>CALNHX010002005.1:0-196501 GCA_940337035.1 Agriotes lineatus | reverse complement strand
TTAATCAGCTGTTAGCTAAACGATAACAGAACTTTATTGAATATTTTATATAATAGCTTATTGTCTTTAAGCTTGCATTTTTTAAAACAACGCAACGCTTCAAGTTACGGAATTCCTCCGGAATAAGTATGCCAAGATGGATTGTCAATGTGTTCAGCGATGGGAGTAAAGGTCATATTTCGTCTGAAATGGAGAAAGCTCTTTTTAAATAATCTGCTACACTGCCTGGCCCTTTGTATTTATTCGACCTTACAGAAGTTAATTAACGAAATTAATTGTACGTTAATTGCAAAACGCACTTTAGCATCGTCTCTTTCACTAATGGCAATTAACTTGTAATAAGTTGTACAAGATTAAGAGAGGAGAGAAACTGGAAACGATGGATTAAATTCCTGCTTCCACGTGCTACTATCTAGTAACTTAATCCTCTTAGCAATAAAGGCTTAGTTAAATGAGTCGATGGCAGAAATTAGATTTATTGAAAAATAAAATCCGTCTGAAAAACAAAAGCTTATAATGGCATACTGCCATGTTGCGTTAGCAATAATCGCAACAGGATTAAATGAGGCAGCGATAGCATTATCTTTAGCTAGATAATTACTAACCGGTAGCAATATAAATTTACCATTTTCCAAAAATGCATGATATATTTTTTAACTTAGTGCGCTTGAGTGCAAATTTTCAAGATCAAATTGTACGCACTGCAGTTAATTGTAGATTAGGTTTAGTTTTTACTTCCTTTTACAATAAAGGAAGTATGGCATTCACCCCAAAATTCGAAATTGAGTTTACAACAGACCTTCACGTTTAGAGTCCCCTGAATCCAAAAAACATGTTTTTGTTCATTGGTCCATCTGTTAGTCAGTCTGCGTGTGAACAGAATATCTCACAATCGAAAAGATGTATGGCTTTGAAACTTATATATATATATATATATATATATATATATATACATATATATTGTGTACTATCTAGATGCGACAACAAGCTTTTGAAGAAAATCGCATAACCGGAAGTATGATGTTTACTATTGTTGTTTTTCAGTTTTTTCGATTTTCTCAGAAACGGCTCTAACAATTTTTTCAAGCGTTACATTTTTATTACAATTTTAAGTGTAATGCGATAGGTAATTTTCTAGTTGAATAACTCTAAAATGCGTTTCTTTTTTGTTTTTTTATACAGCTTGATCAAGTAACAAAGGAGCAACTTGATTATTTTCCATTTATTAGAAAATTTAGGTCTTGTTAAAAGTCTTTTTCTAAAACTCAAAATAAATTTGCCAAAATTTAAATAACCTTTTTCGTATACGGGGAAGGTTCTAAAATATGAAAATGGCTCAAGATAAAAGCACCCTTATTTTTCAAAATATACAAAAATGTGATTTGCTTAAAATTGAAAGAAGATGTAAAATACAAATACTAATACAATACCACTCTGTGCATTACACTTCAGATTAACTTATTATCGCATACGGTAAGGATATACTTTGAAACATCAGTGTCGCTTACTTAGCAACAATGGAATAATGGAAATTTCTGTTAATAAATCAATGTTTCATGAAATCGTCAAGAAAGCGGGTCATGTTTAAACTCAGTTTGATGATAAAAGTGTCACTTTGCAGGGCTAATCACTTTTGACATTTTTGCAAGACTAGTCATTTTTACTTTACCTAAGTGACCAATCACCTTTCTCGTGCTCCTTGATGCGATAGCCTTTCATTTTAAAATTTTGAAGAGCGATTTAAAATATATATATAATACATTACACAGTATGAAAGTGTCTATGCTTGACTTGGAGGCTTTGAAGCCTCCTCATCTGCAAAGTATCACTTTCATACCGTGTAATGTAATACACTATTTTTGTCCAAAGTATCCAACATCAACAAAAATTCACAACAATATTAATTTTTAATTAACAAATATTAAGAATACAGATGTTGAAGTTTTCTTTTTTATTATTATTATGTACCTATGTTTGATGTTTTTGATGTCCGAATCGTTATTATTAATTTTTTAGATACTCATTTTTTACGTTGAACACAAAAAATTCTATTTTTTAACACTAATTTCGATTCAGGTAAATTTCTAGTTGCTAGGTGAGCTAAATTTAAGGTTAATACGTAGTACCTTCTTATGGTATCTGATAATAAATTAGCTTTAAGGTATTTCATTTTCCGTAATACACAAGGTGATACGAACAAAATAAGGAAAACCAGAGAAAATTGTTTTCCGGAGTAGGTAACTGTGACTTCATTATTGACACCTTGCTTTAATTCTAAGCAATTTTTCAAATAACATTTTTGTGCATTTTCAAAAATAACTCGGTGTATTAAGAAAAATGAGATACTTTAAAATTAATTTATTATCAGATACCATAAGGATGTACTATCAGCATTAAGTTTCGCTCACCTAGCAACCAGAAACTTACGTAAATGGAAATAATTGACGAACATTTAAAAATTGTGTCCAACGTGAAAAACAGGTATCTTAAAAAGTTTAATAACAAATGATCCGAACATCAGAAATATCAAACATACACAATAATAATAAGAAAGAAAATTTCGAAAACTTCATTCTTAATATTTGTTAGGTATAACATTTCAGTTAAAAATTGAAATTTTTATGAATTCTTGTCCATGATCGGATCATTTGTGTTTAAACTTTTTGGAAGATATCTGTATTTTTTACTTTGAACAAAGAAATAGATCTATTAGTACTAATTTTGATTAATTTTCTTGTGGCTAAGTAAGCTACAGTGATTTTTGACAGTATATTCTTACCGTATCCGATAATAAGTTAATCTGAAGTGTGAAGTGTGGTAAAACAAGGAAAAACAGAGAAAACTATTTTTTGGAGTAGGTGGCTGTGACTTCGTATTTTACACCTTCTATTAATTCTAAGCAACTTTTCCAAATAATCTTTTAGTGTATTTTGAAAAATAAGGGTACTTTATCCTTAAGCCATTTTCATATTTTTGAACCTCCCCCGTATACCAAAGGAGATATTTCAATTTTGGAAGATGCATTTTGAGTTTGAAAAAATGCAGAACCTTCTATCAAAAACAAATTGTTCTAATGAATGGATAATAAAAGAGCTGCCCTCTTGGTAACCCTTTATTCTGGTCACGCTGTATAATGTAGTAGGGAAGCTAAAAACAAATGTTTGACTAATTATAAGAGCACTGTAAGAAGAACTTGTGTGCGTGTATCACACCAGATTGTTAATTAAATGATTGCCACTATTAAACTAGATCTAATGTGTCTCATTGTAATGTTTAATAGCGATATATTTTTAGGATTTCTTTCACTAACTAATGACCTGTTGCAGTTTATATCTCAAATAAAATCAAGTTCTTTTGCTACTTTATTTTTACCGTATTTGTTAATTTAGTATGGACAATTTTTATATGAAACAAAAATAGAAGCCTGGGAAAAAACTGGGAAGCGTTCTGACAATACCTTAAAAACCTACTTTTACTATTATTTCAAAAGTAATGGTTTTATTTTTAAGTTTTACAGAGGAAGTTTAGCTTCAAGCTTGAACATGTGCTTAAAATTATTAAAAAATTACTTGTCATATTACTAATAATTAAAATATAGATCATAATTATTATGACTGGCCACCATCTAATAATTCTTATACGTTTTTCCTAATAATGTACAGTCAGTTTACTTGACAGTAGATTATAATTATAAATTAGTTATAAACTAATTCTTAGAAATTAATTTACTTTAAAGTAGTTTTGGCCCAAGATTGCATTTTGTTTATGAGAACATTTGTTACTGTAACAGGCAAAAGTTTACACTACATAAAGTTTACTTATAGCAAGCAAAAAAGAAAATAAGATGGCATTTACACAACAACAACGAGTGTATTAATAATAACAGTCAATAAAAATGTTACAATAAATTACACAAAACAATGATAATATAAATCTTAACACCAATTTTACCGACTCTCTTTCTCAGCGTTTGTTTTCATAGAAAGAATTTCTTTGTGTTTATAAAAAAGCAATTTACTGAAAATTGTCTTGGCAACCAAAAAATTGTAAATAATGCATGATCTATTTTATTAATATTTTAATACACAGGTTGAACTTCAGCTTTTCTACATTTTTGGGTTGGAACTGTTATTTCAAGCAAAACAACTCCTGGATTTTCACTAGCGATTTTAAAAGCTAGCTGTAACTATAATTCCAGTAAGTGGACTTATGCAAATGCATTAATGGCTAGAATAATGCTTTCAATGCACAATCCAAAAATCGCAGAGCTGTTCGACTTGCCTTTTCCACAAATTTTGTGTTGACTGCCTTGCAACCTTAATATTGCCTTATTCAAAGTACAGCACATATAAATGGGCAGTTTTCTTCTGCCCAACTACAACTGTAATACTGTAAATCGATTAACTTGTTCAATAAGCTTTATTCTTGATTACTTACCCTTTTTATTATAATTTTACAGAGTACCTTATAAATGTTTAAGTCGTTCGATCCTTGTGAAAAATTCTAACATCGCCTTACAATATAATCTAAAAATATCTGCTTCAAACACAAGAACAATGATTTTTAGAGGTAACGAGCATACAAATACAAAAATGCAAACATAAAGACAAAAATAAATAATACTCCAATTCAACAAGAAATACTTAGGCTACAACATCACATACACGAACAATTAAGATCCAGGCGACAAATTAGAAACCTTCCAATATCTCTGTGGCACAAAAATAAGAAAAAATAGAGGTCGCGGATATAAGATTCTTGATATCAGTTACAAGAAATACACTACTGGCCAAAAAAGATACAAAGATATCCAAAACGAATACAAATATTTAGTTTAAACGAAGAAATACAAAATTATAGAATGAAATAGAAGATCCATCTTATGCGTATGGGCAATACAAAGTACTCCAAAACTAACGTACGAATACAAGCCAACGGGAAAGAGAAATATAGAACGTCCAAGAAAACTTTGGAGAGATCAAGATGCATGATGTCGTACCAAGCCTATAGACTTAATCAAGGCGGTCTATATTGTTCCAGACCATGGCACTGGCTCTGTGGCCAGATTGTGTGCTAGGCCATTCCAAGACACACTTAGTTTTGTTTGTTTGAAATATATTTGACATTAAAGACTATTTTGACAAGGCTGTTCATATAAGTTCCAAAAATGCTTTTGAAGTGTTACGTACCGAGCTGCAAGTCAACTTACGCTTCATCAGTGGTTCCTTATATTAACCTGTTTAAGTTTCCATCTAATGGAAAGGTGGCACAAAAATAGAAAGACATTTTGCATTTAGAGAACTGGCAGCTTTGAAAGGCTAGTGTTGTGTGTGAAAAGCACACTAAAAAAGTAGATATAAAAGGTAATAAGATGAAGAGACTTGTTCTGACTGCAATATCACTAGCTTCCAGGCAAGTTTATTTTGAAGAAATTATTGTTTTAGTTGAAGTCAAAATTAGTAACGATTTACTTGCAATGGAAAATGAGGTACCTACCAATTAGAAATTGTTTTTAAATCGAATATTACAGTGAAGTGACGCACTGCGATGTAAACAGCAGTGATTTTATAGTTTTTTTTTCAACTTGAATGCATCACAATGACAGGGATAGTGCACTGACAGATTGATCATTTAGTGAGCAAAACTAGTAATTTTTTGTTAGAGGTTGGCGCAGCCACGTTGCCAGATTGTGGTAGGCCATTCCAAAGGTCACTTTATAGGTCCAGTGTCATGGCTGGAATAATATAGACCGCCTTGACTTAATATATGACGACGACGACGACGACTATGATGATAATGACGTTTACTTTTCTCAGTGATCGTCTTATACTGCCCTTTTCTTCTATTACCCTTTTAATCATTTCTTCTTTTTGTTCTCTAATTGTTTCTTAATCTATTCCAATATATTTTGGCGAACCTTATTTTCCCTGTCCCATTAATAAAGTCTCCTTTTATAAAATAGCTGTTTTATGTTTTGGAACTCTACTCTTTTCCATTTTTTCTTACAACTTTGGCTACTTTTTGCACTGCGTCAATTACTGCGTCAATGACTGCCGTCTTTATAATTTTGCTGTTAAATCCAGAACTTTCATTTATTCTGTGTATTAAGAAAAATTACATACCTTAAAATTAATTTATTTTCAGATACCATAAGGACGTACCATTAACCTTCAGTTTCGCTCACCTAGCAACCAAAAGCTTACATGATCGAAATTAGTGTTAAAAAATTTAAAAAATTGTGTTCAACGTGAAAAGCAAAAGTATCTTAAATAAATTAAGAACAAATTATCCTAGCATAAGGGTACTTTATTCTTAAGCCATCTTCTTATTTTTGAATCCTCCCCCCCCCCCCCCCGTATTCAAAAGCTGATATTTAAATGTGGGCAAGGGCATTTTCAGTTTTAGAAGATGTACGGACTTCTATCGGAAACAAAATGTTTTAATAAATGGGATAACGACAAAGTTGCCCTTTGTTACCCTTTATTCCGATCAAACTGTATACGAAAACAGATAAATTGTTTATAGGAATTCGAATAGTAAGGCCCATTTCATATTTCATACATCAAAATTGTGTTCTGTCAAGCTTTAGAATGAATTCGAATTGTAAAGATGGTTCGTACTTCAGATTTTAGGATTGTGATCCAGCTTTTATCTCCCTCAAGCGTAGTTTTTAAAGTTGAGTTCTGATGTCGAATATTAAATTCCAATTAAAACTTCAAATACTAAAATCTTATTTAATTCGCAGATGTTGAAATTCCATTCCAAGTTTCATGTTCGTAGATGCAGAAAAGCACAGCATGCGCATTTTTTCAGACACGTTCTTTGCATAAATCACTAAATGAAGCTATATATTTTATCTTTAAGTCGTGCCAGCAATTCTTCTACGTTGAAGTATATTAAGATTCAGTACAATTTTATTGTAAATGAACATAAAATTAATCAATCAACTAAAACAAGTATTAGCATATCCTTGTTAAAATAATTGTACGTTTCATATATAATCTAATTAAATACAAATAAACATAACATGTGTCTTTGATTTAATCTAACAAAATGTTTATCTACATCAAAACAAAGACTAGCGGTAGATAAGTTATCGTCCTATGTCTACAGAACAGCTTTTAGGCATAAAAAACAACAAAAACTGTGTTTTGGAGTTGGAACCAATATTGAACATTAGCATTGATACTCTCATATTAATAGTTATTTACTATACAAGTGGGATTAGAGCATCATTAATATGCGTGTGTGTAAGTTACAAACGAGGGCGTAGCACGAATTATGTAAGCACACAAGTATATTAATGATGCATTATCACACATGCATTGTACAAAATTTTATCTACAACTGCCTAAAATTGAGAAAAGTGCATTAAGAGAAATGTCAGATCTGTCATTTTCAAAAATAGTTTAGTAGGCAAATGGCATTACGTCAGTCATTTGACACTATTTCAGTTAGGTAATAAAGCCATTATAACTGAGTGGTGTAATAAGCTTCACTACCTAACGGAAATAGTGTCAAATGAGTGACGTAATAAGTTACTTATCCCACTGGAGTAGATAAAATAGTATTAAGCTCGCTCAAGTATATATTTTAAATCATTATATTCTCTTCTCAAAAATCTAATTGGTAGTACGCCTAATAAAAGTTCAGGGCGCTTCATTCCACACGTGGGAATATGGCCTGAAACTAGGCGGGTCAGGGTCGCCGAAATACCTCTTTCAAAAACCCAGTCATCTGGCACACCGTTAACGGAGTACTGGATGATGTGGTTAGCATTACACCTTCGACAACTGCCTTACTTTCCCTACTTTCACAACTGGTTTCGGCACGCAATTTTTAAAGGGACTGGGAAGACCGCCCACCAGTTGCCAGATTTGGGAATTGAACCCCGTACCGTGGCACAGCAGTCGAGCTCCCTAACAACTCGGCCACGCTGGCGATGGTGCGCCTTATAATAATCTATAATTTTTTAAGAATAACATTTCGTTATAATCCCAGTGCAAGAAAATACAGCTCGTCCTAATAAAAACAAAAGTATTTTTAGTTTTGATTTCAGAGGAAAATCCTGTAAGAAAAAATTATTTGCCAGCAAAATAGTAAATCGAAATACAAGAACTTATCTTTGTATTAGCAATTTGCGTTTTTTTAGTTTTAAATAATTCGAAAATTAATATTAGCTGAAACAACCATATGATGGAAAAAATGTATATTTAGACTTACGCTCTCATTGCAAATAACTTGTTTCTGCTACCGTATAAATAAACAAACTTTGTAATCCTAGCAACACGCGCAGTATGGAAAATAACACTTTTGTGACAGGACAAAAAAGTAACATTTTCTTTAGGATATCAAATTTTTAATAAAATTTATATATTATATATTTTATATAGACGCAGCACTTGGTGGCCATTTTCTTTGATAACGTTGTCTACAACATATTTTTTTGGTTCTTCGTGTAATTTGACCAGAGTCAGTAATTCACTTTTCAAAGAATTATCTGGAAAACGAATTTGTTTTTTTCCGCAGCCAATTAATTAGGTTCTCTTCTTTGCAATTACTCGTGTGTTGATTGTTAATCGTCACTGAATGATAAGGGGCGTTATCCATGACAATAACAGGTGGCTCGCTTAAATTAGGCAATAACTGATTTTTCAACCACTTTCTAAACAATGCCCCTTCCATCTTGTCATGATAATTAGGACTCTTCGAAGTTGAAGAAAATATTAAGCTCGCACCTTGCACAAACCCATTATTTGTTCCAGTATGTTATATTATGTGACGTGTTCATACGCCACCATCATTTTTAACGAACTTAATAGAACCGTCTTGAAAAGATCTTTTTAATCCAACTCTAAAAAAATACAGCTTTGATGCAAGAACACGAATTGATCATTTTCGTTTTATATAATTTCTTTAAAAAACCGTTCGTTTTGTAACAAGATTACTTCTCTCCCAGAGCGCTTGTACCCTTTCACAAAACAAAAATCAAAGTTGCAGAGTAACATAGCTAAAATTGCGTGATGTTTATATAAAAGTAATGTGCTCTTTTACGTCATACATGTGATATATTACGTGCCTCACTTCTGCTTTCTGACCTTTTGGAACATGTAATGTTTTCATACTTTTACGTATTTTGCATTTTACCAATTGTTGGGAGCATTCCCTATCTTCGACTTTTTATCACTTAGCACGCTTAGCGAAACTAATTATTTGCAATAATCAAAATTTGCAGTAATTACCAGTCATTAAGTGAGTCGTATTATTGGCCTATATTTAACTTTCGCCAAAAACATTGTAATGGAGTAATGACAAATATCCAAAAACGTTTCCTTGTAAATCCTAAAAATTTCAAACCAACGGCGTTTTTGTAACATAAATGATGAAGTGCACCAACAAATTTTGTGCTTCACTTATATGTTTTATCATTATACAGTAACAATGCAATAATAGTTGTATGTTCTGTGAATGCAGTGGTGGAAACGACAGCGACGCAGTGCATAATTTAGTCAAAGAACTGAGTCACTTCGAAATTAAATCAATTGCAATGTAATTTTAAGAGCTGGAGTTGTATATTCTCTACACGTTTTTTAAGTGTTTGTCCTGGGCGCAATTCTCAAGACATGGCACAACGCCATGACACTATTTTCTGCACTGTAACTTATTATTGTACAAATAAAGTTAACTAAAGTGTTCTTATATATTTTAGCTTACTAAGAACACGCCGACCATAGTCTTCGCCATAACGAAGCTCCTGATATTTCAAGAAAATGACCCGACGTCATATTTTCACTGATTTTCGCATCATTTTTGTCAGCAGACCATTTTACTAAAAACGCTTCATATTTATGTTTATACCTTGCTTTGGATTTCTCCGGATAGAGTGAACCACGAGCAATGTTAGCTGCTTCTTGTATACCATTCTCGTCATCACCTATTATTTCTTAGCTTTATTTTTGCTTCAAATCACCGAAATTCAAAATGTCTAACAGAAACCTTAATGGCATATAATAGTTATTACGTTGGCACAGAAAAACATATTACAGGTAAGACAGCCTCCTAAACTAGAAAATGTATTAAAAATTAAATAAAAAATTTAAAATAATTTAATTAATAAATTAGCACACCAAAAGTAAACTTTCGTATCTATAGCATAAACTATTTCATATAGCAATTTCCTCTGGAGTCAAAATTAAAGGGACTTTCTCTTTAGCTATTTTCATATTATTCTAATTCCCAAACATTCCATATAGGTATCAAATTTCACATTTCGCCATGCACAGTAGTTTTTAAAAAGCAAAACCTTTAATAAACAATTACTACTTTTTACGAACAATCAAAAATAATAATTCCCCTCTGGGCAATAATACGGGGCACACTGTCTGTTGAATAACGTAATGTGTTGCCGACATGCAACATATGTACACTAGGCGCTGAATTTTTAGAATTCGTGTTATAATATTTACTGAAATTTATTGTGTCAAAAAAAATACCACAATAAAATGTCATTCCAGCAAAAAGATTTGCAAGCATTGCAAACCCTTTTAAGTATCAAGGAACATAGAGAACACTAAAGGTCCTTTAAGGTACATAGTACAGTAATTCAATAGACAATAAGAATTAACTGTATACTCAAAAAAAGCGTCTGCTGTCGGCAACAATTAGTACATAAAGAGCTCAAATAACTAATTAATTGAAACGGCTCAGTACACTAACAAGGGCTTAGACATTTGAATAGATGTACGATTGCCAGATAAATAATTGGTACGGCAGTCTTCTGTTATGTAAATACGACTTTCACCAGTGGCTTGTGGCTTTTACGATTTCGTAATAGAATGAATACACCTCGACAGTCGAAAGAGTAAAAGGTGTTATGATTATGAATGAAATATGAAAATTAAATTTGTCACTGAAAGTCGGCGTTAATAATCAACAGTGGTGCATTAAAATAGCCGATTACATTTCTGTCAGAATGTTTTGCTAAGAAATGTCTCAAAAAAAATTGCTGCTCAACAAAAATCCAGAGTGCTCTGACACACTGACAGAAACTCGTAAAAATCTATTCAGGCTCATTTACATGCACGCGGGATATTCGGCATGATTATTTTCTGAATGAATAGATAAAATTCAGTTAGTGACGCACCTTTGATAATGATGTCAAAATTATTCCGAGGCGATTAAATTCTGACACATTTTTAACAGGTTAAATTTCGACATTTGAATTTTTATCATTATTAAACTGACGGAAACTATGATAATTACTTATGCATTATTATGGATCAACAGTAATATTCTAAAGGGTACTTTAATATGCCAAGGTTTTTAAAATTTCGCCGACTTTACAACAAAGCCGTACCAATTATTTAGCTTTCAATAGTACTTTAATCAAAAATCTGTAAAAGGCTTTACCCAAAACTTCCCTCGTCGACATTGTGACACTAAATAATTTTAAAAATCAAATTAAGTTAGGAGTAAAAATATCTTCACGTTTCTAATAAATTAAATAAATTTTCAAATAAAAAAAAAGTATCCCGCTGGGGTTTGAACCCGCCACATCTGCATAGCAATCCTAACCGCACCTGCATAGAAATCATAACTGCATCCACAGGTCGAACTGCGCCATCGAGGCTATTTGAAAAGAGTGCGGGGCGAGCATCTATTTAAGGGATCGGTCTTATTGTTGAAACATTTCAACTCTTTTCTGACATTATCCTGTATCTGTTACGTCCTATTTTCGGCAAGTGTAAAGCCTAGCCTATGTGAAAATTACTACAGGTCACAGAAACTAGATTGACTCTCAAAGTAGATCATGAAAGGCGCTGTGATCATATTTGATGAGTTGGCAATATATGTGGAAAGTCGTCAAACATACAAAGTTTGGTTACATTTTAAATGACAAGTAATCAGTAACGGTGGGTAGAGGGATTTCATTTGCGCAGTGACTAACGTCATATGACAGATTCTTTGTGTTTTAAATTGTAAAAATTGCTGTTGCTGGGATAAAAGGTTTAGCAAAGCCTGGTTATTCAACTTAGCAACCATTATTTCCTCAATCCTTTTAACATTCAAGAACTGATAATACACCATACCGCAATGTTGCGTACGCTTCTGATTTATTTTGTCATTTAGTTTAAATAAGGTTAAAAATTTAATGTCAATATGATAGATGTAAAAATGTTACCAATACGAAATTTGGAAATTACTAGATTCCAGCATTATTTCCGATTTTCACCGCGTCTCAATCTAGATTCTGCAACCTGTACTTTCCTCTATTTCAATATGAACGCAAAAATAAACAAAATTTTATTCTTTTAAGATGCTCACCCTGTATATATTTGTCTGATATTTTACCGGTTTTATTCCAGCTAAATATATATAATTCTCTGTTGGTTTACGAATAATCCCTTCTCCGTAAATGTTAAACATTTTGGCTAGTTCAGAAGAAGGTATGGCGGAAATACTACAACGCATAGAAACATATAGTGAAAAAGTTGGCCTTAAACTTAATCGTGCAAAAAGCTGTATTATGGTAGTGGACAGAGCAAATATTTTACCACAACAATTTGAAAACATCCGGGACATACCAAGAAAGGATGGACTTATATATTTAGGGGTACGCATTTCGAACACTGGTAACTGCTAAGAAGAGGTAAGAAGAATAATAGGGATGGCAAAATCGGCGCTATTTCAGTTGACTAAAATATGGAAAGTCCATCATATCTCAAAACGAACTAAGAAAAGGCTGATGGTTTCTTTAGTGTTCTCCATTGCCACTTATAGCTCGGAATCCTGGACACTCAACGCAGCGCGGCGCAGAAGGATTGAAGCATTTGAGATGATCTGCTACCGACGCATGTTAAAAATCCCCTGGACTGCGCCGAGAACGAATCTCTCCATTTTAAGAGAACTCATTATTAACACCAACCAACTATTACTACCGACAATTCAACGCCAAATACTCCAATTCTTTGGCCACATAATCAGACGAGACGGAATGGAAAAATTGTGCATACAAGGCAAGGTTGATGGAAAAAGAAGAAGAGGTCGGTCACCAGTGAGATTTATTGATCAAATAAAAAAACTCTCCAATCTATCGATGACCGAAATAATGAGAAGTGCAGAAGATAGAGAACTATGGCGGGCTGTTACCGGTTCTGATTAACTGGAGGGGTCGCGATACTCGGAAGCGAGTTACGACTAAGAAGAAGAAGAATATATACAATATGTATGCAAAATATCATCTTCCACCGACAAACAGTTTTTGAGTTATACCGCCAACAGGCAGACAGACAGACAGACAGGCAGGCAGACAGACGGAATTGAGTAAACCTGTTTTTTGCACTCATGATTTCAAAATTCATATTTCCCGGTCATTCCCGATGCGCCGAAAATGACTTTTCCCGCACCGGGGTGTTTTTTACTTTCCCACAAAAACTATGGCAATTGTGTGTTCCAGGGGCGCTGTAAACGTCAACAAAAGCTAACAGGTGCTAGGATACGTATACAAATTTAGTAATTTGTGCTGCCAACTCAGTAAAGTTGTAAAACACTAAATAATATTTTTTTAACTTTTTCAAATATTTTGAGTTATTCGTTACCAAAAACATTGTACCTAACTCTTTCGGGAAGAATTTTTCCGAATTCACACTACATGCAGCACGACCGAAGGGAGTGCTGCAAACAAAGTGCTCATTCGGGAAAATTAACTTCCCGAACTTGTTAGGTAAATAACTTCATCGTCATCTAGAGACCTTGAAACGTGAAGATATGAAGCATTTAAATCAGGCGGTCGTGGGCAAGGTAGTGGGTCACCCGTACCAATCCACCAACCAGGACCGTGGAGATCCTAGATGACTCTCATGTTGCGGGCAAAATGTGCAGGACAACAATTCTGTTTAAAGCATGTTGTTTGGCGAACTGGAAGTACAAAGCAATTATTTTCTAATAAATTTGCATACAGATCTTCATTTAAATTTTATTCAAAAAATAAGGACCAATGATTCGATATCCAATGATAGGTAACAAATCATCTATTACAATTTCAGACATATTGATTGTCCACTTCCCTTAATCAATGAGAAGTTTCAGCTGCCCAACAGTACACTTTATGGACGTTAACACCTCTAAATTTTGCTTCATCAGACCACAGAATTTAATAGAGGAAATATTAGTCTCTGGTGTGTACTCAGTTACAAAAGTCAATGCGATGTTGCCAGTCCTCATCTTGAAGTTGTTGCACGTAGGATACGTGAAATGGATAGATCCATTGTCATGCCAAATCCTCCAAACTTCTTCAAATTCAGATATAAATACATGTGACTGTCTACACCTGAATGCCATTACATAAATATTCTGCATTTTTAATCGCGAAGCTGACCAATAGCGGCAAGAATGTATGGAGCTCTATCATTTCTCGCTTGCTTTGGAATTGGTTGAGCACGATTTTTCTTCGGCTGGACGGTTTTGCGTATACGTTTTCTTACATTCATCCAGCACCGCTACATGTCAAAAGACTCTCATTACTGTACGACATGATTTCTTGAAAAAGTAATAGAAACCCTCAACTGTACAGATGGGCGCGTGAGTGAGTATTTACTCATGTCACACACGTTTCACGCTGGCTTTAAACACTCACGTTCAGGCACTCTCACGCTCATGTTCACTCACGTTCACGGCGTGACTCTTCACTCACAACGTGACCCGCAGCTTTTAATTGAAAATTCAAATTCAGCTAGAACACAATGTTCAAATTTAAAACCAATAAATAACCCGCAACAGAACTAAAAACTCTAAAATAATAGCTATTTATGCAACAAGTGCTAAAAGTCGACGTTTATGCGCGAGACATGAAAATTATTAAACGAAGCCGAAGGCTGAGTTTCATAACATGTCTCGCGCATAAACGACTTTTAGCACGCGTTGCATACAATATTTTATCTACGACCTTAATTTTACCGTTATTAATCCATAAATATCGATTTAAGAAAGGTTCGCATCTGCGACACTTTTAATTTATGTCATAATGAACAGTAGGCTACACCGCGCGGGCGATTGTTTGGCCACGCCCGTGCTGTCAAGGTGAGTTACGAAATGTAATTATTGATACTCCACATATGACTGTATTCATTACATAACGCTTTAATTATTTCAAAAATGCTTTACCTGTAACGCAAGAAGCAACTAGAATAGCTTTACAATTTCACTTGCAGTTCGAAATTGTAGTTTTGTAACCTCACTTCACTTTTAGCCCGTGTGCTAAAAGTAAACAGCTGATTTCTTTAAACACGGTAACTATAAAACGTCACTTTTAGTGAAACAAGCTAGCGCTAAAAGGCCTACTTTTAGTAGTGGTCGTAGATAAAATATTTTTGGCATGTGACATAATTTACATGATATATTGCAGTACAGTAGACACAAAAAGAAATAAATGAAAATTTACTACAGTAGCTTACAATAAGTGATAAATACTAATTTCTCGCAAAAACGTTTCTTGCAACCGTCTTCAAAGACATTAGATTATACCAAAAGGTGTCATTGGAATTGACGTTTCCTTTACTGATACGAGTACAAGAAGGTATATGTTGCTAGGCAACACTTTTAATTCCTAGGTTTAAAGGTACTTTAACGTCTGAGAAACTAAAAATAAATTCTACTTGGTCGCCTATAGACGCATACTTACGATTTAATGTAGACAGAACTCTCACAACACAACACAGGTGCGAAGCTCCGTCGCTGTAGGCTGCCATACAGAAGTACAATGACCTCCCGCTCCAGCTCTACATCTTCTACATGAGTGGCCAGCGAAGGAGCGAAGTATCCTGCAGTCTTTAATTCGTTACTAAATATTTAAGGTGAACTTAACGTGAAACGTAAATCACTCCTTGGGCATGTTCACTCACGTTCACGGCCCGATTTTTAAATATTACTCACGTTCACGACAGAACCCGCGTGACCCGACTGTTTTCACATCATTCGCTCATCCCTACTCAACTGTAACAACTAGTTACACCCGATGAGACACCAGTTCCATCAACACTTGACAATCGTGTTATTAATAACAATCATTTGTTAATCAGGTAACGTCATAAGCATTCAATTGTTTTTTGGCCTACCAACAACTAATAAGTATGTGTAATCTGCTTACACGTTTATTGTGTGAATGATAACAAAATATTTAAAAACGTTTTTTACCCCAGTTTGAATTTATTTTGAAAATTAGGTTAGGTGGGACATACTTCCGGTGTACTCCATGGTCATTATACGCCTAAAAATTCCAGGGAGGGAGATATCTGAGGAAACAAAATATACGTATTAAGATACTTTCGGCTAAGGCCCGAGGGGTACATTCGGCCTGGATGAAATTACCGCTCCTTTATAGTTGCATTTTGATTTAATGCTGCCTGCTCTTTATTTCATGTGTAAATGCCGCGAAAGTATATTAACTAAACGGGCAGGGCAAACATTAATGAAAACGCTATAAAAAATGGTCTCTCTAAAACTTTTAGTAAAATGGCCCCAAACTAGGTATTAAAAGAAATAGCAGGTTAGTATTCCTTTACATATAAATTTCTTTTACATTTTACTTATTCCGAAACGTTATATTCAAGGAAAGGAGTGGTTAAAAAGCTTTATTGTTAGAAATAAGCAATCGCCCTTGAGAAAGTTTGAAAGTACCAGCTTTTATCGCTCCATGGCTTTTAACGGAGCCAATGTTTTTCTTTCGACTATGTCAAGCTATTAGGAAGGTATCAGTTTAAACAAATATATAATTTAGACGAAACTGCAATCCAAATTGTGTTGAAGCCAGCTATTCGTAGTTTATGAAAGAGGAACAAGACAAGTCGAGCAAGTTGCATCGGCAGAGCTTGGTGACAAGTAGTAGAGTTTGTAGGAATTGTTAATTTAGTTGGTGGAACGATCCTCCTGTCTTTGTTTTCCTTTTTATAAGAAATAGGTATAAACGATTTTTAGAATATGCTGGTGCATCTAGTACTGCATTGGGGAATAAATTAATATAAATGACTGCTGGTTTCTTTATTAAAGTTTGTCAATCACATTGTCTTTCTTACGAGTTGTTGAGTTGAAAAAAAATCATTAACAACCGTGAGCCCCATACATAGTTTCAAACAGTTAATTTTGCAGAACAAAATTTAATGACGTAGTATTGTTGTCTTTTCCACCCCATACTGCGCTTCGCCTTCAACCAGTTGACGTGGGAATTTACGGATCGTTTAAAGATCATTAATTTAAACGTTGTCTCCAATGATCTTATAATTGCATATCCTGAAAAGCCTGTAAAGCAGGTTCCACAACTAACCAACCTTTTATGAATACTTTTACCATAAATTGCAAGTGTCATTAGAAAAACGGGAATCTGGAGCCTTAACGGACTGGCTTTTTCTGACGAAGTGATAGATAATACCAACAACGTCAATGCAGAAACATTCGTGGTCCTGATATTCCACTATTCCACCTCAAGAGACTAAGTTTGAAGATATCAATTCAATCTCATCAACAACTACACAAAAAAGATTTGAACTACATTCTATCACTCAAAGCACTGTAGAAAATCCAACACCAAAAAGACATTACCCCTTCCACTTCCAAAGAAAACAAGTCTAGAATTTCATTACAAGAGCTGCACCCATTTGCCAGACTTGATGTTGAAGAGATTATTATTATTAAATTCAGTTCAAAGCATGTTGCTTGTTTTTATATAGGGCGAATACAAATATCTTTAAAAGCATTGGATTTCGAGGTAAAATTTTTATGACGTAAAGACATTTGTTGAAAATTTTATTATTATAAATAGAAGCAATATTGTAGCACTTTTATGAATGGCGGACAAGTATTCTACTGCTAGAACTTCATCTTTATTAAACTTCAATTACAGTTTTTAAAGAATAAAAAAATGTTCTGTAAAATATGCTATGTAATCTACAGAATTGTTTTCTTTGACAATAAAAATTTGTATGTACCTACCTGTTTCAGGTTCACTTTGCTACAAGACGTATGTACCCCACCCCCATGCTGAATGTATCCCACCTCCATGCCAAATGTATGTCGACAGTAACGTATATTTGTACGAATTTTAAAGAAAATTGTAACTCAGTTTTGGTTCAGTTTAAAAATACCAAAAAATATAAGGTGTTGTATAAAAAATGTATGTTTAGCAACATGTCTTAGGAGGAAAAGTTTAAAGCCCATTTTAGTGGAGTTAAATAATTAAATGTGCTAAGTGGCCGATTCTACGACCCTCTCCTCTACGGGTGGTCTGTTTACACCCTGTATAGTGCTATCAAAGCATTCTCCCCAAATTTTCACAGGTCTTAGTATTAGTTACCTTAAACATCAACCAGTGTTATCCTTACAACCACTAACACATTTTCTGGAACGGTGGGGCTACTAACCGTTAAATACTATATATTCTCATACATAAAAGAATTCGAAAAACAAGTTCTGCCCGAAAGTGTATAAACTTTTACTCTCAGAGGATAAAAGTACGGAATGAGAAATTTTAGGGTTAATCGTGGGACGAAACAAAACTAACTAACATTGAACCCAAAAACTTTTTATAGTACAAATTAGAACTGGCATTATCATGGTAATACAAACTCTACTTTCAGTGCGCTTTTAATTCCCATCCGGTATACGGGATTTTTATGACTGTTGAAGTAAATGACAAAATAATATTATCAAATTCAATTTACTCCGTGTGCAACTTCACAAAACAAACAAAAAGTTGTGAAATGTACAAATAGCAAACCTTTTTTAACCCATGTTGCTTATGTCACTGCGAGACTGCTGCGGATATAAATCTTTCCCTTGTCGAAACTTCAAAAACAATTCAAATGTAGGCAAGCGAATGTCCTTACAAAGGATATTTGGAAAATATTAAATTTCCACCCGGAAGAATGTTCAACTTTCTCTGAAACATTTTTAGGATGTTTAATAAGCAAGAGCAAATTTAGGCCATCCGGCGTTATCGCAGTCAGCGTCATTTGCTTGGATGGCGATGATTAAATATACATTTTAAAGTCATAACTTCAACACTGAGTTGTTAAGTTAAAAATAAGTACAGCTTTTTAAATGATGTCGGTTATTTCAGATATTTTCTTAATCAAAACATCAGAAAGTTATTTTGTATTGAAAAAAATATGAATAAGATTGTTATTATTTTTACTAGGTATTGGCATTAGCAAGGAGCACATGTTTTAATCTGAAATCTAATAAATACTTAACCTATAATATTTGTTTGAACTGCTATTCGCATAGAAGTTATGAATTTTAATTGCTAAAAACAGCTCATTTGAAATAATACCCTTAAATATTTTTTAGGAGTTTTATTACTTATTACGATGTTGCCTATAATTTTTACACATAACTTTTTGGCCATGTCGATTACTGCAAATACATCTTAACATTGCAATGGTTCTAGTAGCCAGTCGGGATCTATATATTATATCAGCATTTACAGTTGATTTACTGTATTGCAACACGTTTTTCAGGTTGAGGAATGAACAATTGCCCTCAAAATGCAAAAGCGGCCGACTGCAGATCATTGTCATTGGAAATGTTCTTCCCCTAAAGGTTAGCTTTCAAATCAGGATATAGAAAATAGTCGCTAGGGGACATGTCTAAACTATAAGGGCGATGGTCTTATTTGTGAAGTCACAACTTTTCCAACAACCGCAGTGTGAACCGGAGCATTTTCGTGCAACAACAGCACTCATAGAGTCAGCTACCCACGTCGATTTTTCTTTATGTCCTCACGCAATCTGTGCAAGAGAAAAGCATATTGGATATATGCGGTTGACTGTGTTATTTTATTACGTTCTTTGAAATCAACTAATAAAATACCCTCAGCATTTTTTTTTTGTTGATAGAAAGACTATCAGTTCGTTATGGGGTGCATCACCCTTATAGCGCCACTCCATCGATTCCCATTACTTTATAATATAAAAATATAGTTTCATCACGAATAATAATTGAGTCCAGAATTTATTATTCTTTCACGCGACTGTCTACAAGTTAAGATCTCAAAACTTTCTATTTTTGAACAATGGAATTTGAAAGCTCTTCTTCCACTCATCTGAACCTGATCTCTGATTCCACAATAAACAGTACTTTTTTAAATACTCAGCTTTCTTTTTACTTTTCAATGGCGGTCACTTACTAATACGTCTTTTTCTATAATCGCCCTAGTTTCTAGTATCAGCACATCAATGGAGTGACGTTTATGGGGCACACATTTTTTAACCAAAACGGATCTTTTGTCCAGTTTTTCTGTGGCGTAGGAATGTGGCATATCACTGTGCAAATAAACTTTGTCGGACGTTTTTTTTTAAATTATGGCCAAGTTTGTTTAATTTTCGGTAAATAAACAACGGCGATAAGCACGGTCCTGAAAATATTTACTGCAATTGAAACATTGACGAATCTAGAACGGCCACGATTATTGAGATCGCAAATAGCTTAGGCTAATTTATTATGGGACATACCTCATGTATCCATTGTGACCGCTGAACGCCGGCGGAAGTATAAAAAACTAATGATGATCTTGCAACACCTCAATATAATCAGAATAGCGAGTTGTGAATACTACGGAGGAGAAGAGTGGGTTAACACTAAAATGATCAAAACCAGATAAGAGCGCCACCAACTTAATTGTTCAACAACTGGCGAATCGAAAGTTGGACGATCCTCGGTGAACTGGTTACCGCAACTTACATTGAATGGAGATATCTCAAAAATACAATTATCAGAGACAGGCTCTTTGATAAGCTGTAACCCGTTACAGAAAGAAAAAGGCAAAATGCAGAGTACCTAACATGATATTTATTTCCAATAGACGCAGACATTATATAATTCGTACATAGAATATTAAATTTATTATATTTAGACGTAAGTAATTGAACCGAACCAATACCAAATCCACGACGTGTACACATAGCGCTCACAGTGAAACGTATGTATGATATATTCAAAGATTAACCCATAAATAAACAAAGCGCAAGGTACGTTGTAAATACACATAGATATCACTAATACATCAATAAATGGTAAATACGGCATAAACCGGAAAATTTAAATATGGTAAACTCATAAATTTCTTCACGTTAATACATTTTTAATTGCAGAAAAGTATTTATTTAAAGTAAATAAAGGTTGCCCAGTCCAGTTACAGGTAAAACAATAAGGAGCGAACATTTTATTTATTTATTTAACTTATGGCTAAATTCACATTACATATACTGTTACTGCAAATAGTGAAGATATAGCAACTACTCAATTACAAATTTCTCACAATAAGCGCATTGCGTGATCCTCGAAAATTTCAAGGGTTTGCTTTCCCGAGCTTCTGTCGGAAGTCATTCGTTAAAAAACAACAAATCGTATAGCCGTGAAGTGGGAGGAAGGATAAGCTGTGTCACACCACAGTTGGACTTAATAACCCTGATGAAAGACTTGACCTCAGAAAGAATTTACTAAGCGAGCACGTGAATTAGAATAGACAATACCAAAAATCCAACAGAAAACGCTTGAGAAGCAAAGGCAGTATAAGATATCACGCGCATATTCTGTTGAATAAGCCAGATAAAGTAATAATGAGAATGACCTTTCAAATAATGTGAAATAAACAACAGTGCTTAAAACAGGGATCCCGTTTCGATAAATTCACTGAAAATTCCTAACCTATACCTAACTCCCAAGACGTCACAATAACTTTGTTTAGCAACCAGGTAAGTATATAAATTGTCAAAGCTAATTAATGAAAGTAACTCTTTTATAAGGACCTATCAGAACCAGGAAACATTACATTATTCCAGAGGAAGAATGGAAAAATCCAAACCAAAAGCATAACTGCATCTAAACTCAACGTTAACAGTATCAGATAAAACAACCTATATCCTTTCGATTTACATAGCAATTGAGTAGCCTTTAGGGGAAACTACAGGTTAGGTAAATCGCTAGGACTAACATTAGGAAATAAAATAAAAATATGTGCTCTCGTGAAAATTAACGTCACTCCATATGTTGAAGTATTACCTTTTTGATATGGTTGTAAAATATACTGAAAATAAACTACTTGCACATTATGAAGTGTAGTGTTATAGTAAGCGAGATTTCTGCCTATGCAAAGTGTTGTGGTGGCCCATAGATAATAAAATTTGTATTTATGAAAATTAGAAAGTAAGCATCTGCGGAGCTAGAATGATGCACTTGTTATAAAGATGCAGTTTTGTCGTTTTTGTTTGTGTGCATTCAAGTATCAGTAGGACAAGACCACAACAAACTAGAGCTGAGCTTTTGATGAAGGAAGAAGGTGGTTTTTTACATAAAGCCTAATGAAAAGCTTCCGTGTAGTGTATTACATTTTTTCTACTACCTACATCAATTTTAATAATAATTAGAAGTAGTTACAGTAATTATTCTCGATATAATCAAGCGGTATTTTGCTAATGCACAAAAATATCTGAATTTCCATATAAACAAAATGTGATTGTTTTAATTCGTTGTAAGGGAAGATAGACGGGCGGCCTTACCTTTTGGCGAAAGTTGTATTTGTTATTTTGCCGGCTAGTTGGACTAGCTCGCCGCGAGGGTCGCAGGGTTCCAGCTATGCTGAAAGAGAATTCAGAACAAAGGGAAGGACAATTTCCAGCAGAACAAAAATAATCAAATCAACGACCAATGAAAATATCACAGCTTTATTAACAAACAGGCAGGTGGGTACTATAGTGCGAATACTAGTACAAAATGCATATTAGCTTCAGGCAAGCAACAAGATACAAATATAAATACGTTGCAACAAATATAAGTATATGTAACAATACGGTTAGGTACTACTGCGGAAAAAAATATTTCGCACGGTTTGTTTGCCTTGTGTATGTATGGTTTTATCAAGTGGACTAAAGTCACTGAATGCCGAATGGTCAATTGTACAACTGACATTCTGCCATTAAAACTTAAAATGCCGAATCACGTTCTAAGCGAGGCCGAAAAAGGCTTTGTTATCGCAAAGCTTGAAGATGGATG
This sequence comes from Agriotes lineatus, assembly GCA_940337035.1. NCBI lineage: Eukaryota > Metazoa > Arthropoda > Insecta > Coleoptera > Elateridae > Agriotes > Agriotes lineatus. Next base: position 173,461 of record CALNHX010002005.1, on the reverse strand, counting down.
GTCATTGCAACGTGTGGCCGATGAAGTTGGTTGCGGAACAAGAACCATTTCTTAACATAACCTGAAAAAGCTAGTAATTCGACAATAACCTTAAAATGTGAAAAATTACAAGTAGTTAGATACACACTAAGCCACTGTGGATAAAACCAAGTAACTAGATTAAGTATCGTGCGAAATATTTTTTCCGCAATAGTACATGCAAAAACAATAAAAAAAAATGTTTTGAGCCGACTATATCATTACCATGCATGCATCTATACAATTTATTTAGGCCGCATTACGGCGGACAATACCAACACACTAAAAGTAAACAGCGAGGTTACGAAGGGCGTCGCGAAGGCAATTTAGAAATATATATACATCGGAAGTTGTGCCTGTACGGGGCTCAAAACAAATACGCCGTTTCAGAGCGATACAAGACTAACCTGGCTAACGTTGGACCCCGAGGGTTAGCCCGAAATGACGTTGACTCGCGGCTCAAAGGAATTTCTAAGGGTCGGAGCAACGATCGCTCACGTGGCCACGCAAAACACGTCGATGTCCAAAATATTAAAATAAAGTATCAGGGTGTCCCCATATAATATTAATTATAACAAACGCTTGGATCTGCTCTTTATCCGGTTCTCGTTTCCGACAAAATAGTTAATGAGTTCGCGGCGACTCCAAAGTGAAGTAAACGGCTACCGACGTCGCTTCTCTAGCCACTACCAATACGCAATAATACGTCAAGTGGCTGACGTGCAAATGACGACGAAGACCGCTGATGAAATGTAAGTACGGCCTTAAAACTAAAATAATTGAGCGAAAGACCTAACATACAGTTTACAGGGGGGGCTCGACGGGGCGCGGCGACTGGCGGGGCCGCCTGTCTTCAGCGAAACCTCTAAAACAGGGCTCTAGTAAGTTTATGTGACGTCTGACATTATTCTGTAATTCGTAGGTTCCGCAGAGAAGCCGTGGCTCGGGGCTAATTCAAAATCGAAAGCTCCTGCACAATTAAGCCGCAGGACTGTCGTCACGGACTCGGGTAAGCCCGATTAATAATTCAATAAAGATCACTAAACTGCACAAAATGGTCGCTCGAAATTTGCAAAAGCCCTATCATAACAACACATCAGACCTATACAAAAGCATGCCCTAATACCTAACTATACGAAGCATTGCTATGCTAAAAATATCACACATGCCCCAGCTACTAAAGAAACGAGGCACTACTAACTAACTATAAAATACACCAGGCGCAATGAGTAATAGCTATATCAGTTTCTTGCCTGTAGGGAAAACATGATGAGTCTTAACCTTTCCGTTGGCTTGAGGGGGTCGAAGACGGCTGGAGCAGCGAAAGGCCGAGCGAGCTGAGGAAGCGGTGGTTGGCTTGCAGGTAAATGCAGTGCTACTCTCTCTAGCGTAGCCCACAGGAGTTGCGAAATTCCTTGACAACTCGACAGTTTCAGGAGCCCAAATCGACGGACTGGATGCCCGCAGAGTGCAGCCGAACGGGGAATACTAAGCCTCTTCAGGGAGGAGTTTAACCTCTCGCAGGAAGCGTCCAAACTCTCCCAGGTAAATTTGGCTCTAGTGATGACTGGCATCCGACAGGAAATGGCTATAACGCACAACGCCCAAATGAGTTCCGAATAAGAAGAAACGGGCCTTATCTTACCTCACGCTGGTATGGGGCCAGAAGAAAGTGCAGGAACAATGCTGGCCTCAGACGAATCCGCAATTGCGAATGACGTTAGTACAACCAAATCAAATACGAACGTCTTAAGGGCACATGTGCTTTGTATATCCTCCGAGGAATCGAAACGGAGCGAAGCTACACTAATTAGCTCATAAATTTAAGCACACAGCCGAGGCACCAGCAGCCTGCATCAAGTTTAAAATGGGAAAGAACTCAAAAATCCACCACTTACCAGTTATAAAAACTTTCCAAAATTTTGGGCCAGAAGATGCACAAAAACAGCCTGAAAAGTGTGACTGCAAGAAGAGATATCCTTTATCTAGCAACAAATAGTATAGCGCAGAATAATTGCAACAAGGGTAATTATTCGAAGAGTTGCTTACCAAACTGCTTGATAATTATAGGAGAGAATTTAAAATTAGGGTACCGCTAACCAGACCTAATTTAAAGCATACAAAAATTTTGAAAAGCCACTTAATGATACTCAAAGTTAAAAATTCAACTAGCAAAAGTTTGCACATACAGGGGTCGCTCTAAAAGTACCGTAACATCGCCTGTCAATTTTGAGTATACGTCTGTCAACGCTAGTTGATAGAGATTCTAATTTGAGTAACATAGAAGAAGCTTCAGGTAACGTATGCCCTTCTTAATTTTCAGGAAGGGTAATCAGCCCTCCAATCAATATGTAGGAAAGTTAAGCGTACCATAAAGTATTGTTTTCGTATAAACAACAAATTAATTACAATTCCAGTACAACTTGTAATAAGAATTCAAGTTTATAATTTGTCTAAGAATCTTATCAGTAATTTCGTATAAACTGACCCTACTATAACAGAAAATAAAACAAAATATTCAATTATACATTAGTAAATCGCCTTACCTTTTGGCGAAAGTTATATTGGTTATTTTGCCGGCTGGTAACTATCGGCCTAATTGGGCTAGCTCGCCGCGAGGGTCGCAGTGTTCCAGCTAAGCTGAAAGAGAATACAAAAAAAAAGAAAGGAGTGGGCGCCAGGTTCTAGACTCAGATCCAATTCCTTGTGCCGGACCTTACACAAGGTCGAAGATAAAAACCAGCAAGTCAAAAATAAGCAAATCAACAACCAATGAATAGATCACAGCTTTATTTTAAATATTGGTGGGTACTATAGTGCATGGCTAACATAAATATATATAAATCACAGCAGGCAGTAGGCAAAATTAGTTACAAGTAGCAAAGGCGATACTAGTACCTTTGTATATTTCTGGCAACAACAAAGAAAACACACAGTATGCGACATGCAATAATAAATATAAATACAAATATAAATATAAATATCGAGCAAACAGTAGCCCACGAGCAGCAATAACTATGACCTGTGAATGGGCTAACACATTAAAACTTTGCGCGGTTAAAAACGGAGCGTAGCGAGCATTAAATTTAAAAAAAATTAATCCCTGTGAGGCAGGATATAGCAGGGCCAGGTTATGCAAGCGCTCAGCTGATGCGAAACCCCGAATATCAGCTCAGAAAGACTCTAAGTAAGTATTCAAAATTTCTAAAGGTCAAAACTACCAGGATATATGCCCATATAAAAGCAGGGTAGATTTCTCAGTGGAAATACATCAGGTACATAAATGAACGCTAAAGCAATCGCTTGAATAAACCTTCGGCAAACTTGTACCTACGTAAAGACTCGCTAATAAAGTACAATAACGCGGAATTGACAATTATCCTACCGGCGGCGGGCCTTATGTCGCAATCGCTACTAACCCGAGATTAATCAGTCATGAACTGAGACTGCAGAAGCAATCGACTACCGATGTCGCTACTCTAGCCACTATCAACTTCAAAACAAAGCAGCAAACGTCAGACGGCTGACAGCAAATGGCGACGAAAATAAATATAAATATCTGTATATTAAACAGACCGCAGGCAACGAGCCGTAAGTACAACCCTAAATCTGAAGTAATTAAACGAAAGATCTACAATACGATTTGCAGGGGAGCTCGATGGAGCGCGGCGGCCGGCGAAAGTAGATATAAATACCTGTATATTAAACAAACCGCAGAGCTGCCTTCACAAAGTCGGGTAAGCTCGATTAATGATTCGATAAAGCTCACTCAAATGCACAAAATGGATGCTCGAAATTTGCAAAAGCCCTATTATAATAACGCATCAGATCTATACAAAAGCATGCACCAATAACTTAACTAGACGAAGCATTGCTATGCCAAAAATTATCGCACATGTCCTAGTTATTAACGAGACGAGATACTATTAACTAACTATAAAATACACCAGGCGCAAATAGCTATATCAGTTTCTTGCCTGTAGTAAAAACATGTCGGCTCCTGACCTTTGGCTTGCGGGGCCCGAAGACGGCAGAAGCAATGAGGGTTCCGGCAGACACGGCGGGAGGCCCAGCGGACCGAGGAAGCGGTGATTGTGTCGCAGGTGAGTGCAGTGCTACACCCTCTAGCGTACCTCCTAGGAGATTGCAGAGCTCCTTGACAACTCGGTAATTTCAGGAGCCCAAATCGACGGTTTGGATGCCCGCAGGGTGCAGCCGAACAAGGAATGCTAAGCCTCGTCAGGGAGGAGTTCAACCTCTCGCAGGAAGCGTCCAAACTCTCCCAAGATCGTAGCCGACAGAAAATGGCATCCCACAATAAATCCAATCCCACAGTAAATGGCTATAACGCACAACGCCCAAATAAGTCCCAAATAAGAAGAAACTGGCCTTATCTTACCTCACGCTGGAATTGAGCCAGAGGAAAGGGCAGAAACAATGCTGGCCTCAAACGAATCCGCAGTTGCGAAGGACGTAAGTATAACCAAATCAAATACGAACGTCTTAAGGGCACATGTGCTTTTTCAGATCCTCCGACAAATCAAAACGGAGCTGAGCTATTCTAATTAGTTCACAAATTTAAGCACACGGCCGAGGCACTAGCAGCCTGCACCAAGTTTAAAATGGGAAAGAGCTCAAAAATCCACCAGTTACCAGTTATCAAAACTTTCCAAAATTTTTGGGCCAGAAGATGCAAAAAAACAGCCTGAAAAATTTGACTGCAAGAAGTGATATCCTTTATCTAGCAACAAATACAATAGTGCAGAATAATTTGCAACAGGGGTTGCCTAAGCGCCATATACAAATATCTGTAGGAATATGACCAAAATAAATTTTATTAGTAGAATATGGGTAATTATTCGAAGAGTTGCTTACCAAACTGCTTGATAATTATAGGAAAATAATTAAAAATAAGATACAGCTAATTATACCTAGTTTAAAGCATGCAAAAATTGGCAAAAGCCAACCATAAATATTCAAGTTCAGAATTCAGCTAGCAAAAGTTCAATACTACGGGGGACACTCCAAAAGTATCGTAACAATGTTTTCTTTAAGACATACTCGTATTTTACTTAGTTATTCTTAAATCCTCTGAGAGGGGGTTCTTTGGTGTAAATATCCTGTTCATTAATAAACAACTATTTTTTACGTCTAGTTATTTAAAAATAACTATTGCTTTATTGGCCTGGGTGCATAAGTAGCAGTTACGACCCTCGAAGCACTTACGCCTTGATTTATTTCCTATTAAACGTTCACACACAACATTACCTTATCTAAACTACTTTGCTTCCTAAAGATTGGAATTAAAGATTTCTTGAAAAGAAAACTTTAAATAGCAACACAACTTTTGTGTATTTTCTCTATAATTGAATACATACTTCAAGAATAACAAATAAAATGGCTTGAAACTAATTAAAGAAGACACTTTAAAGTCAATTTAAGTAAAAATTTCAAACATGAATAGATGCAAAGTTGCGCTTATTATAAATGTGTGTTGCATATTCTAATCTAAAGAACTAAGGCATGTGTAATAAAAGCAAAGCGTTACAGCCGTACAGCATGTTAAGTAAAACAAAACGATGCGATATGAGTGATTGAACTTGTAACTTTTTTAAGACGGACAGTAATACGAATAATCCGATATGGCTTTTTTAACGAATATTCCTTTATAAACTCCATAACTGTTCTCATAAAAATCGATAAGTGGAAATGATAGCTATAATCGTGTCCGGCTTATATTGCCACTTAACAATTTTATTGTTTGGGCATTTTACGACGTTGATATCGAACAATATCGCTTTCTTTAAGAAGGAATATGAATACATTATTATGCGCCTGTCTGTCACTATAAAATTGTTGGGAACGCTGAGCGTATTTGCTTTTTTAAGAGCAACGCATGTCAATATTAGCTGTAATAGCCTTCTAAGGTACTAAATTAAACATAGTATGTCCATTTTTCTTGTTTACGATTCTCATACACGCAATAACAATAACAGTCATATACAGATATCTTCGCAGTTGACATAGTAGAAGAAAGACTAAGTATAACAAGCAAGTAATTACAGAATATCTTCCACTTGATATGCTCCACCTGTGTCTCTATTGTTTATAAATATAATGTCCCTTCTAAAACTAGATGGATTCAAATTTTTAATTAAATTTCAAAAATCCACTCAGAAATTGATAGCAACAAACGGAAAGTTGAAATTGGATTGTTTATAATTTCCATGTTATTTACCTAATTTTAAAAAATGTTACACACATTACTACGCAACTTAATTTAAATTTTATATCGTCTTTAAAACCTCAGGTAAATTTATATAATTACTTGCGAATTGGACGCCATAAACATCGGGTATTAATTTTATTATTTATAAAAACCTTTTGCTATAATAGTTTAATGTGGTTAAAAGCATTAAGTCTGTTTTCAACATAGTTTTATATTTTCCACAAATTCAGCACCAGGGCACTTGAAGGTGTTTTAAACCTTAGTTTTTAACAAAAAAGGTACATTATTTTCGAAGTTATTACATTAGATCACAGATATTAATACACGTGGCTTTAATTACGATCTCTTTAAACTTTAATGTTTCTTACGTCACAACAGTAGTTCTGTTGAAAAAGCAATATAAGCTAGAGTGGAATGGAAACGTCCTTGCCAGTTTATCATATTTCCAAACAATCAAAGACAGACTAAATAATTCAAATTTAGTATTGTCATAAAACGCAATAGTTAATTTTAACATCTGGTTTTATACGAGTTACAACCACCCAAAACCAGGTTATATGCAAACTCTTCGTTTAGCCAGTAAACAAGCGTCTCGTCCCAATACTACTGTCTAACAAACAATACAATTTCATAACTAGGCCAGATGCTTACAATATTAGACCAGTAATATTAATTTTAAAACGTTACAATAATGTAGTACAATATGAGTCTATTAAATTAAGATCAAGGCTAAAAAGTGGAATAAGAATATATGTAGCTAATGTACGCAGTGCCAGAAATTAACTTATTAGAGATACTATTCTACTTAATTGATAATTTTATTATCATCAATCATTAATTAATGACCTTTATTTTCCTCTTCTTATTTGTTTTTTATTTGTTGAAACACGTGGCACAACAGCTACTCGCTAAAACGCTGAAACGGATTCTGTTTTGGGAGCTGTCCTTTCCGTTTATAGAAATAGCTAACGTGAATATAAATATAATTTACGCAACAGCGACGCCTACGTTTGTAAAGGGAGATGAATTGTTAATCAAAAGTGAAAAATCCGTAAAGGGCTTTACTCAGAACTTCCGTCTCAAACGAAAATAGAGGTAAAAATATCTTTAAGTTCCCAATAATATTACAATAAAAATAGGTAACACTTGCTAATGAAAATTACATCAATTTTAAAATTAAAAAGCACATTACCGGTGGTGAGATTCGAACTACAACGCCTGCGAATGCAATTTTAGCTCCACCCTCGGGTTCCACTGGGCCATGCGGGATCATCACTCGAGTCTGTGCGATGCTCGGCTATATTAAACAGAACGCACTTATTGCTACCCTTTTTTATTGTTTTTACATTTACCCTGTATTTGTTAGGTTCCATTTTCGTCAAGCGTAAAGCCTAAATTATGTACAAATTACTATTTTTTTCTAATTCTAAGTTAAAGCAACAATAAACAAAACTGTATTCTTTAAGGTGCCCACCCTGTATGTGTTGGATCCAAAATATGCAGTTTTTCTTCAAGGGTAAAAAGCTAAGCTATGTGCAAGCTATTACTTCCTTTTAAGTAGTAGTTCTAAAGCAAAAATAGAAAGGTTTTTTAAGGTGCTGACCCTGTATATATTTTAACGAAATATTCTTGGATTCATGCCAGGAAGGCATATAGTCTGAATCTAAAGTATCGCATTTTCCTTGCAAATAGTTTTTGAGTTATGCCGGCAACAGGCAGAGGCAGACGGAATTGCGAAAAACTGTTTCTCGTCGTTTAGGGACCCCGAAACGGGCAAGTCTGAAGGTAGGTCGGAAGGTGATTTTGCCGCTATTACAATACTTTTTTCGTCATTTATACGAGGGAAGTAAAAAATGCATTAGTAATAGTAAGTGCTACGTAGTACCAAAATACCAGAAATCTGAGAGAAATTTGATTATACTAATAATAATTGATATACTCATACACTACAGTCACTGATTTCAAATTGATTGTTGAAAGTAGTGAATTTTAGTATCACTAGTTGTTTAATTTTCAGTAAAAGAACGTCAATTGACGCTTTCTAGGTTCCCTTCATTTTTACACAAAATACAAACATGTTTTTATTTCAGTACAATGAACAAATTACATAGACAAAGATAACACATATGTTATCCACTGGTGCAGTATTAATCACGAACTTAACAGCTCTCGTCTTAAAACGTTCTAAATTGAACCCACACTTAACGCCCTGGAGATGGTTAGGAAAATCTCTCTGATTCTGCCTTAAAATCAATACATATCTCCGCTTCTAGGAAGCTAATAAACGTAAAATGCAGCTTTAATTTTCCATTCTTATACACAGTGTTAATCTTGTAGCAGTAATTTCCTCATTATCATAATCCAACAACTGGAGTGGTATGAAATTTTCTAGTGTAAATATCTATTACATTTTTGACGTAAAGGATTGTTCACTCTGGAAGCCATTTCTGCTCAATATTCTAACCATTACTGAATGAAGAGTAAAAGTTAGATGAATAAATACTTATTTTCAGGGAACTTTGACACTATTCTATTACATTTAAAAAAGTTTGAAATTACATTACTGCAAGTACTACACAATACTTTACTTTAATGTAAACGCAAATTAGTTAATTTTTAATATCGGCTACATTATTTATCTCTACGTATTTGGATCACAGAATCACTGTATGTTGGATTTGTTTTAAGATTTCTTTGTCATCTATGTTTTGATGCTAACATAACTCATTTTATCATGTTTAATCATTCTTGTTTTACGCTGTTTTCGTCTTTTATGTTTGGCTTCTATTATTCTTATTATTACATTATAGTGCATGATGACACTTCGCTGTATAATGATGTGTTGTTAAGCATAGTTGATCATTATAAGAAAAACAACATTATATATTTCGAAGGGAATCGATAGATTGCAGTATTGGAGTATTTTTGGTAATAATTACCAATTCAACAATACCATGACAAAATTTGCTTTGAAAAGGTAGGGATAAGTGAAAAAATGAGCTGAGGTTAGTTACATCATATTTCTTGACATTTTGGCAGACTTGGGCGGCCATCCCATTTTTTGAATACTTTATTCTAGTAGTGTGTGAAAGCTATGCAGATTAGTGATGGGCATAACCGGACAATTTTCATAACCGAATTATTTGCATTCGAATCATATTAATACCCGATTGATTATTTGAATAATCATTCGAATCAATTTTGGCTCTTGTTTCGTTTCGATTAAGTCAGCCGGTTTGCCGGTTGGCGGTTCACCGTCATCTGCATCGGCACCGTAACTTGCAGATAGCAGAGGAACTCAGTTAATCGTTAATTATAATAATTGTATAAATGATTTTTATTTGATTTCTAAGGAGTTTAAACCATTGAGAATAGCTATATCAATACTAATCATAAAGAAATTATAAATATGCGAATACAAGGTATCTATTGAATTTATTTTTAGTTCCTAAAATTCTCTAATAGTCACCCTTCCCTTTTCGCTTGCACATCATACCGGTATATTTTAGAATCCATCATTTCTCTACGTTCAGCCTTCCGCGGTTCTAAGGACGCACACTTAAAATTTTCAACATCAAAATCCACTTCTTGTTCCGACTGCTCCGTTATTAAAAATTAAATATAAATCTTTTACGATATTGGAAAATCTTATTTCGCTTTCTGTTTATCCCTTATTAGGCATAATCAACCGCGTTTTGAAGCAAAAATTTAGGCCGTTATAAATTAATACCAACACAGCTTCGGCAAATCTGATACTCAGCAGAACGTTATCTTTAATAGGAACGGCCCCATAAATTTAACTCGTCGACTGGGAGTATCAAATGTGTTAATAACATTAACACAATAAGTTATGAATGCCGTATTATTTACAGAATTTCGATCACTCGCACGTCGCTGAGACGCGGCACGTAGTACGTATCAGGATGAGGTTATTTTCATCCGAATACTTGGAACGAAAACCGAGTTACACAGGTTATTTCAATAACCGGATAACCGGTTATTTTTGATTCGAATAAGCCCATCACTAATGCAGATATTTAACCTGTTAGCAATTTCTTTATTTTTTCTGCTGATCTGTTTTGCAGAGTTTCTTAAACATTAATTATTCTAGTGTGTATTGTGACATGTTTATACTTACCAAGAACTTGATTATCTCACTATTATTTTCTTGTTTCCAGCAATTGAACTATATATATAACGGGTGTTCATAAACAGTCGTCATCCCAGTTGCTTTGAAAAACAAAATGTTATATCTTTGATTAATTCGTGCCACACAATTAAACGTCATTGAGTACTGTCATAGCGCATTTTTTCTCAATTTTCATCGACATACGTTTTTGAAGTCAAAACCTACTGGGATGACGACTGTTTATGAACACCCGTTATATCTTCATCGGTATTGTTATAGACTTTTAACCAAATTAATTTCAGTATTGTTAAGAGCTTTATTACCGCACTCGGTGCGGTAATGGATATTACCGCACGCTTTTTATATAACAAAAAATACATTGAACCAGAATTTATTGATGAAGGTAAAATAGTGAACAAGGCACGTTTGCTTATAGCACTTAACGAAACTAGTTTGATTGCTGACTCGGCTTACCACCTCGTTTTGACAATCAGACTCGTATCATTAAGATGCTCATAATCAAACTTGTATCGTTAATATCTATTATTACTGTGTAGCAAAGTATTTGATTCCTTGGTGCAATCTCATTTGCGCATTATGTTCCCAATTAAATATTTACTTTTTGTGTACGTAACATTCTATTTGTTTATAATTTGTTCAGTTTTTTTCATTTTCTACTACGTTCACTATGCTTCTGTACTTATCAACTTTGTAACGGGTGTTCAAAAAGTCCCACGCTTGGAGTTGGAGCTCATTCGGTTGAACATCGCTAGCCGTATGTCGGTTAACTAACCACACAACCAGTTGATCTTTCGATTGCTTCATTTGACGTTCTTAGGTTATAATAAAGTTCGTTCTCTCTTCTGTGTAAGTAATTATTATTTTATTTAAGTGCTAAAAATTGCGGATAGCCGGCTAGTAAAGCGGTTACGTTTGCAGTCGGTAGGTAATGGGTTCGAGCCTTACACCCGGACATCGGTTACATTCAGCCACGATACCAACGCCTTGGGAAGTCGTGACCCCTGCAAAAAAGCATTCTTTCCTAATGCAAGGGTTTGGGCTAGCCACCTGCCCCAGCCGCTGTCGAAGATGTCTCACACTTAATATGACTAGTAACACTCTCAGCCTACATTAAGAGGAAGAAGAAAAGGAGACTAAAATTGCATTCCCAAAAATTACTCCTTTTAGGTATAAATCTGTTGCTATCTGCTTGGCCGGTGCACATAACAAAATGGTGTTTTATTTAGAACAAAGATGTTCATAACAGAAAGAGACTTCCGCAACACAATAAAAGTTGACGGAATTTGGACCCATTCAGTATAAAACTGCATCTAAAAATTCCATAATCAATATCCAAATGATGTTTTTGTTAGTCAACAGTTTACAGAAATTTTCAACAAATGTGTAGCCAGGTTTCGTGAGAATAGTGATAATTTTGTAACAGAAGGTAGTGGACGACAAAAATAAGATACAGATGAAGATATTGCAAAAGACTGAAGACGATCAGAATGAGCCCCACACTTCTGTTCGTCACTTTTTGCAACAAATAAATTTCTCTGTGGAAACGTGTTATGCAATTTTACGCAAAGATGTCCCAGTATACTCCTATTGTTTAACAGCAGTTCATAAACTATTACCACATGATACTCCTTATAGGATACGTTTCTGTCAATGGTTTTTACGTGTGCTTAACAACAATCAAAATGTAGTCAGGAAAACATTTTTACAAACGAAGCGTGCTGTTATAAGCAAGAATTTCTAAACTCGCAAAATTATCGGGCATGGTCCGCTGAGAGTCCTCATGAGTTTGTTGAAGCACCTCTGCATACTAAAAAAAATGGTGTATGGGCAGCTATTAGTGCAAGATGATTAATGAACCGTTTTCTTTAACGGGAACATTAATGCAGAAAGATTTAAAGAGAAAATGTTACAACAATTACAACACGATGACGAATTATGTGAAGGATATTTCCAGTAGGATGGAGCGAAACCACATTGTACAGCTGAAACTTTACAGTTAATTAGAAAGTTCTTTGATAATAAACTTATTGGCATAAATACGGAAGTTTATTGGCCTGCACGATCTTGCGACTTGGCAACGTTTGATTTCTGTTTATGGTCTTTCATCAAAAGTTAAATATTTAGAACTTTTGTTAATAATTTGGAAGAGATACAAAGACGAATTATTGAAAAGTTTGAAGAAATAAATAATTTAGTGAATGAATTCCAGAATGGAGTTTTAAAATGTATTGAACTCGTTTTTGAACACCTTTTCTTTATATAAGAACTATTATATTTGATTCTATTCGGTCACTACTGGCTTGATAGTTAATTGCTATACATGTCATTGGTACTTATGTTTTTTTGTTACATTTTCATTTTGTATTGAAATGTAAACTACATTGGTCTGGTCCGGTCTGGTCTACACATTTATTTTCTGAAAAAAAGTTAAATATTTGACTTTGGTAAAGGAGAGGTTATAATTATTTTCCATACTCAACTCGACTACTTTAAACTCAGCTACATTGTATTATTGTATTAGTACAATGAATAGATTTTCATTAATTTGTTAAAAACTTTATACTCGTTAAATTCTTCAATTTCAACAAACCCTAACAACAGTGAAACTGCATCCTAATGACTCATGCACTTATCTATGTCGTAATAAATCTTTGTAAGCCTTTTTCATTAATTTTGGAAAGAACTGTTGGCTACAAATAATAGCCAATTGCGTTTATGTTTATCGCACAAGCTGCAGTATACAGGGTGTTTCATAATATATGCGCAGGACTTCAGGATGTGATAGCTCGTCCAAAAATTTGAAAAAAAGTTTCTAATAACTTACCCTCTAAAATGCATAATTTTCGAGATACAGGGTGTTGAAATTGAAAAAAAAATTTCGTTTTTTGCGAATATCTCCGGAACCGTTTATCGTACAGAAAACAGCTTTTGTAAGCATTTTCTACTCATAATAAGCTGTTTTGTGCGAGAAAAAAATTTTTTTTAAGTCATAATTGGTGAAGATTTTGAAGGAGTAGTGAGTGTTTTTCTCCCCAACTTCTACGCCACTGGTAAAAGTACGGTTTTGAGACGCCCATTTGAACCGCCAATGTTTTCTACACAAAAAAGGTACTCTTGGCCATAAGCTCTAAAGTTGACCGTTTTCGAGAAAAATCAACTTTTATGTTGAAAAACATGGTCAATTTTTTGAAATAAATTTTTTTTTGCTAATTAAACGGAGGACATTTCCAACATTTAATTTAACTGTGTATGATTTGTTATTTTTTTTTAATTTTGCAATTATGAAGTTAACGTTTGGTTTTGTTACTTGTTCTAACGTTTAAATAAATTTTGTATAATTAGTAAAAAAAAAAATTATTTCAAAAAATTGACCATGTTTTTCAACATAAAAGTTGATTTTTCTCGAAAACGGTCAACTTTAGAGCTTATGACCAAGAGTACCTTTTTTGTGTAGAAAACATTGGCGGTTCAAATGGGCGTCTCAAAACTGTACTTTTTCCAGTGGCGTAGAAGTTGGGGAGAAAAACACTCACTACCCCTTCAAAATCTTTACCAATTATGACTTAAAAAAAATTTTTTCTCGCACAAAACATAGCTTATTATGAGTAGAAAATGCTTACAAAAGCTGTTTTCTGTACAATAAACGGTTCCGGAGATATTCGCAAAAAACGAAATTTTTTTTTCAATTTCAACACCCTGTATCTCGAAAATTGTGCATTTTAGAGGGTAAGTTAATAGAAACTTTTTTTCAAATTTTTGGACTAGCTATCACATCCTGAAGTCCTGCGCATATATTATGAAACACCCTGTATATTATTTTTATTGCAAGAATTAGGCTAATTTCAGGAATACAGCAACTGCACAGGAATTTTCATCATTAACCCTTCTCCTAACATGAATTCTGTGCAACTTACCCAACTGAATATAATTACTACGGCGCATTGTAGATATTACAAGCACGTAATAAGATATTTCGTTTCATGTAATTTGTTTGACAGTAAACAACATCTACTGTACCTCCTTACTGTAGTATTTAAATACATTTAATGTTGCATATTAAACTAACCAGCAAGCATCTATCAACTTTAGTAAATTGAATTCCTTACAATATTAGTAAGTTTAGTTTCTATAATGAAATATTTCTTGTATGTGTGATATAATTATTTCACAACAGAAGCTCAAGTATATTTTAGAATGGGTGGAATAACAGTCTACCAAATTTACCCAATCTTTTCGTGCAAAAAAATACTTTCGTTTCCCAAAAATACTAAATGCTCACCAAAATTAAGAAAATACATAATCTTAGAGCGACAACCAAATATTGACATCATGATAGTCTCTTATATTATTTGTTCCTAACAATAACTTTTGTTGGCTAAAAATGCTAAATGTTCACCAAATTTTATTCCAGATTTAATTCTAACATGGTACCCAGATATTTAATTTTCGTCATATCATTTAGCAGTTAAAAAAACTATTTGTATAGCAAAAATACATAATGTTTACTATATTTGATACCACATTCAATTTTAAAAGTATTCCCAGATTTATAATTCCTGTTAGCCTAAATATCATTTATAAGTAAAATCTATCATGTTTTATTAGGTCTCGTTTATAAATGGGGACATAGAAATAAGTCTGAAGAATTCTTGGAAATAAATCAATATATATATATATATATATATTTCAATGACCCTATACGTATAATATTTGTATGTTTATAATTAATGTAATAAATAAAAAGAGTCACCACACAATATTTAATTTAGTTCTACTATTTATTAAGATCAAACTGACTGCTTAATTTATTTCGTTGGGTACGCCAAAATTGAGAATTACTCTTGTGGTAGTTTGCCCTTTATCTAATCCATTCATCTGATTTAATGACTTCGCTAGCTCAATTTTAAACAGAGACATGAAATTCAAACTCAAAATCTCAGGTGTTGGGTTCCTGACTTTCCTAGTTAAAAATTTTACGGTACGCCTCTGAAAAGTAGGCAGATTGACCTGAAATGTAGGCGTAATGTGCCGTTGTTAAACTGAAATGTCAATTCTATCAAACCAAGTTCGAGTTACCATCAGCTCGCGTTTGAAATTGATTTATCAACAATTAAATGAACAAATTTTTATGGTAAGATTTTGAATAATTGCCTTCAAGTGGCGTCTATGTATTCTTTTGTTTTCCAGATCGTGTGCTATTGGTGCATTCTTAAAAAGGACGCCGTATTTGCATTTGTTTCTTGGTGCCTCCAACTGACGATTTTAATTGCAAATCCTGGGAAAACACCTCGCCATCCACGGGAACTGTTACGATTTTCGTGTTCTCCAGGTCGCAATCACGGTATGCCCAAATTTTCACGCCGATCGCGCGAGTCAAAATTTTACAATCCACTAACCTCACATTCGTAGCATCTCAGGCCCCCTTGTGAAGATCTGGGTGAAATCTGTACTCCTGGCGGGCTTCTCGGATTGTTGTGGGCTTGGGGCTTGCTGTGTGGTGCTGCTGGAATAAACTTGCCACCCTATGTCTTCCCACGATGCTGCAAACTGATTCTGCGGAAGCTGGCGTCGTAGCCGTTCTCTGCCGATGATGCCTCGGAAAGCAAAAAACTCAAGTGCGTGGAATCTTTTGCCTCCAATGGTTCTAATACACTAACACGTGCTGATCACTATGGTGCTATTTATTTTTATGTAAATTTATGCTTTCTATGAAATTTTAATAATTAAAGATAGAGCAAAAACCAAGCACTTTCACCAATTTATTCAGAACAAAAGCCTCCTTGTCGTTATTGACAAAACACTGTCTACAGATTTGAATTTTAGGAAATACCAACAGGTACAAAAACATAACTTATAATCTAATTTAAACAAATTTTATCAGTTAATTACAAAATCTTATCTACTAGAATTATTGTCTTTTGGAATTGTTCATTTCTCAACGTTTTTTAATGCGCCACTCACTTCATTTTTATAACACTTAAATGCCCATTGTTTATCACTACACTGACTAGTTTTTTAATCCGCCAACATTGTCTAATTTCTTGCTTATTTGAATTCCATCTAATTTCTTGCCATTGCAATCTCTTCAAAACCCCAAGTCTTGTATTTTCATGTCATCAATGACTTGTCTGGCATTTCTATGTTCCTTGCCTTATTTTTCTTGTCATTCTTGTTATTACCTTTTATTAAAAATGTTCATTTGCTATCCCTTCTCTAATGACTTTACTTTCTACGCTTCCATTTTTAAGCTGTGTCTAACTTGAACTTTTTGTGCCAGTTCTTAATTAATTTAGATTCGGCTTTTAGTTTGTGCAAATCTATTATATTACGATTAAAATTATATTGCTAAACCCAATACACGGAATTTGAGCTTCCATATTTCTGTGCCTATTCAATTACAATCAATTTCATTGGCGAATTATACCAGTGTTAATATGATTTGGCAATTTATGTGAATTTTCTCAGATGCTTGCATTATTACAACTCTGTGCTTTAATGATTTAATTTGTCATTTGCTTGTACTGCAATCAGAGCCGATTTGAGGGCTAAATACCATCAGATGAAATTCCCTCTAATTTTTGTTAATTAAAATCACTACGCATGTTTTCTTTTCAATTTCATTAGTAGGTTGTAATGCGTTGTTATTTTAATTCAAACAAAATTATTCATTGCTTTTTTTTCTAACCGTTATCATTAATCAGTCTCATTTGATATTTGATGCTTTACTATCCTACTTTAAACTACTAAAATGCCTAACCTATCTCCTATTCTAACTAAACTATTATGTGTGGTACAACATTGGTCCTATAACTACTCTATTCTAAATTATATTTTCCAAATATGCTAAGACTACCGTCGCTTTGTTTTTTTTTCTACCACCATTGGGTTCATGAAGTTTATTCTAGAGTGTTCTATTATCCCCTTCGTCTAACATTTCTTGTTTTTCGTGTCTCACCTTCTTGCGTTGTGCAAATGGTATAGGATATGATTTCAACTTGTGATTTGTCTACAAACAACTTATGGCAATATTCCTTCGCTTGTCCGGTCTTCTGGTTTAATATGTCTTTATTTTGCTCGATTATTTCCATGATCCTATCTTTATATTGTATAAAATCCCTTCCTATCTGATTATCATCCAGTATTCTTTCCCCTATCGCATAATTATTTATAATAATAACTTCGTCTCCGGCTTTCTTAGCTCGGCAACAATTCATTTTATCGTCTCCCGCTGTTATCTCAGCTGGGCAACAATTTCTTAGCTCGTGATCCTCAATAGACCAAGGCTTTATAATGTCATCAATCTGAATGCTCTTTCGCATTCCATCAATTTTTATCCCTACTTTCTGAATGATATCTACACCTATTACAAACTGTACGTTCAAAGCTGCTACAATATAAAATCGGACATCAAATTCTTTTCCATTTATGCATATCTTTATTGCCAATACCCTATTCGTTGTTGAAATTTTCCTTCTTGTTGCGGACAAAAGGTCGATCTTGTTAACTTTTATAATGTTGCTTCTTAAATTATTCATATGAGTATTTATCACTTCCTCCTGTACTAAGGAAACCATTGCACCACTGTCAATCAACGCATAATATTGTTGGTCTAAAATTTGTAATTTTATAAATGGTAAACACGAGTTTGTTGTATATTCTTCGTTCTCCTCTAGTAAATATTCCCCCGTTCTGTCCCATGTGATAGCAAAATTCGCAACATACTTAAAACTACTATTACTAACTATATTTACAAAAATTGGGTTTTTTTTTACCCCCCGAAGGCTCTTCGTGCACCTCGGCTATCTCTATTCGGTTCAAATCTTCTGCATTGTCTCTATCTGTGTTTCGCTCGGTAAATAATGTGTTGACGTACTGTCTGTCTGTATTCGGTGCCTGCTCCATCTCTTGACATCTCTTCTTATTACGTTCGGCAATAAGCTGGTCGTAGTTCTTTCTATTTTCCCCCCTGTTGAAATTATTCCTGTTCTGGTTACCCCAATTATTATTGTAATATCCCCTATTTTGATTGTATGCTCTATTAAAGTTTCCCACGTTTCTTCTGTCTTGTTGATTATATTGATTATTATTATTAAAATTGTTATTTGGCCGAAATTTATTTTCTAAAGTGTTATCCAATTTTCTTTTATAACTTGAATTTTGATGATTTGCTGTCCGTGTTTCTCCTCTCTCGTTATAAACTGCCATGTCATAATTTCGCACAATTTCCAACAAATCGCGCAATGTCTTGACGTTTTGGACTGCCACCGCTCTGGTTATTTCAGCCTCAAGGTGTCGTGACAGGTGTTGTACTATTTCTTCTTCTGCCAACTTAGGAGTTAGGTACTGTGCCTTGTTGAAACGGTGCATTATGTACATTTCGCGAGACCCTCCTTTATCGATGTACTTGCCCGATGTTATTTCCGTCCTTACTTGAGCTTGATGGGAATTGCTCCAATATTGTTCCACGAAGAGTGCCCGAAATTCATCGTACGTTGCATATTTGGATTTTATGATGCTATGCCAGACTTCAGCATTTCCCTTTAAAGCCATATTGATTACTTGTAGCCGTCTGCATTCAGTAGTTATCGTTTTAATGATATCGTCTAACTTGCTTAGAAAAATCATCGGGAGCTCCCCGTATCTCCCCTCGAACTTCGGGATAAATTCTGTGCTGAAGCTAGGAGGTGTCACACTAACTGGATATTCTTGTGTGTGTTCTAATCTTTCATTAATCCCCTGTAACTCCCTTGTAAGTCGGTTGTCTATTATAGTGATCTTCGTTGCATTTTCCTTCCTTTCCTCGCCTGCCTTCTTGAATTTTTCTTCCGCACTTGTTTTTAACCTGTCTAGCTTCTGATCTGTTTCATCTTGTTGTTGAACCAGCCTTTCCTGTGTTGCTATTTGTAATGCTAACATTTTATCTTCAATTTCTTCGTCCTTTCTTTTCAGGCTTTCATCAACCCTCTGCAAGACTTCTTGTTGTATTTCTGCCTTCGTAATTTCTTTGAAATCCTCGAGTTTCTTTTCTAACCCGTCTATTTTTGCTTGTACTTCTTCTTTATTCTTATCCAATTTTTCTTTTACCGCTTTGACCAGGATCTCTGCATGTTGTTCTGCCCTATTCTCTCTTTCCGCTGCCTCTTGTTCCAATTTCTGCACCGTTCTTTCGGCATCTTGTCTGAGCTCTTTTATTTTATCGGTGAGCATTTGTTGTAATTTTTCGTCCCTTTGTTCTGCTTCCTTTCTGCTCTTTTCGTCCCTTTCCTCTGCTTCCTTCCTGCTAGCTTCTGCTTAATTTCTGCTCTTTTCGTCCCTTTCCTCTGCTTCCTTCCTGCTAGCTTCTGCTTCCTTCCTCATTTGTACTATAGCTTCCATAATCCCACTTAATTCCTGTGTTTGTTTTGACGTTTGCGGCTGTTGTGTTTCGGGCTGGTCGCCCTGTGTTTGTTGTTCGGTCAGTGGCTCTTGTGCCTCCGTAACCTCTTCGGCTTGTTGTTCCTCGCCTTCGCTTTTCTTTTGCTGTCTTCGAGTCATTTTGTGTTCGACTTTTGTTGATTCGTTGATACAAATAGAATCTGAGTGCACACACCCACAGACAAAACACCCACACAAATAAAGCTTTTCAAAAAATTGCTAATAACTTCCACCTACCTACTGTCTGTCAATTTATTTAATTACTTTAATTCTTTAACAGCGTTGAGCTCCTAGTAAATTTATAAAAAGCCCATGAATTAGGCACCCATTTAATTTTGTAATAGTCCAATACGTGGTTTATTTTTAATTTTTACAAGCCTACACGTTGTATTAATTTTCAATTTTTCTTTGCCCTACGTTGGGCGCCATTTAATTATGCAATGACCCTATACGTATAATATTTGTATGTTTATAATTAATGTAATAAATAAAAAGAGTCACCACACAATATTTAATTTAGTTCTACTATTTATTAAGATCAAACTGACTGCTTAATTTATTTCGTTGGGTACGCCAAAATTGAAAATTACTCTTGTGGTAGTTTGCCCTTTATCTAATCCATTCATCTGATTTAATGACTTCGCTAGCTCAATTTTAAACAGAGACATGAAATTAAAACTCAAAATCTCAGGTGTTGGGTTCCTGACTTTCCTAGTTAAAAATTTTACGGTACGCCTCTGAAAAGTAGGCAGATTGACCTGAAATGTAGGCGTAATGTGCCGTTGTTAAACTGAAATGTCAATTCTATCAAACCAAGTTCGAGTTACCATCAGCTCGCGTTTGAAATTGATTTATCAACAATTAAATGAACAAATTTTTATGGTAAGATTTTGAATAATTGCCTTCAAGTGGCGTCTATGTATTCTTTTGTTTTCCAGATCGTGTGCTATTGGTGCATTCTTAAAAAGGACGCCGTATTTGCATTTGTTTCTTGGTGCCTCCAACTGACGATTTTAATTGCAAATCCTGGGAAAACACCTCGCCATCCACGGGAACTGTTACGATTTTCGTGTTCTCCAGGTCGCAATCACGGTATGCCCAAATTTTCACGCCGATCGCGCGAGTCAAAATTTTACAATCCACTAACCTCACATTCGTAGCATCTCAGGCCCCCTTGTGAAGATCTGGGTGAAATCTGTACTCCTGGCGGGCTTCTCGGATTGTTGTGGGCTTGGGGCTTGCTGTGTGGTGCTGCTGGAATAAACTTGCCACCCTATGTCTTCCCACGATGCTGCAAACTGATTCTGCGGAAGCTGGCGTCGTAGCCGTTCTCTGCCGATGATGCCTCGGAAAGCAAAAAACTCAAGTGCGTGGAATCTTTTGCCTCCAATGGTTCTAATACACTAACACGTGCTGATCACTATGGTGCTATTTATTTTTATGTAAATTTAAGCTTTCTATGAAATTTTAATAATTAAAGATAGAGCAAAAACCAAGCACTTTCACCAATTTATTCAGAAGAAAAGCCTCCTTGTCGTTATTGACAAAACACTGTCTACAGATTTGAATTTTAGGAAATACCAACAGGTACAAAAACATAACTTATAATCTAATTTAAACAAATTTTATCAGTTAATTACAAAATCTTATCTACTAGAATTATTGTCTTTTGGAATTGTTCATTTCTCAACGTTTTTTAATGCGCCACTCACTTCATTTTTATAACACTTAAATGCCCATTGTTTATCACTACACTGACTAGTTTTTTAATCCGCCAACATTGTCTAATTTCTTGCTTATTTGAATTCCATCTAATTTCTTGCCATTGCAATCTCTTCAAAACCCCAAGTCTTGTATTTTCATGTCATCAATGACTTGTCTGGCATTTCTATGTTCCTTGCCTTATTTTTCTTGTCATTCTTGTTCTTACCTTTTATTAAAAATGTTCATTTGCTATCCCTTCTCTAATGACTTTACTTTCTACGCTTCCATTTTTAAGCTGTGTCTAACTTGAACTTTTTGTGCCAGTTCTTAATTAATTTAGATTCGGCTTTTAGTTTGTGCAAATCTATTATATTACGATTAAAATTATATTGCTAAACCCAATACACGGAATTTGAGCTTCCATATTTCTGTGCCTATTCAATTACAATCAATTTCATTGGCGAATTATACCAGTGTTAATATGATTTGGCAATTTATGTGAATTTTCTCAGATGCTTGCATTATTACAACTCTGTGCTTTAATGATTTAATTTGTCATTTGCTTGTACTGCAATCAGAGCCGATTTGAGGGCTAAATACCATCACAATATATATAAATCTAACACAAAATTCACCAAACAAAAATGAAAATGAAACTTATTAAACATTGCTTTCTGCAACCGGCCCTACGTCTTTTCATACGGCAATACACTGGTTACACTCACTGTAAAAGCTACCAAGCACAGTGTGTGGCTGAAAGCTGAAGCCTGCAAGAGTAACAGAATAATTATTTGAAGCACAAGTAGTTTTTTCGAGAGACTAAATATAAATTAATAGCGCAAATATGTATTATGTACAGCACGGACGCATAACTTGAGCGTTCTAAATTTGGTGAACATTTAGTAAAATCGATAGACATATAGAATTTAAAATGTAAGCAATGGTAAAACAATACGCAACATAGCTATTTTAGTGGTGCTGTTCCCATTTTCCGAAGTATAATAATTCGGGCTGCATTAAGATTTTTTGAAGTATGATTTAATTTGGTGTACATTATATTTGACCCCGTTTAGAATTAAATTGGTACACCTGCCATTCTCAACGAACCAAACTATGATTTAAGTAATTTTAAACAGTTGAATAGTATTAATACAGGGAATTTATTTTAATAGTTAACATAAGCGTTTCGTTTCTATGCCACCATTTAATCATACAGGTCATTTCCATAGTTACAAATGAGACCAATAGAGTAGAGCGTGTATTTTACGAGTTAACATAGGAATTATTACTTGTCAAAAAGACAATTAAAAGTTATCCTAATGTATACCACTGAAGAAAAGATGTAACACACAAGTTGCCCTGCGTATCTACTATTTACTTGCAAAATTAAAGTTTCTTATTAGCAAGTATCTAATTCAAATTCGTATCTTAACTCGTAAACTAAACGCTCTAACCTATTGATTTCATTGGTAACTATGGAAGTGACCTGTATGATTAAATGCTGGCATAGAAACGAAACTGCTATGTTAACCATTAAAATTCACTGTATAGAATTTTCTGTTGGTTAATTATATTTCATTATTTATTTATTTTATTTATTTATTTGAAAGTTAGGGAACTAAACAGGACAGATGTCCCAAAAAAAGTTCCACAAAGTGACATAAAATATGGAAAAAATTACAAAAAAATTAATACATTTGATTTAGGTAATACAATAAACAAATACTAGTGTGCTATACTAAACTAAATAAACTAAATACGTTAATTTATACCAACAAAATTTATCGACAAAAAGCAAAGTGTAATTTCATTGACACGGGCACTGGCCTATGTCAGCAACTGTAAATAATTTTTTTTTCGAAGTTGATGTTTTGTTAATGAAAATAAATCTATACTAGGAAAGTGCTTGTTATAAGAGTTCATTAGTCGAGGTATAGTGGAATTTTGCATGGATAAAGTTTTGACAGAATCGACTTTAAAAACCAAGTGCATGCGGGTGTTAACAGGCGGCACATTTAAATTTATTAATTGTAGTATATATGAGCTATCAATGGAATTATGAAGCAATTTATAAAGAAAAAGTGCATCAGTCAAAATTCGGCGTTTTTCGAGAGTAATAAGATTCAAACCAGAGTTTAAATTGTCTTCTGAAATATTTAATTTAAATTTTGAATTTACATATTTCATAAATCGGCGTTGAATTGATTCGATACGGTTTTTATAGACAGCGTATTGTGGATTCCAGATGACACTACAATAAGTCAGATTACTATTTACGTACGCGAAATACAGAACCTTGACAGATGCTACATTTTTAAAATCATAAGAAGTTCTCATAAGAAATCCTAACATTTTATAAGCTTTCTCACAAATGTTGTTAATATGATTCTCATAGATTAACTTGCTATCAAAAGTGACCCCTAAGTCTTTTATTTTGTCGACTGTTTTAATAATATTTTTACCAAAAACGTATTGTTTTGATATTCGTGAGGCCTTACGAGTAAAAGTGATGTGAAAACACTTATCAAAATTGAGGTACAATTTATTATCGTTGCAGTATTCATACAGGCGGTTCAAATCAAGTTGGATAGCGTGGCAGTCGGCGATGCAACGGATGTCAGAATATAATTTCAAGTCGTCCGCATACATAAGGAACTCGCTATTTTTAAAACAATCTTTGATATCATTAATATAAATAATAAAAAATAAGGGGCCTAAATGACTACCCTGCGCAATTCCCGACGTCAGCAAGATCCTTGACGACTGGAATCCTTTAATTTTTACAATTTGATATCTATTTGTAATGTATGAAATGATCCATTTTAACAGATCACCTATAATTCCAATTTTTTCTAATTTTGCAATGAGAATTGAGTGATCTACTTTGTCAAAGGCCTTGCTGAAATCAGTGTAAATTGCGTCGACCTGAATCCTGCCATCTAGTGCATCAGCCAATCTATGCGAATATGAAACTAGATTAGTTTCTACCGATCGCCCAGCAAAAAATCCATGCTGTTCAGGAATAATACTATTTTTAACTTGGTTGAAAATTAATTTGTGTATTATAGATTCAAAAATTTTTGCTATACAAGACAGAATTGAAATCGGTCGATAGTTCTCAACTTGATTTTTACTACCCGATTTAAAGATAGGTAATATAAACTCGTTTTTCCACTTAGCTGGAAATATACCTTCTTTTAAGGATCTATTATACAATATATGGACAGCGGTTCTGCTAACATAAGTGAACATCTCTTTAGTAGAACCGGTGGTACATTATCCGGGCCCGACCCTTTGTTTTCATCAAGAGAATTTAAACATTCTAAAACCTCTTCCTGCGTAATTGTGCAAATATTGGTAGCAAATGTATCAAAGCTAGATTTGGTATAAGAAGGTTGCAAAGTGCTAGGAACGAAGACCGAGCCAAATTGCTTGGAAAATAATTCACTAATATCTCGGCCGTTCCTTGCTGTTTCATTTCCTCGTGTCATTAAGGCTGGAATACCAGAATTGTTACGTTTACTTCTTGTGTAATGCCAAAAAGATTTTGGATTATCGTAAAGGTTAGATTCAACGTTTTTGACATATTTTGAGTAGTCACGAGCAATAGCACGTTTAGAGTTCGAGCGCAAAATGCAAAAGTAATGATAATCCGCGGTGTTTTGATACATTTTCCACCTTTTATGAAATGTATTTTGTTCAACAATAATTTTTTTAGTTGAACATGAGTACCATGACGGATAACGATTACCAGATTTTTTGAAAGGTACATGCTTCTCAATTAAACTATTAATATTATCGTAGAAGTAATCAAGCGACTTCTCTACACTACTAGCTGTAGTTAAGGGTGACCAATTTATATGGGCGAGTGCATTATTTATTTCCGAGTATTTAGCTTTACGAAATATGTAGTTTCTTTCTATATTTTCTTTTAAAATGCTATCAATACTGGTTTTTAATAAGAATTCAATTGCTGGATGCTGATTATCCAGTTTAAGTAGAGGAATATGACAGTTTTTTAAGTTATTTATCGATTCGTGGTTGCAAAGAACTAAGTCCAACACCCGATTATTGATATTAGGTATGTTATTAAATTGAAACAAGCCCGAGTAAGCAGTTGCGTCAAAGAAGTCTCTTGATCTGTTATCTATGTTAGAAGGCGTGAAGTAAGTGCTAACACGGTTGGTCCAATTCACTTTTGTGAAATTAAAATCACCGACCACTAAGAACATATCGTTAGGGTGATTAGCAATTTTGTCACTCAGAGAAGTCGTGAAGGCTGCCAGAGCAACGTCATCATGCGGTGGAAGATATACACAACACACATGAAGCCTGTTTGCTTTATGATCGGTTATTGTAACCCACAAGTCCTCGGCGTCGCTGTTCCAGCTAGGTTGAGGAATCACATTTAAATAGTCCTGCGTGGCAATGAGAGCGCCACCGCCTTCTCCTTTGGTACACACACTACTTTCCCTATCTCGACGAAATACATTGAATTTACTTGCAAACAATTCCGAACTATGAATGCTGCTATTTAGCCATGTTTCTGTAAAACACACAATGTCATGATCAATGCTAAATGAGTTTTTGTTTTTATCCCACGCTTGTTTTGATAGTAGACGGGAATGCACTTACTCATAAAGAAAGTAACCGATTAGATGACAAACAAGCAACGTATTTCAATGATTTTGCTTCTTTTTATATCTTTGCAAAGTCTGCCTCACAATTGATTAAAACAGTTTTAGATGTATCATTTTTACGCGCGTAGATCATGCCATTTCTATGCCATACATATTTAGTTCCTTTTTTCTTCGCCATTTCCCTTGCTCCTTTAAACAGAATTTTATTTTTAAGCGTTAGGTGCTCGTTGATGTAGATATTCGTCCCCATGCTCGCTAAAGTAAGGCCTTTGCCGTTGGTGTTTTTAGCTTTAGCAGCTGCGATTAATTCGTCTCTTTTGCGGCAGGAACTAAGCTGAACTATTATTGATTTTGGCCATTTGTTCTTCGGATCCATACGAGCAACCCGGTGAGCTTTTTCAATATCTTGGTCCACAACAGAACAACCAACTGACTCGGCAATCTCTTTAACAATACTGATGACATTTTCATTTTCCTTGGAGGGAACTCCGAAAATTTCAACATTTTTGTTGCGGCTTTGTTGCTCTATTACATCAATTTTCTTGCTCAGTGAGAACACCTCATCTTTCAGTTTTGAGTTTTCCTGCTGAAGAATATCGATTTGCTTACACTTCGCATTCAAGGTCGATAGACTTAGCTCAAATTCAGAGACTTTGTTGGAGCAGAATTCAACTGATGCCAGCAGAGTATCATATTTTTTATTAAGCGAGGAGAGCTCAAACTGAATTTTGTTTAATGCTATCATAATGGGTTGGTTATCACTTTCGTGTGACTCGTTGTCGCTCTCCCCATCGTTAATGAGCGATGAGTTTCCAGAACATCTGCAGTCGTTGCATTTCCATAAAGATCCCGTAGATTTTAGTATTTTTAGTGCATCTGATGATATCTTCACACACTTAGTATGGAAAAATGCATTGCATTGACCGGCGCACGATATACTTGGTGACCGTGAGCCGATAGTGGTTCTGCATACACCACATTGGTTAGGCATTTTATGGATAAATTCACAATTTACACCGTTTTCTGAGCACACCTGGACACGAAAACAATAAACAAACACTCACCACGTTTTCACAATGCTGTAATACTAATGCAAACCTCTAATAGAGGCAGCGTGATTCATACGTTCATCTGTTATTTTATCGAAGGATTATACAAGTACCTGTATTTGAGCTATTTTAATTATTTGCTCTTAACAAATTAATTCATTTGTTTACGAAGTAAGTACAGCGCCATCCGAAAAAAGGGTGATCTAAAAACCTTGAAAAAATAGTTTACCAGCTTTCAGTCTGCCGCAACCTCCTAGCAGCCAGGTGAAAAATTTCCTTTTATGTTAATTATCATCGCTTATTCTGTATCGAAAATTGTGTTAAATCAAACTGAAGCTAAATTTTTCCTCTACGCGTGAAATATGGTTGCCTGCGGAAAAGCTGCCGCCACTAGAGATTGCCAGCATTTGAATGTGTCGCTCTTGCCTAGGCCGAGCGAGCGGGAGCGAAAGGAAAAAACCTGCGACTTGCTCCGTAAAATAGACAAGGACGCAGCGTGGCAGTTGTGTCCAGTTTCACGGTAAATGCGAGTACATCTATAGTGTGCAAAAAGCGTGAACATTTTTCAATATTTTTTTCCAGTTAAATAGTTGTTGTTCAAAAATAAAAAAGTGTTTTTGTGCGGTGGCTCCTGTCATGCTACGTCCTTGTCTATTGCACGGAGCTGAGCGCGCGTTCCTTCTCCCTGACTCCCGCTCGCGCAAGCAAGAGAGGGTCATCCAAATTCTGTCAATCACCAGTCGCGGCAGCTTTTACGCAGGCAACCATATTCCATCGTATAGAGAAAAAAAATAGCGCAAACCAATTTTCGATGAACCATGATCGATGATAATTAACGAAAACGGACCTTTTTAAATACTCAATTTATGCCCATTGTTCTGAATGTAAAAGTTGATTCCAAGCAAAAACTTAGTCTCTACATTTTTCTATTATTTCTAGTGTTGAAGTTTGACAACCAAAACGAATGATAATTATTATTACTCATTATTAATTAAAAATTGGTTATCTGTTTTTCAGTATATATTTACAATACAACTAGATTGGAGCTGCTTCAAAATCTAATCGTGCAATTAACTAAATTTTTTGCTGAGGTCTGTAGTTCAGTGGATAAGCATTCTGGCTACTAATCTAAGGGTCGAGAGGTCGATTCCCGAACGGGCGAGAATTTTAAAAATAAAAGAATGTGGAGAAGAATTACAGAATGCCATCATTCGGAAGTGATGTAAAGCCGTGGGTCCCATATTACTACGATTTGTAATATGTAAAAGATCTCTTGCTAGGGTTGGAACTCCTTAGTCTCAGAAAAAATCTATGTAAGACTTCTACCATATGACCGTAGCAGTCGGTGTCCACCCTAGACCTGGTACTTCGCACACCTAGACCTTCTCCACAGCAAACAAACAAACAGCTACATTTTTTTTTGTCAAGGTCATAACATATATCAAAACTTGCAAAGATATAAAGGTTATCTGCGTTGCCATTAAAGAGCTACTGTTTGTTTTGTACCGTGATACATACTCATAGTCCACGGTAAATATATATCATATCTCAAAAAACCTGTTATACGACATACGTACACGTATGGAGCGCCATAAGATGTTCTATGTTATACTCAAAATTACTTGTAAAATAACTTTTAAATAGAAAACTGCCTTAACAAAACGCAGTTGGATGTAGATGGGCTTAGTTAGATCTTGCTATTTGGGACATATGAATCTATGATTAAGCGATGCCCACATATTTTAGGGGCCCTCCAAGTAGTTGTTTAACTTAATTGTGATTTTAAGAAGGATACATTAATTTTTGTATTTAATATTGCATTTTATAATATTTCAATTTATTAATTTAGAAATGTAAAAGTTGAAATAAAGAAAATGTCAAAGTGATTAATATCTACCTTGAAATTACCTCCCTGGAATACATTTATTCTGGGGTTTCTGTATAAAAACAAAAATAATTATTCAGGGAAGTTGGAAAGGTCGAGCAGCTTTAAGTGCCGAATCACGTTAAAAGAAGAATTTTAAGAAAGATCTTAAAACATTGTTATTATTATCCTAGTAACCTTAAAGCAATTCAGAAACAAATTTATGTTATTAAATTATCTATTATTTTAGATGACTAGTTAAGCAATCGCTTAGCTCTTTTCTTCAGAACAAATTTTTCTCAGCCTTAGCTCCTTCGAGAGTAGACTAGCCCGCTACCTCACTTTAATTTAAAGGGATTTCTAGAGCCCAAACACTGAGTAAAAGCAGGTCACCGTCCTAATAAGAGGGTTAAACGGCTAAAATTGTTAAAGTCATACGGATTCTATCATATAAACGACCAAATTTTATTGACTGAGCGAAGCGAATGCTTTCGAATCGGCCAGTTGAAAATTCATTTCCCGGTATGTACCTATGTAGGCATGTTCCATACATAGCGGCGAAAGCTACACATAGATTTTCATAAAAATTTACAGAGAGGTTATATAAAGCTTTGGAACGATGGCAGCAGATTTTGGTTTTAGTGCGTTTCAGCTCTCGTTGTCAGGAGGCCCAAATACCCAAAATAAAATCGAAAAAATTTATTAAAAATTCTCAAATATTACTGCAAGGATTTTAATCATTTTCACAGAGTATATTTCCCTATTACTTATAGATGATACCCCATAGTCAGTATCTACCCAAAAATTCTATGAAGAAGATATCTGGGAAGGGGGGAGGGGGACAAATTTCAAAGAAACACCTTTTTATGAAAATTTACGGAGTTGTTCTATGAAGCTTTGGAATAATGATATCAGATTTTTGTTTCACTAGGATGCACCACCCGGTGCAGGGAGGCCCAAAAAAAGAATAAAATATTTTTCTCAGAAATATCTGTAAATATTTTGATCATTTTCATAAATAACTGTTTCCTCTAACTCATAAGTAATACCCAAAAGTGAGTACCTTCCCAAAAAATTCCAGGGAGGGTGATATCTGAGGTTACAAACTTTATTTCAGTACTGAGCTTATGGGGTATGAAAACTGGAGTTGCGCGGGGTCTTTCGATCGCAGAAATACTAATTTCTATATTATAGCAAAACATATAAAGCTTAAAGATCATGTACGCGAGATGCGAATTATTTGTTGTCCCTAGTATAGAACATTATTTGTCAACATAATTTCATTTAATATAAAGACAGC
The DNA here is from genome assembly GCA_940337035.1 of Agriotes lineatus. Classification (NCBI taxonomy): domain Eukaryota; kingdom Metazoa; phylum Arthropoda; class Insecta; order Coleoptera; family Elateridae; genus Agriotes; species Agriotes lineatus. Next base: position 143,093 of record CALNHX010002005.1, on the reverse strand, counting down.
TATTCCACCAATGCTTACACACAGCAGCACCATTCTTGAAAAAATCTTGATCACAGAAGAATTTTTAAACTGGTGGTATCACAGCGCCATTGCTCCTAAATTTTGATCACTAAGGACTCTTTTAGATTTGAAAATAAATAAAAGTCGTTAAAACCTACAGAGTAGGGTGTAGTAGAAGTAGAATTCCTTGGAACAATTTTTCTCTTATTTTTTACAACCAATGTTGCATAATATTGATCAATTTTGTCAATCCACAATGTTCTCTGACTATGCCATTCACACGATCAACCTGTTCTTAAGTTCACCGAGAATACACCTTTTTAATGTTCGCAGCCTCTTCTACCACCTTTAAACTTCTAGGGCCAATTTTTTACTACTTGACAAGCTTACGCAGAATCCCTATGCCATCTATATCTGCATTAATTTGTTTTGGAGTTAAACCTTTTTCAGTGAGTGATTGAATCTCACTTTTTTACATTTCTCAAAATCTTCGTGCAACCACTACTTCCAATGTGTACAACTTCTAAACTACTAACGTTGACTAGTTAAATTTGGTAAATTTGTCTCATTAAAATAGCGAAACAATCAGGGTTGCTAGAGTTATCATATACCAAAACCATATATGATAGAGACAAAAAATACTGTACAACCCTCGTATGCATATTACTATGATCTGAAAATGGCAGAGCATTTTAGGATAAATTATAATTAACATGCAACTTCATTAAAACACAAATAAAAAGGATATTAAGTCCAGCAGAAGGGTTTTATCATTAACAATTCTATTTCATACAATGGGATCGACAGTTTTTTCAGAAAGTTGTGTTAATCCATTACTGAAACAAAGATCAGTCAAAAAGAATCATATTTAATAATTCAATTACATTTGAAATTGTAAACGATACCAGCGAACTGTCCATTCGTTGAAAGCAAATCTAACTAAAATTCGGTTGGTTCATAATTGGGAACCAAGAGGTTATTAATATAAGTCAGATTGTATCTGTAAAAGTAAATAATATTAAATAGAATAAATCATAAAGCTGTTTCTTACATGTCAACATAAAAGGATTATTGTTGCACAAGATGATGCTAATTGGCGACAGACACAATTTGAGAAAAAGTTAACCTAAATATGACATTTTAGCTGAAACGTCACTTTGGATGAACAACAGGAATGTGTAAATTTTGATATTTAATTTTCCTTGGTTTTAAAAGATATAAGAAAAAACAATAGCAGAAGATGTGTAAAATTTTGGAGGTAAAAAATAATTTGATAATAAAAATTTGATTCTAGAAATTCAATTTAAATAAAATAATTACTGGTATGTACAATTAAAAATTGTCATAAAATTAAGTAGCGGCCAGTAAATAAGATTGTGAGTGCGGAACTGAGGAAGATGAAATTTGTGTCCGAATCGAAGTACAGAGATGTAAGAACGGTCCAGAATACGAATTGTAACGAAATCAGAAAGATAATTTATAGCAAGAAGAAGGAAGAATATAAAAATGTAAGTAGATACAATTTTAAAAGAATTAATTATCGGAGATGAGTAAACTAGCAGAATATGGAAGACTATTCAACACTATAACATATGAGCCAATCACATTGCAGACATTTGCTTTTTTCAACCAATAACAGCAGTATATCACTGAATATTGGGCACCATGCAAAATATTCACAAAACAATGTACGTACTCAAAAAATAAATAGCCTTGTTGCGAAGTATCGCTTAGCAACGATGTTCTGTCCCTAGTGATATCGCTAGGTTAGGTAACAATAAACCCCAACAAACTGTGTGGCTTGTTTTAAAAATTTTAAAATGCTGTGTTTTGGAAGTATTCCGCTGAATTTAATTGAGAATGATTAATTATATTAATTGTTGGATTATTTTTCAATAAAGTTAATCGTTATGTATTAATATTGTTAAATAGTCGTCCCAAATACCACTCGAAGTGGATATATTTTTTTTAAATATTTTGCCATTTCCATAGAAATTATTGCAAATTTCACTCAACAAAATCACATTTAAATGTCACTCGCCTTCGGCTCGTGACATTTTTGAAGTGATTTTGTATCGTGAAACTTAAACGCAATAATTTACATGGAAACGACAAAATATTTGTCAAAAATATATCCACTGCTTGTGGTATTGCCCTTGAATATAACAGCGATATAAAAGTATTGAATTGAATAAATTAATAAAACAGAATAGTAACAAGTAACAACACTACAATTTAACTAAAGAACATTAGTTTATTAATTGAAGGATACGTAAATGCTAAAGAACTGTACATTGTAAATATATAAAACTGTGATTGAATGATATGTAAACATACAGTATAATTATTATCAGAGAAATTGAATTTAATCATAAATGTTGAATTACCAATTTAAGACAACTGCTGAATATTGAAATTACAGATCGTTATAAATATAATTAAATATCAATTTGTTATATTTATTATGTATGTCCTGATTATAATATGCAGTAACCCAAGGAGAGAAGAGTCAACAATTGCGAGCTAAGTCAGTGACGGTAAAAGGTAAGATTTAGAATAAAATTGAAAAAACCCTGAGATTAAAAAAAACTTCAAAAATATAAGAATTATCATATAAGTCATAAGAACCATAGCAATATATCTCAGGAAAGTTTTTTTATCTAAGCCTAAATGCCACCAAAAAGTATTAACTAATCCTAAAACATTCACACTAATTTACTGTCAGAAACTCTTTTATACATGGTGTGCCAAATAATTTCTGAAAAACTGTGAAAGAAGTAAGATTTTGAAAGATATTTTAACATAATTTATAAGTATCTACTCTCATTTGATCAGGATTCTATTAACAAAATAGTTTTATAATATTATAGTACCATAGCATTTTTCTATTATTTTTTATTTAAAAAAAAAGTTATAACAGCTTCCTTCATACTTAATCGTCAGCTTATAGGGCATCATCGTTTTTTAATAAAAATTACAACCATTATGCGCCATTATATTTCTTGATTGAGTGAATAGTAACTACTTTACTAATTTTTATGAATCGCTTATATACCTTTCAATTTACAAAAAACCGTAGAGGTTAAACAAGATTGTTTGATGATAGTAGAAAACTTCAATTCCGAATAGGCGTGGAGAAGCTAATATATCCCGAAATAGGTGTCTTATGAAGGTCCATATGACCTACCTTTATACATGTTATCCTATATGATTAATACTTAGAATAAGTTTACCCAATCAAATAACTAAAACTTGAGGCCTATTAAATTTATAGATATTTTCATAACAACCGGGCTTCGCAAATGTGTACAAATAGAATAATTAGGCATCATTTTATAGTTAGTTATGTATTAAAGGCATAACACCAGGACTATAATCTTGATTATGAAAGTGGTACATACAACTTTTTCTTTTCTTTTGTTCTCTAAATGGAAAAAAGTCCAGTATCCAGTATTTTGTGCAGGTTATGCTAGCGCTGCACATTTTGGATATGCTATGCTTTCTATGCTCGTATGTAGAATTTCGGTGTTGATAAATTAGAGTGTTGGTGTTTGTTATACTTCTTAGCAACATTAGTAGCCCTCAGGCTATATAAACCACATAACTCACATTATCGAGAGCCAATAATCTAGCTATACTTCCAAAATCAAATTAATTTAATTTCTCTGACGTATGTTTGCAAAAAAAGACAGTGGAAATTACATTCTCGAAAATGTTAAAATATATAAATTATTTGGCATTAATTACATAGTTATATACGTAGTATACATAGTATGACCCATTTTACGCATAAACACCCTGAGAGAAGATCATACAAGCCTGCTTCGCAGCTGTAAATATGGAACATCGAGGGTCACCTCCACAATCATCAGCCGGCTTCATATCAAGGTTCAAAGCGTCTTGTTGAAAGAACGCTTTCTGTTCTTTTAAATAAATTTCAAATGAACTGCCAACAAACAAATTACCTCTGGAGTGTATTAAAATTCAGCTACAAAACCTAGTACTAGTATGCGAGATATTTTTCAAAGGGTTGAAAGCAAGTTTGTTCCAAATTTTATGATAGGGTAATATTTCAATGCTTTCTATTTTTCTATTCGAATCGATTTTAAGCATAGTTTTTGAAAAAATGCATCAATAAAAACTTTATTTTACTCTTCTGTAACTGCAGCAGCTGAAACTCATGCACTTTTATATTATTTATACCTTGAGAATAAATTTTAAACAAACGCTGTTTTTACAAAAACAATATTATGATAGTCCAGTAATGTTCATAATAAATCGCCGTGCAAACACATATACAAAATCTTCAAGAAAAGAGGATTCTGGTCAGTTGGTCAGCATGAAATAAACGAAACCAACTTTGCTGAAAATTACAACATTTTTCAGACAGGCAGCGGTGTTTAAAGTTTTTGCACTTTGTGGTTAGTAGAAAATAAAATAGAATAGAACAAAGACGTAAATTCACACCGGTACTACATTTATTTTCTTGTATTACTGTTAATCGCGTCTATGTATTTCTAAATATCGCCTATAATTTTATAAAAATGATACGGAGTTAATTGAGCTATTATTTAACTTTTTCAACTGTATTTTAATTTCTTGTAGAATAACAGGGAAGACACCAACCTTAGTTTAATTAATAGCTATAAAATACATTCAAGCAATATTTTTTCGTACATTATAATCTAATTGTAAATATTTTTACGCTGTATTACACAAAACTAAGCTGTGTGTTACTATACGTATGTGAGAAATTCAATAAAAGCCTTAATTATTTTATATCACAAATGGCGAAACACCTTACTACATTATTAGTACAATCTACTAAAAATATTTTTCAGAGATATTTCCACACCAAAATATGTTATAATCAAAAATATGTGCGGAAAAAAGACTACATATATCATTTTCTTTATTTATGAAATTCATGAAATGTTTGTATTACTGTAACTAAATTATTTTTCCGATGTCTTCAACTACAACTAACTACCAATAAAAGTTTACCATTAATAAAAATCTGTGACACGTACCTGTATGTTGCAGTTCAGGAACTAGTATTATTACTCTGTGCTTCACGACGAAGAACTCTAACTGATCATTCGGTGAGAGATTTCAAACTTTGTAAAAGTACAAAAGTTACATTTTTTATCACTTTGAATACGAATTACGAGCGTTTGAACAACTTAACTTCCATCACGTCTATTCTACAGTTAGCTGGAAATCGCACTGCTCCGTTTCCTCTACACTCCAAAATTTCCCGTGAAACGTTGATATGGAAAGCGAACTCGCGCTTGCGTTTAGCAATCTTCATTATTATCCAGTTTACAGCCCTTTTACAAGGTATTTTTTTACTTGTCACCTCTGATAAATTTCACTGATCACATTGCACGGCTGCTTCTCGAGTAACATAATTTTTTAGGACAGATTTATTATTAAAACTGTGAGATTTAGAAGACATTCCAGGGAGGTGAAAATTGTTTGTTGAAAACGTAAGGGAAAACATATTTGCTTTGCGAAATTTCCCTTGTGCTTGCCACCAGACTAAACAGTCCTGTTCAAGGTTGGAGAGCTTTTCTCTAGTGATTATGTCGCCTGCGAGAGCACAGTTAATGTGCATTAGAGGATAAAGCTTAAAATCTTGACGCGGTCGGTGTATTACCAAGCGTTTAGCATAATTATTCCCTGATACGCTACATTTGCTTAATTTGTCACTAGCTAACTCTATCTAGGGAAAGAGGAATGGCATTATATTAACATTTTATGATCTAAATAATAATATTTTTTTAATTATTGTAAACTGGTTTGACACATCTCTTAAAATACAAAAAATTATGACTGCCGATTGCCAGCCTAAAATTTGCCAATTAATTTAATTAAGTAATACTACGTATTATTAAGCGCTCAAAAACCATATTATTGTTTGTTACAACATATGTAACATATAACTTGTCGAAGAAGTATGAAGAACATGGAAAATGACTATGTTAGATCTACAAAATTAAGATAAAATCAGCTATTTTAACATACCCCAAAAGTTTTATTATGTGTAAGTAATCACTTAGGTAATCAATTCAATAATAAAATTATTAGTTTTTAACAGATGTGACGTAAAATACAAATGTTATCCCGTTTTTAAAATTCCATTCAGTATTTTAATTAATAAAGGAAAGCATATAAGATAATACAAGTGAGGTGTTGTTGTTTTCACAAACCTAATATATATTTTTTCTCCAACCACACGAATAAGACGCCATATTGTCGAATAATTTTGCACAAAAAGTAAGCCATTTCGGGATGTTTACCAATTACCTTGGCAACTATACACTTTTCGATTCATATTTGCACTAGTACAAAAATGGAAACAAGATAGGGTTTTACATGGTAAATTTTATATAAAACACAAACGCTTTGTCAATATTCGGCAATCGCCGTCGTCGTTGTTTAATTTTCCCGTATAGTGATTGTTTATTTGCGCCATGACAGTTCTACAATATAATCTACAATGTTTGATTCTAAATAATAAGTCATATTTACGAATTTATGAGTAGTTGGAGAAAACAATTGTATGTTTCATTCGCACAAAAAATGCGTTTTCGGGACGCGTAAGACTCGCCGGACGACGCGTAGCGGAGTCCGGCGATCTGTCTTACGTGTCCCGAAATCATGCATTTTTTGTACTAATGAAACAAATAACTATTTTTATTTAAACATACAACAAAACACGGCTATCCCCGGCATTGCGGCCGCTTTTATGCACAGCCATCATAGAAAGTTACGTTTCCTTAGTACAGTCTTCTTGACTAAAACATAGAAATAATAATAGTTTCATTCTTGACTTTTAAATGTAAGTATTCGGCAATATTTACAAAACGACGAATAATTTAAGGTGCATTTTTATATACAGATATACATACATACATAATCTGTAACCCCTTATACCGTTACAGAATACTTAAAAATCAAGTATTTTTACTTTTTTAATGAAATTAAAAGTAAATAATATAGAGCCGGGGTCGGTAGCTCGATAGTGAGCATCCTGACTACTGATCTAAGGGTCGCGAGTTCGATTCCCGCTCCCGGTGAGGTTTTCATAAATAAAAATGCAGATGAAAGCTTCTACAGAATGCCATCATTCGAAAGTGATGTAAAACCGTGGGTCCTATGTTACTACGATGTGTAGCATGTAAAATATCCCTTGCTAGGGTTGGAACTTCTTAGTCTCGGCAAAATTCTAAGTAGGACTTTGACCATATGACCAAATCAGTCGGTGTCTAAGGTACCTGGTACTCTGCATGTCTAGACCTTGTCCATTAACAAACAAACAAACAAACAAAAATATTATAGTAGCTATAGCTAATAGCCATTGTACCTACGTATTGCCTAGCTACTAAAGTAATTATTACATTTTCTATTTCCGTTATTCTTACTATGCATCCGACGAAAGAAAAGCCCTGGTCATCAATGTTGTCTGTGTGGTATAAGATTAAAAAATTCCTAGTCAATTTAACATCCATAGTTTGACAATTAATTGAAGTTGACAGGGTTGTCACACAAGATGCCTTCTTGAGGTTATGTATGCGGTTCTATCTTTTAATTAAAATTAACCAAACAGCATTTTTTAACAATACTTATCTATATATTTAAAACGTGAAGCGTTTCCTGTCGACATCTACTTTGAGACTTCCACCAGGCCGATTTCGATAACTCTTTTTTTTTTAATGAAAGCCGTCAGCCTGTAAATGTGCACAAAAGTCCTAAATTGCAAATACCTGAATAACTTTTAGAGAAAAATCCAAATATTTTAGCCCGCAATGACGTAGCTTTAGCTTCCAGCCCCGAAGCAGTGGAAGGGATAAAAGCTCTAAGTCGGCCCGCGGTGTTCTGTTGATTTTTGCAATAGACCACTGCACAGGCTCGAATTTGTTTGTGTAAAATACGGCGTGAAATGCTTCATGGCTTGAAATTACAAGTAATATTCACTCATATGAAACACCAAATAATAGACCTGACATTATAGCCCGTGTTTTGAATGCAACAGCAAAGCAATTGTTGACGCTGATTAATAAGAATAAAGTATTCAGTAATGTTAAAGCGTTTATTTATACTGTTGAATTTCAAAAGCGAGCATTGCTCCATGTCCATTTATTAGTCACTCTTGAGGATAAGTAATTGTAAATTTCGTGAAGTTGAAGATATTAATAAAGTTGTATCAGCTGATATTTCTGATCCTAACAATGATGTTACCCTATTTAATTTAGTTAAAAATCACATGGTACATAAACCTTGCGGAAGCTTAAATCCGTCTTGCATTTGCATGGATAATGGGCAGTATAAGAAAGACTTACCAAAATAGTTTTCTGAAAAAACTAAAGAAAATGTCAACGGTTATCCAATCGTTACAAAGAAGGTTTGTAACTTGCAAAATATTTTGCAACGGGTCCACTAGTTTCATTTTATTTTATAATAAAATATTATTGAACATATCACATGGTTTGGACACAGTAAGTATGGGTGAAGAAAGAATAGCGAAAAGGATTTGTCAAGCAAGATCACAACCAAAAACAGCAAGAGTCAGAGCAAGAAAGTAAAAGAAAACCTAAATGACTTTTTTTAACACACTATACAAAATGGACATAACCTTATTAAGCGATAAGATCTGAAATCTGCTTGTTAATTGCGAAGGATGGGTTCTACGGTATCTGTCAATCTGTTTATAATAGTGGAAATCATTTTATTTATAATATTGGGAAGATCTCTTCCCAATTTAGGCACTCACCAAGATCACCCTTCTTTAGGAGTTTGATAATGAGACCATCCTTCCACTCTGTAGGTCACGATTGGTTCTCGTGCGTTGTTGAATTCCACTGCTGCTTGTGCTAGACGGGGAGGTGATCTATCCATTGCTTTTATCGCGTTTTGTAGCTCTCTTAACTGCGGTGCTGGCCTCTCCGTATTCGTGTCTTAATCTTGCTAGCTACTAGTTGTGCTCTGTAGTATTTCTTCCCTTAACCTTTTTCGATGTTTTTATCTTAGACAATGTGACCTCAGATTGTGCTAGAGTCTGGTGCTGGGTCTATCAACGGCAACCTCCAGACATGCCTCGGGTTACACAGCATGCAGCATTTGTTCCCCATCTTCTGTTAAAGTTATTTCGCCTTTATTTGGTCATCAGAGCCTCGTTAGCTAAACACAAGGTAGTAGCTAAGGTTGGTATTTGCGAAAGAGGGGCTAGGTGTTGCGCTTTATTATTCCATTATTAACCTATTAACTTCTTCCGATGCAATACTCTGTCAAAAGAGGAACTCTAAACACAAAAAATGTCTTCTAGAAATATAAAGATGATGAAGTTGGTTGACTTATGAGCAGCTCTCAAACAGGAGAGACTTGGAAAACGAGAAACAATCTTAAGAAAATCACAAGGAAATTAATGATGTCGATTGACCCAATAGTGTGAAAGCTGCATTGTCAAGGGACCACAATTTCAAAATAACATCGAAAGAAAAGCAATTATCTTGGTATGGGTATACGCTAAGAATGAGGACTAACAGTCTGCTTCAACCAATATTTATATCTGGATACCAAACAGAAGGAGAAAGAAATGACGTCCAAGAAAACTATGGTGAAGATAAATTGAGGTTTGCCATATAACTTTTTAAAAACTGAATATGCAAACTGGCGATACTTGATTTTTCAACTAATGCTTTATACTGCGATTGTTATCTTTGAGAAACTTAAATCTAAGGTCATATAGAACAAAGTTTAAACTGCTTCTGCTTATTAGAATGTGATACTCTTGAAGATCATGATTTAAACATGTAATGTGTTTTTCTGGAACAAATATAAAATGTAGAATTTATAAAATCAAATAAAATGTATAAGTATGCTTTACTTTCACTGTACATCTTACATAAAGTTCCCTGATGACGAGTTTAGAAGACTATGACAGGATTGCAGTTTGCGATTTCTTTTTAACATGACTAAATAAAACTAGTTGGTTCCTATTACGAGCATTGATCCTTTTCACAGTAGCAATGCTTATTCCTAAAGCCTCAGTTGCTCGCTGCAATAAACAAACAATTGCACACAAGATAAAGTAAATGCCCATTTTTTTATTTCCTTCTCAAAATAACTCAATAGATTCAGCAACAATTGCTGAGACTGTGAACGCAGTGCCTTGCACTGACATATTAAGGCCTACAATACCACGTTTTCTTAGTTCTGAAAAGAACTACTGTCAAAACACGTTTGTACTGGAACTAACCTCGAAAAATGTGAAGGACAAGTCAGATGTTCATCATATGTTTGTGGGCGTATACAATGTTGCCTGTATTTCCCGTTTTTTTTTTTTACAAAAATCTGTACAAGAGCTGAAATTGTAAAATTAATCTAATTTATCTATCATTTCTGAATTAACCACACTCAATTTTTTTCAAAATAATTTTGCCGTTATATCTAGTTTATTTACTGTTTACTGATAATATCTTTATTTAATCTACGGAAATATTATTAACGTCGGCAACACTGTATTTTGCAGACGCATACCGCGCTAGTCAAATCCACTCCCAAAGACCCAGAGACATAATGTCAATCTATCCTTTTCACACCCGTAAATAATGAGAGTGGCGCATAAAAAATGATTTCTGCTGGGGCACTCACATCATTTGCACTTTCATTACTGTCACTGTTACTAACTGGAATGACACTTCCAACTGCACTGCTGTTAGATTCCGATTTCTCCACTTGCCGCATGTTTTCTACCGCTGCAACGACCATCCGACGGTAATCCTGGCGCCTCCTTGCGCCTTTGATGGCCTCAAGTGTCCACCTCGGAATTTTATCCAACAAATACAGGTTAATAAATGCCACACCTGTCAAAACAGCTTCAACTTCCTTTCGAGCCATTAAACGTAATTCTTCCTGGCTCCATCTCACCTTCGTTGTGGCTGGTGTGATCTCTTCATTGACTACTTTTGGATAGTTTGATCTTCTTGGTGCACGCCTACCCTTATTTTTGATTAAAATGAACGATGACAGTTCGGGCATTTAAAACGTGCAGCAGCATCTACTGCATGTAGGTGTTGTGGTGGTAATCTCTGCGGTGAAACTAACCTTGGCGAATCTAATGAGTAGTTCGTTGCATTAGTAGGGTCAGGATGTTGCAGTGAAAGCTCTTCATTCACTACATCTGGATGTTTTGATCTTCTGTGCACGCTGTTACGTTTAATTTGTAGTTTCGCATGCATCAGTGAAAATTAATTAGCGATTCTGCGGAATATTTTAGGGCCAACTTTCGTTGCTAGCACGATCACCTTTGGCTAACTGTTACCACCAGGTTAGTTTTGTTTAGCTTCTGCCTCCTTCTTGGATGCTTACCTAGAAATTTGTACACGTGCAGCCTTTTTCCCTTGGACTCGCTACATACTAATTGGGAATGTTACCTGCTTGTCATTTAATTGCTTGTCCCACTGGCTCCGATGCAAGGCACCTGCGTTAGCCACTCATGCAGTCGCTAGTTCGCGATACTTTCTCCTTGGGCCCCTCGCTATGCCCCAAGAGCTCCGTTGCTTGCGGTGCCTCCGCCCCGCTCTGCTGGATAAGTCGCCTGCAGCCTCGAGCTCCTGGCACGTGCTTCCCAAGTCTATGAGATTTATATATATATTTATATGATTGTTTGACTTCGATTGCGTGTGTAGTTCCTAGGGCGATTCAAGCGAAACTGCTCGCTTTTGTGGTTAGCAGCATGTAACTGATGCTAGCTGCATAACTGTAATTATTAGATTATTCCATGCCCCCCTCTGTCTTGTATAGCTATGATAGCTGGATAACCGTACATTAGATTATTGCATACCCTCCTTCGTCTTGTTGATAGCTACGATTCATATAAGGTACTAGCTGCGAATACAGTGTATGCCCCTGTTTTAAATACGGCATTTGCTTGGAATGCTAGCTGCGAATTCGTGCATTAAATTACTTAGTCCTGCTACTGCAGAGACCGTTGTGCTTCGGCATTTGGGCCGCCAGACCGTTGCTAGGTTGCTTACGGGTTTGAGTCGGGTGCACCTGAAATGCATTGAAGTCTCAGTTATTTTATTACGCAACGGTTGGACGTTGGGACTCACCTGCGACCCGTTTTAGCGTTGCGTTTCTGTGTACCTGTCAAACTCTCAGTTTAGGTCCAGATTGGCTGTGGTTACCGTACTACCCGCGGACATTTAACTACCAAAATCTGAATAATTGAGCTCTGGGTTTATTATTTTGTTAGAAGCGCATACAAGCTGATTACTAGAAACGTCATCGAAAATACAATGAGTTTCCTGTGGAAATTTCTTCAACTTCTGCATGACCATACAATTTGAAGGATTTCGGGTCCTTCAAAATCTTGATTACCGTCACAGCGTCAGATAGAACTAACGATCGGTGCGTATGTTAGCCTTTTGCTTGTATCGCTCTGCCCCAAGCTTCCCTGCCTAACAGGGTGCCTACTAATATATATTATGGCCTTAGGCCCACGACTTGATTCTGCTAGCAGTGCAAATTAATGAACATTTCAATAAGCACAGAGTTGGGATGTATATAACTGCAATGCTAAACTTAAATTTTAAATAACAAATGTAAAGAGATGCCAGTAATGATAAAGTAATTAAGTAAGGAACGCAAATTGGGAAACCTGTTTTTCACAGGGGTCGAAGTTGACTTGCAAATAAATTAAATCATAGGTTTGTGCATAATAAATAGCCGAACTAAAAGAAATTAATAATCACAAAAGGGTTTGCTATGTGCATGTAAAAGAAACGTAGAATTCAATAAAGCTAGTCAGTGAAATTGGTGAGGATTTTAAAAAGATAAAGAAGCCAGAATAAGATAACAAGACAATGCGAAAGAGCAATCTGAAAAAGCAGGCATGTGGACATGAGCAAGCAATTAGAAAAGCAGGCAGCAGGATATAAAGAAAGCAATTGAGAAGCAAGGAACTCTTGAAATAATCAGCGCATTTAACATGAGTGAAAAAGCACAGCAAATAATAAAACGTGTTTGTGAGGTGGCGCAACGAGACGATTTTTAAATATAAGAAATAGTCAGTAAATTTAGTTTGTAAGAAATTTGAAGATTTAAAACTTTTCTAGAATGTATTTAAATTAACCAAAACGTATTTCCGTTTATATTGTAACCATAGTTTCTATTTTGTTTTAATAACAGAGAGAACAAATGAATAATTAAATTAAGCTTGACAGCATAAATTGTGCTCCAATTTAATTATATTTTTAATGAAATGAATGAGCATTTTTTAAGCCATTTTGTTGTGTGCATATCCGAGATTCAGTGGTATCGTTTGCGAAAGTTTCCGCCGACAAAAAATAATTTTACAAGAGCGTCTCCGAGGATTTTCGCCAGCCGAACCAACTCAAGATTCCGATAACTGCTTCCAGCCAAAATAAGGGTCCAGAGCCAGGGATTTGCACTGCGATACTTAGGACAGGACTGCAAGAGTGCTACCGGCAGCTTCAACAGAGAGGAAAGCCGCTCCAGGGCCAGAAACACCCAGGGTCTTTGAGCATCGGAGGAACCGCCGTTATAAGGTACCCCAAAATTTACTTAAAATATAAGAGTAAACGGTCGGATTTCAACGTGCATATGTGAGGAGGCCTTACTGAGGAGGATTCGAGCATTTACACGACCACAGCGAAGGTGCAGTTCGAAAAATAAGCGGTTTTGCAAATTTGAGGTTATGCGAAGGTATAACAATTGCGAGCTCGAGTCGGCGTCCCTTCTGACGTTACGAAATAAATTAGTGCCTGAAACAAAAGCTAATAATTACCGCCAAAGTACGAAAATTTGGATAAATACCTTTTCGAATGTTCATAGTTTCACTATTGTTTAACGCCAACAACGCAGACTTGCACCCGCGAACCATTTTTTATGAATTTTGACCGTATTGTAAACATTAACTACCACGCAACTGGAACTAAATGCGGTAAACAGAGATGTATCAAAACATTTGTAATTTCTCAATCAACTAGGCACCCACCTGAGTTGACAAGCTTGTTGTTCTACTTGAGCACGGTTTTATTTATTACAATTAATTGCAGCTAAATAAAATGTTAAAAGGGCATATAACCATTTATTTTGACCAGTAAATAAGTACAGCTCACATTTTAACCAACCTAATAAATTGATAACAGGCAAAAGTTCGATCACAGTAAAATATTAAATCAGTGAATTGTGCATATTGGATTTTGCTCTAACTTACAATTAAATATTAATTAAAACCCAGTCATTAGAGAGAATCCATTGCAATATATGCGGATTTGCTGTTATTTGCTTGCCAGATTATTCCGACGTGGTCTGCTTTGTTTGAACCTCCGCCTCACGGAACTTCCTTTTTTTGTTCTTATTCTTTAGCGAATAACCTTAAATTAGGCTTTAACTTAAAACTATTGCTTTAAAATTAAGAACAAACAAGGCAACAATGCAATCCAAGCCAAGGAAATGCATGCTGATGAAATGGCTGATCTTGCTGATACTGTGGAAATGGCTACTCTGGATAAAGAAATGGCTGAGGAGAAGGCCGAGACGCTTCAATTGGAACTTGATGCATGCAAGGAGAAGTTGGAGGAAGTTACTTTGGATTTAGAAACGTGAAAGAATGAAATGTAAGAGCGTGCAATAAAGACGAGGAAGCTTGTCAACCTATGAAATAAGTGGAATTGGGTAGGCCGCGTGGTTAGGTCTTCAGATGAGAGATGGACGAAACAAATAATCAAGTGTACAGAAGCTGAGGTCGTCTACTAAGAAAGTGGATGAATTACTAAAACTCATCAGCATACAATGGATGCAGGAACCACAAAGCCGTAAACGTTGGAAACAGTTAAGGAAGGCCTATGTCCAGCACTAAACAAGAGCGGCTGTTGGATGATGATGGCAATAGAGTTAATCAAGTAGAGAGTGTTGAAGCTTCAATCTGTATACAAGGAAGTAGTAAACGATAGTTAGGATTTTATTTAGACGATTCTCTTTAAACTTTATTAGAAAGGGTAGTGTTCAAATCTTACAATATTATTTTTAAATTTAAAGCAAATGTTTTCGTAAGGTAAAGTAACACGAATTCATTTTTAAAATATTTTGACGATACTCAACAAGCTTTCTCAACGTCAGCTGCAGAAAAAAAACTAAGACAAACTGTATTTTATTAAAAACACGTAAGAACCTCCCATTTTCTTAATAAACTACTTCTTAGTAAGCAGTTAATATAGTTAAAATTGTATGCACAATAAAATATGAAAAGTAATATCTTTACTTTGTTTTAAATAATATTTACCTAGATTCTTTTTGTTTGACATGATAAATGAAACTTTGTGATAGTAAAACTGCCCCATACTAGTTATTTAATTTAAATCCATTGCATACATTTACACAAGACATTCTGATTTAAAGATGCAAAGGTCAACCAAGTAACTTTAGCTAATCTAATTTTCCTTAGAACTCCAAACATCGAGATACCCGTTGCGAACTTCTCAATACCAGTATGCAATACACAGGAAAACTATTTACTAAAAGACACTTAGAAGCGCCTAATATTACTGTCAAATTCGTAGCACTCAGAGAAATTTGTGAGTCTTCTCGGTACTAATCTAATTTGAACATCAAAACTTTACATTTAACAGTTTAAAGCAAATTAATTATGCTTACAGACTTCCACCTAATGTCTCTTAGATGAAACAACTGTAATTTAAACACTTTTTGTCAGATTTTAAGAAGTTGTAAAATAAGACTTAATCTTCGGCAAAAATTCGTTAACCACGTTCGTTTTCGCGACTTTAGAGCCACATTAAAATTCTAAAATAATTTTTACTGACTTTCTTACTTTTACCATATAATACGACATGTTAATATCAAACATTCTGTTAAAAATCGAATTATACATTGTTAAAGCTACATTCAATATGATTCCCTCAAAATATCTCGTAGAGTGTAAACGCAGCCAGTAAAGATAAATTCCACGCAGCTATCTTCGGTGCACAATCTTATTCGCTTTCAACGGTGTTCGTGATTCGCTGGGTGAAGGTCTTGTACATTCAGGTACAGAATGTTAAGCAATATCTCTCACTTCCTTTTGAAACGCGTCCACGAACACATCGCATACTGTTCCACGACTACATTTCAAAATACCAACATTTTTAGTAAACATTACACAGGACTTGGAATAATTTTATTCTGTTTAATAAAAAAATAAACACCGTTAGTACTTAAAAGCTAGTGTGGTAGAATTAACGTTAACACGACTCGATCCCGTGGCCTCGTTGGAGGGCTGGCGAAGGTTATCTCCTGCTAATGGCGACTGTTGTTGATATTGCCTTGGCAACTCAGTCGGCCAATGGCGCTCTCCCCGGTAGGCGGGGCAGACCTAAGTGCGAGAGCAAGAGAGAGAGAGAGAGAAAGACAAACAACTATATTTACAAAGGTTTTTATTTTTCTAACATATTGCTATGATTATAGACTTATGTTCGTTTAATAATAATGGTTTTAACCTTAATAAAAAGGAATAGCATGTATCTCAACTCAGGGGTAGGTTCTGAAATATCAAGTAATCTAATTGTAATTTGAATTATGTTAAAACTTCAATAAATTTGACATTTATGTCATTTGCAATTGCTTGTGCAGATAACTAATCAAGATCCTTTACAAATTATATAAAATTCATAAATCAATTCGTAAGTATGACTTTCTTTGTCTTAATGAACCAATTTTAAATGTTCTTTGTTACAGATAACATTAGCATGTATTTATTATTAACTAACCTGCAACGCTCAAACTTCCAAGTAGCTTGAATCAGCCTGTTTCCTTCAGTTCTATCTGTAAATAAACACTAATCACCTCACTTGTAAACTAGCTGCATCCATCACGTTGTCGACTCAAACTGTCCAGCTGTGAGTAGCCTCAAAATAATCTCGTTGTTTAACAATCCAAATCCTCATGTACGTTCCCTCAGTCGTCAGGAAGTTGATCTCCGTTCAATGGGACCCAGTCTGCTGTGACAAAACTGCAAACAGCAACCTCGTCCTAAGCTGGAAGATGACAGTTCTCCACCAAGTCCAAACACCCTCCGGCGCAGCACACAGAAACTCCAAGCAGCGTTAACACTCCCAAAAGAACGTCCAATCGCCAATCCTTTGTATTAAAATTCCCATCAATTATATCCAAATCGTTACTCTTACTGATGTTTTATTATATAGTTCCAATTAATAATCTTGATCCTCCATTCTTGCTATATTTTATCTTTGTATTTACTTGCACTCCTGTAGTTATACCATGTACAATTCATTTACATTTTCGAGTTATATTTTCACTTCAGTACCAAGTAAATTTCATGTATAGTCCATTTATCATGCCAAAATAGTTCTTAGATAAATAGGACTAGAGTATATTAAAGTTTATTAGTAGAAAAATACTTTACATTTCAGTTTTCAAGTTTGTTTATTTAATAATCCCCCTAAAACATATTTTTCTATCTCTTGACTACCATTATTTAAATTGAATGCCACACTCTAGACATTTTATATTAGGACTTTGATTCATTATCCTGCAACATTAAGTTGTTTGCATTATAATATTTCCTAGCCTTTTTCAATGATTACTATACGAATACTATTCCATTCTTTGCACTTAATTTTCGATATATTTAAATTATTTTCTCTCTCTATGTACCATAGCATAATTCCTCAAATTGAAAAGAAACTTTAGAATAATTCAAACTTATTATAAATTCTCTTTTCAATTTTCCACATTCTCTGTGAACAAACATTAATAAATAAAACTTTTAATAAACTCGTAGCAACAAATCAACAACAATTCTACTATCATTATATTTCCATAGTAACATTTTAATAAAACTTAGAATAAACAACAACTCTTTCAACATCTACAGTTTTTATCTAGTCACGATATGGGTAAATCATGGTTACATGGAACCTTCCTCTTATATGTCCATCTGTTTCGCTTATCAATTCGTACGTATTGTTATTGTTGAATATTTTATGTATTTTGTATGGACCCTCATATGCACATAACAGCTTTGCACATACTTTTTTTTTTCGATCACCTATTCTCAGTTTTTTAACAACCACTGAATCTCCTACATTAAATCGTACCCGTTTTGAAATTTTTCTATTTTGCTTCTCTTCATACCTATCGTTAATTATCTTCAGTCTTCTCCTAGTTCTTTCCAAAAATTGTATTATTTCAACATTTCTCTGCTCTTTCCTCCATGGTCTCGCTGGTACTATCTGTTTACACAGTGTAACTGGGCTGATTTCTGTTGTTGTATTAGGGACATTGTTTATAAAATTTTCCACTTCTTCCAAATATTGTACCCATCTATTATGGTTTTCATAAGTTAAAATTCTTAAATATTTAATTACCTCTTTAATGTATCTTTCTGCAATGTTACTTTGAGGATGTCTTATACTACAAAAACATATTTTGATGTCATTCCTTTCCAAATTACTTATCAACCTTGAATTTTTAAAATAGGTCGAATTATCCACTAATATCGTCTTTGGTTTCCCCACTTCTTGTTGAAAATATTCAATTGATCTAATAACATGTTTCGTATTGCAACTTTTTGTCGGATATAATTTTACAAATTTTGAAAACGCATCTACCATAATTAAAATGTGTTTGTACCCATATTGTCCTGTTACTAAATTACTTAAGTAATCAATAGCTACCAATTCCATTGGTTCAGTTACTCTGATACTGTTAACAATGTTTTGGTTTTTAAAGTTTCTCTCTTTGGCAATTTGACAAATGTGACAGGTTTGTATTAATTGTTTAATTAATCTAAGATCATTTTTTCTATAAAAGCATTCTCGAAACATCAACCACGTTTTCCTTGCGCCACAATGTCCAAATATTACATGTATTTCCTCAACAACTTCTAACATGTCTTCCCTACTTAAAACCATCAACTCCTTATTTTCTACGTCTTTTACTAACAAATCCTCTTTAATTTTGTACCCTTTATAATTATTCCCTTGACTTTGCAAAACTAAATTTCTTAACTCTTGTATTTCCTCTAACATCTGTTTGTTTAAAATTTCTTGTCTTGATAACCTTCCTTCCTGATAAATTTTTTCAATACCAATTAAAATTTGTTTTGGTTTTTCATAACTCGGTGTGTCTTTTCTACTTAAAAAAATCAGCAACTACGTTTAATTTTCCTGGTCTATGCTTAATTTCAAATTCATATTGTTGCAAGTATAAAGCCCATCTATACAACCTGTCATTGTGAAAAGTTTTATTCTTAAGAAACGATATTGCAGAATTATCTGTTTCAATGTCAAATTTATTACCAGTTAAATAAAATTTTAGTTTATTAACTGCGAAAATTATTGCTAACATCTCCTTCTCCGCTATTGTGTATCTGATTTCATAACCTTTCAAAATCCTTGAAATAAAACATATAGGTACTTCTATCCCATTTTGTATTTGTATTAGCTCAGCTGCGATTGCTTGGTCAGAAGCGTCAGTACGAAGTACAAATTTTTCTTTAAAATTAGGATATTTTAACAATAGCCCTTCATGAAACCTCTGTTTGATTGTATTCAATGCTGCTTCACGTTCTTCGTTCCATGCCCATTTTGTATCTTTTCTTAATAACTGTACCAAAGGTAACGTTAATTCTGAATAATTATTAATGAATCTTTTATAATAGTTAAAAACACCTAACAGACCTCTTAACTTCTTCAAATTCTTTGGACGAGGCAAATTCTTAATTTCTTCGATACGTTTCTCATTTATTGTAACTCCATTTTTACTGATCTCATAACCTAAGTACGTTACATTTTCTTGCATAAATTCACATTTTGATAAATTTAATTTTAATCCATTTTTATTCAGTGTTTCTATTACAGTCTCTAAATGTTTTAAATGTTGTTGTTCATTCTTAGAAAACAATAAAATATCATCGATATAGTGCACACAAAAATCCTCAAACTGATTTAGAATTTTCTGCATTGCTCTAACAAGTGCAGCACATGATGTTGAAAGTCCAAATGGTACTACTTTAAATTGAAAAATCTCCCCATCAATACTGAATCCTGTATATTTCCTCGACTCTTCATGTAATGGAATAAGCCAAAAAGAATTCTTTAAATCTAACTTTGTAAGTATTTTCTTATCCCAAATTCTGCTTAATAAACCATCAATCGTTTGTGGAGATTCATATTGTGGTTTCGTTATTTGATTTATTTTGCGTGCATCTAAACATAAACGAAGCGAACCATCGTTTTTCTTTACAACTACTATTGGATTAATAAAATTGCTTTTGGAAGACTCTATTACGCCATCTTTTACCATTTTATGTATTTCTTTCTTTACTTGTTCTCTCAAATTAAAAGGAATTGGATACGTTTTACTGTTAAAACCTTTTGACTCATCTATCTGCAACTTATGTAAATATTTCTGAGCTTGTCCTACTCTATCATTGATAATCTCTTTGTTTCTAGTAAGTATTTCTAATATTAGGCTCTTGAATTGCAAATTCTTTTCACCTATCTTTAAATCATCCAACAAAATCCCTTTATAATTAATATTATTCATATTTCTTAGTACATTATTAATAATTATTTTATCATTATCATACATCAATGCGTCTCCAATACTCTTTGATTGGCTACACTTATTTTCTTGGCGGACACTTCTGGTACTGTTCCAAGATGTAATTACCCCTTTTAAATGAATGCATTTTTGCTCTCCATTTATCTGAATTCCCAATTGTTGAATGATATCGACCCCTATTATTAAATCAATACTCAAGCCTTTTACTACAAATAAACTAACTATGCCTTCCCATTTATCAATTATTATTTTAATACTCAATATTCGATTAGTAGTTGAAATTTTCCTTTTCGTTGCAGATAGTAAATCTGTTTTATTAACCTTGATTAATTTATTATGTAAAACGTCTATATTTTCTAAAATTATTTCTTCCTTTATTAAAGAGGCCATTGCTCCACTATCAATTAATGCTAAATATTCATTATTATTTAAAATAACTTTTAAAAATGGTAATGTTGAAATTTGGCTATCTTCTTCTTCCTCTTCTAATAAAAATTGTCCATTATTCTCCAAACTAGTGTTGATACGTATGGTTCTTAACTAAATTAATTAAAATTGAAGTTTTTTTTATCTTCTGAGGAATCTTCATAAACCTCATCCTCTTGCTTTCGGTCTTCTTCCCTCGGTCTTCCTCTATCATATTCTGTTCTATACACTGTATTAATGTACTGTCTGTTAGGGTATTTGTTCTTGTTATCATCTTGATTTGATTTCTGATTATTCTTTTCGTCGATCATTTGTTGATATCTTCTCCGTTCATTGCCATTATAATATCTGTCATTAACATTCCTTTGGTAATTGTTTCTATTTTGGTAGCTTCTCCATCTATCATGATTCCTGTTGTATCCATTATTATTAAAATTCCCCTCACCTTGTCTGTAATTATTAAAATTATTTTGGCCTAAATTATGTTGATTTTGTTGTATTTCCTCGAATTTTCTTTTACTAGAATTTGGAAAACTCGAAACTTCTCTTCTGTAATTACTTCTATGATTTATAATTGCCATATCATAATTTCGAACTATCTCTAAAAAGTCCCTCATGGTTTTTATATTTTGTACTGCAACAGCTCTCGTAATCTCCTCCTCTAAATGTCTTGATAGATGTTGAACTATTTCTTCTTCGGATAATTTTGGAGTAAGATGTTGTGCTTTGTTAAATTTATTAATGACATATATTTCCCGTGTACTACCTCTTTCCATGTACCTTCCAGTTGTTAACTGTGTTCTTACTCGCGCCTGATGTGCATTACTCCAATATTGTTCTATGAATAATTTTCTAAACTCTTTGTAACTGTCATACCTTGATTTTATAATACTATGCCATACTTCTGCATAACTTTTCAGGCTCATATTTATAATTTGCAGCTTCTTATTTTCATATGGTATTGTCCTCATAATATCATCTAATTTAATCAAGTATGTCATAGGCTGTTCACCTATTCTCCCTTCGAAAATTGGTATCATTTCTGTCTGAAATCCCAGGTAACTCCCTCTTGAACTCCCATTTAAATTTTCTGTACTATCTTGTATCCTTTGTAACTTATCTTCTACTTCCTTGAATTTTACTGTGCTGTTCAAAATCTCTCCTTGTATTTGTACTCTATTTTCATCTACCTTCCTTCCTAAGACATCTACTTTTTGATCCGTATACTCTAATTGTACTTTCATTGTATCTTCCAATGTTACTTTCATCCCCTCTAGTTTTCCTTCTAGTTCTTCTTTATTGCGTTCTAACTCTTGTCCAATGGTTTGTTTCAAGGTTTCCTCTAGCTGTTCGTTGGCTTCTTGTCTTTCCTGTCGCACCTCATTCTTTACTTCAACTTTATAATTTTCTAATGTTAAACAAATGTTATTGATTTGTGCTTGTAGTTCTTCCTTATTTCCAATTTAAACTTTATAAAATTCGTCTTTCAATTCCTTCATTGCTTCTTTCATCTTTTCTGTCTGGACTTTTTGATCTTGCAACTTCTCTGTTAATCTTTCTGCAGTGTCTTTTATTGATTGTTGTAGATCCCTCTTTGTTTCCTCAGCTAACTGTTGTGACCTTCTTTCTCTTTCCTCTGCATCCTTCTTTGACCTGTTTTCCCTCTCTTCTGCATCCTGTAGTAATTGCCTCTTTGTTTCTTCAGCTTTTTCCTCAATTGATTGCTTTAAATTTTCCATTGACTGTTGTGATTGCATTTGCATTTGCATCATCGTTTCCATTATCTGTTTGAACCTGTCTTCTTCTGCTGTTTGTTTTTGCTGAAGCCTTACCTGGTCTCCTTGTATTTCCATTTCCACTTCCTCCACTTCTACTTCGGTAGGGATTGTAATATCTTCCATCTCCTGCTGTTCTTCTTCTGTCCTTTTACTTTTCCGTGTGACTCTTTTATCTGCCATATTTATTATTTAACCTTTTACAAATTATTAAAATTCTAATGTAACACCTTTTATTAAATTGTAAATTTTGCAATTTATTTGATAATTACTTTTTATCCAAAAACTTTAACAAGTTTTATTGTTGTTTGTTCTATCCTTTTATTTATTTATAAGGAACAATATTTATAAAATGAAATGTTACTCAGCGTATTTTTTTTTAAACTTGTAGCTTGTACCCTTATTATAGCAATAAATAATTAGCAAACAGCCCCACGTATGCGGCGTCCATAATTTATGCTATGATTATAGACTTATGTTCATTTAATAATAATGGTTTTAACCTTAATAAAAAGGAATAGCATGTATCTCAACTCAGGGATAGGGTCTGAAATATCAAGTAATCTAATTGTAATTTCAATTATGTTAAAACTTCAATAAATTTGACATTTATGTCATTTGCAATTGCTTGTGCAGATAACTAATCAAGATCCTTTACAAATTATATAAAATTCATAAATCAATTCATAAGTATGACTTTCTTTGTCTTAATGAACCAATTTTAAATGTTCTTTGTTACAGATAACATTAGCAAGTATTTATTATTAACTAACCTGCAACGCTCAAACTTCCAAGTAGCTTGAATCAGCCTGTTTCCTTCAGTTCTATCTGTAAATAAACACTAATCACCTCACTTGTAAACTCGCTGCATCCATCACGTTGTCGACTCAAACTATCCAGCTGTGAGTATCCTCAAATTAATCTCGTTGTTTAACAATTCAACACCCTCCGGCACAGCACACAGAAACTCCAAGCAGCGTCAACACTCCCAAAAGAACGTCCAATAGTCAATCCTTTGTATTAAAATTCTAATCAATTATATCCAAATCGTTACTCTTACTGATGTTTTATTATATAGTTCCAATTAATAATCTTGATCCTCCATTCTTGCTATATTTTATCTTTGTATTTTCTTGCACTCCTGTAGTTATACCATGTAAAATTCATTTACATTGTCGAGTTATATTTTCACTTCAGTACAACGTAAATCCCATGTATAGTCCATTTATCATGCCAAAATAGTTCTTAGATAAATAGGACTAGAGTATATTAAAGTTTATTAGTCGAAAAATACCTCACATTTCAGTTTTCAAGTTTGTTTATTTAATAATCCCCCTAAAACATCTTTTTCTATCTCTTGACTACCATTATTTAAATTGAATGCCACACTCTAGACATTTTATATTAGGACTTTGATTCATTATCCTGCAACATTAAGTTGTTTGCATTATAATATTTCCTAGCCTTTTTCAATGATTACTATACGAATACTGTTCCATTCTTTGCACTTAATTTTCGATATATTTAAATTATTTTCTCTCTCTATGTACCATAGCATTATATATGTTGTTCAGGTCGGGATCCTGATGAAAAATCCAAGTTTTCGACATTGGAGGGGCGCCGCGCGAGCAGCCATCTTGGATTAAAGGTGCTAAAAACTGGTGTTATCCAAATAGCTCCGCAACGGTTGATCCATCGTCAAAAAAGTTCAACATAAAGTTAAAGGAGACAAGATTCTTGACATTGTTTGTATATTAATTTTTGTTGCAAGTGTAATATGTAACTAGTTACAGCAGCTGAAAGTTGAACATTTCACCAAAATATCGTTAAACTTTATTTTTGTTGATACATTTTGTAAGAACAACTTCCACTATATTGTTTGTAATATTTTTCTACATCAGAATAACGTTCTATAGAAAAATACAAAGTATGATCAAAAATTATTTTCATCTAGTATAGCTATGGAATAATTCTTAATATAAACGCAACTATAAGTCACTTATATTCTCGCACATGCAGTCGTTGTTTTTAATGGATATCCGTTTGATGGCGACAAAAAAATGCCAAGACTGCAGAAAGGCTTCTCCGATCGAAAAAGCAGATATCTGCGGATGTTATTTTCGATGAAACAGCGCCGGTTCTAGTTTCCCAAGAACGATTTCTAGCAAACGAAAAGAATAAAGTTCGTCTGATTTCGATGCTGTAAAAACATACGAACATTACTGTATTACAGTTAAGCAGGCTGAAGAAGATGGTGATGTGTTGATTGTCAACACGAAGATTTCTTTGTGCTCAAAATTTGATGCTGTTTTCGCCATTGGAGAAGACATCGATCTTCTAGTTCTGCTGACGGTATTAGCAACATCTACCTTCGCAAACCTATGAGAGGCAAAATTGTCGAAAGAGTGTATGCTGCAAATAGTTTCAAATATGAAAAAGCAGCTGAGAACATTTTGTTTCTCCATGCGTTTAGTGGCTGCGACACAACGTCGTCCGTCTACAACCAAGGAAAAAGTTTGTCTTCGCTTGTCCAGAAAAGCACAAGACTCAATGACATTATGGGTATATTCAAACATCACGATGCCAAACCAGATGATATCGCAGATGCTGAAGAACGCTTTCTCGTTGCTTTGGTGGCTACATGGAAGAAAATACCTTGGAAGAAGTCCGTTACCAACAAAATCAAGTGCAATAAACACATTTAATAATAATAATAATATGGTCTTTATTTACACATATATCAGTGGATCACAATTTACATAAAAAGAAAAAAATCACCTATATTCAATCATTAATAAGAAAGAAAAAATATATGGAGGGCGAGATTCAGCTCAAAGCAGAAGCAATGAGCTGTTCTTCCACCTAACCCTACGTTGCAAAAACAACAAAAACACACAATACTAAAAATATAGTCTGGCTTTGCCTTCACTGTTGCCCGAAAACCACAAAGCATTAAAAATAAAATAAAATAGGGGAACACGTTAAATTTGTCTTGAATGAAGTGTTTTGCTAAGCTGGCACCTAAACGAGGATAAAGATAGTGTTTGTACTTTGCGGTGTACGGGCAAGTCACCAAACCATTTCGCAATGTTATATAGATAACGTCGTTTTCCAAATTCATTGTAACGCAATGGAGCAGTGATATTACCCCTAAACCTCAAATTTAAATTATGCACATCTGTACGAAATGAGATTTTGTTATATAAGTACGGTGGAGTCTTAAATAGCAGAATTTTATAATACAAGACGGAGCGATGAAAGAGTCGCCTGTTGATCATATTTAACCACCCAGCATCTTTAAGTTTATAAGTTATCCTGTCATATTTACGTATACCATAAATAAGTCGCAAACAGGCATTCTGTAGTTTTTGAATCCTAACTTTATCCTGATAATCAAGACATGAATCGTATACTACGTCGCAATAGTCCATCTGTGATAAAACCAAACTACGGCATAATGTAGCCTTTACCCAGGTGCTCAAAACATGTCGGTTTTGGTATATAGATCGCAGATTGCAATAAGCGTTCTGCAAACATTTAGAGACATGTTGCTTAAAACGTAGCGAGGAATCCAAAATTAATCCCAAGTCTTTTATAGTTTCAACAACTGGTAATAAATTGTCGAAAATTTTGACTTGTACATGAAGTTTCGCAAATTCAATATCTTTTTTCTTTCCAAAATATATTACAGACGATTTATTAGCATTAAGCTTTAATGAATGCTGCTGAGAAATGATAGAGAGACGTTCCAAATCTTTATTAATAAATGAATTTGCTAAATTTGCGTTTGCAGCATGAAAAGAAAAATAAATCAGCGAATCGTCAGCATAAAAATGAGAGTTACAAGAAACAATCGCAGAAGAAAAATTAGAAACGTAAATCGTAAACAAAAGTGGACCAAGAATTGAACCTTGGGGCACTCCTCTATTATTAACTATAAAGTTGGATATGTGGTTGCCAACTCTGACAGCTTGTAACCGCCCACACAAATAATTCGACAATAAGGAAACTGCATCGGGTTTTAGACCAATATAGTGTAAAATCGATAACAAAGTTTTATGCTCAATTGTGTCGAAAGCTTTTGAATAATCTAAGAGAATAAGCACAGTGACTTTGCTAGCATCAGTAGCAGAAACCAGATCATCGACAATATTTAAAAGAGCAGTGGCACAACTATGTCCTTTTCTGAAACCCGACTGTGTAACAGGTAGTATTTTATTTGAATCTATATGTTCACGGAGTTGTTGCTCAATGATCCTCTCGATAATTTTTGACGTTGCTGGTAAAATACTGATTGGCCTCAGATCTTTAAAAGTTTTAGGACTATTTATTTTAGGGATAGGATTAATATTAGCATATTTCCAGGCTTCTGGAAAAACAGAATTGTTTAAACAATAATTAACGAGATGTGTTATAACAGGCAGAAGAAAAGGGACAGAAAATTTAATAACAGTAATACCTATGCCGTCATGACCAATCGCGTTAGTTTTAATGGAAGATATAATTTTTAGTACTTCCAATTCATTTACAGATTTAAAAACAAAATATGAATTAATTTTGCTTCTTTTCCACCAACGAAGGACGCTGCAAGGTATCACGCATTTAGGACCAGGTCCAACAGTGGTATGTAATTGAAAAAAATTTACAAGACTGGAGCTGGAAAGTTGGCACGAATGGGCTCACTCCAGTAACAATGACAGAGAATCCATCACCCGAGACTTTATTAAAACTAATTCCATGCCATTGCAAAAAACGGATGCGGCGAAGCATGTGGCTGCAGGAAAAGTGGGATGAAGTGCTCTATTCTGTGTAGATTCTGCAATGGCCAATCATGCGAAAATGCACCAGAAGTTCACACCGAGAGTGGGGACGAAGATGAGGACATTTCATCAATGGAAGTCCCAAGTCTCAGGAGCAATGACTTCAAAGATAACATTGAAAATAAAGAATCTTATGGAGACGTCAACATCTACCGACCGGGGCCTTCAAAAATAAAAAAAAAAAACTAAATAATACAATCGCGAACATGAAACATCACTAAACTGGAGCATCTGTGGATTAGGCCTACTGGGGATACCACAATAAAAAAAGCGCCATTAACTCTACCTCATGGTGGTGTGGAAATGAGTTTACTATACGTCTATCAAATTATTATAACTACATAACGAATAGCCAGAAATAATACAAGAGAAATTTTAAAAATGAGAAATTGCACTATTTTTTTAGAGAAATGTTCATCTTTCCACCGCTGTAACTCCTTTCATATTAGAATTACAAAAAATAGTTATATACAAAAAATATCAAGAATCTTGTCTTATTTAACTTTGAATTAGACTTTCTTGGCGTAGAATTAACCTTTGCGGAGTCATCTGGAAATATCCAGTTTTTAGCACCTTTAATCCAAGATGGCTGCTCGCGCGGCGCCCCTCAAAGGTCGAAAACTTGGATTTTTCATCAGGATCCCGACCTGAACAACATATATAAAAACCGTTCATACTCCATTTTTTGTAAGGCAAAAACCCCTACTGACTGGACTATAAATAAATCAAATTATTTTTTATGGTTTTTAAAATCTTACCATTGTGCCACTGTATACTACTAGTAGTACGCGGTGAGTCATAATGAAGGTAACAGTGGTACACCCAGTTCAATGCTAATTTTTGGTAAACACAAATACCAAGTACAAAACTTCTTTATTCCTGCTCCATTCGTGTTTAAATTACGACTTCCTTTTCCTTGATTTCTCTTATCTGTAATGCGTAGAACAGCTTCCTCCTTCGAATTCAATCAAAGCCTGTGAATCTGGACTTGGATCATCATAAAAACAGCCTTCTTTGTCATATTCCGACTCAGAACCAGACACACATGCAAAAAGTTCTTTGTCGTCATCTTATACCACGTTGTCGTCATCATCTTCCGCATACGTGTCTTGATCCACGAAGACTTTTTTCTGCCTTCTTAATATTTTCCTTTGTTTATTATCGTTTTTTCTCTTCAATTCTTCTTTTTCCGAGGTGCTGGCGATGACTGGACATTTTTTTTTCTCACTACCCCCTTTGGATACTCACAGAGCGTTTTAGGCGGAAGAAACTTGGACATTCCCATGGCGCTCATTGAATCTGGTGGACTTGATGTGGCGGGTTGCAATGTTTCTGTTGATTCTTCTGTTTCTAACGCAGTCATACGTCTATCAGTTACTGACAATTCAAGCTAATTAGCATCAGTGAATATTTGTTAACTGAAGGAAAAATTCATGTTTTTAAAATTCTTGCCACCAATTCAGAAAAGTGTTACATTTTATTAAGGGCATGCCTGGATAATTGAGTAGCCAGGTCTCGCAGGCTATGACAACGATCCGCCACCTACCACGATAAACTTCGTTTATATAAAAAAAGAAGTGTTAATTTTGATAGCTCAGGCAACACCCAACGGTATACAGGAACAAAACAACGAATCTCTAGACTCTAGACTCTAGCAGCTGAATATAAAGTTATGATTTTTTACGTAAAATAACTTTAGTCTCAAACACACGAAGTATAAGCTTCGCCGCAATCTTCGCCATGTTGGACTCTGATGTTTGCTAGTACTGCCAGCTTTAAACAGAGGTGAGTATAGTGGTAATTAGTATTTGATTCTGTCCATTATTCTATGGGGTAGTTAACCATCAATAAAGCATCAGCAGATATCTGTCTATTATCTATAGTACTTTTTCAATCTGCACACCAAAATTCTCTACTAATACTCTAGTAACTAATCTAATTATTAATTAGTTACATTATCATTAATATAATCATAGTATACGAACTGCTTTCTTATTTGCCTTCGTTATCTTGTATGACTGCTTATTAGGACATGGGGTTGATAATTAGTAACTAGCAACGTTTTTTAATTAATTAGGTAGTAAGTAATTCTTTGTTTAACTGCTACAGCTTATAAGTAAAGTTATATTAGTTAGATTTGAATTAGAATGATTAGTCTTGCACATGTTTGCCTGCTGTTAGGTATTCATTGATTTTAAATGATTTTATCAGTTAACATTGCTGTGATCTAATAGCTTTTATTTAATTTTATTTAATTTAATTCTTATTCTCAGGGTTTTATTTAAAATTTTGCACATCCTTGTCTGGTAGTAATCGATGCACTCACTAAGTTTTTAATTTTGCATTAATATTTGTCTATCACACTCTTTAGGTGTATGACAATATAAATCTGTACATACCAGTACATTAACGTCTAAAATTGACTATTCAATGCGATTTCAAATGGGACTTGTCAATCCAATTTATATTTTTTATACATTTATACCACCAATTTGTTCTGTTTATTTTTGAAATACCCGCCAAAACCAATGGTTATCAAACAAATGATAATACAGTTTTCTTTTATTACTTGTTATGCCTTTTCTAATGGTCATAAATCATATTTTTAGGTTAACAGTTTTACATTGAGTATGTCTCCAATTACATGACCAAATATATAAGAATTAAACTTTTATATTACATTTTATAATAATAATTACTTCTTTCAGATAAGTCTTGACTAATTTGTATTACAATTGCAATTAAAACTGGACTATTTACAAATGAATTGGAAATACGGTTGTAAGAAACCGAACATTATTTTAAGCTGTTTATTATTGTGTAGTTATTGAATGCTTTGTCATTTAATGATCATATCAATATATACTAGTGGTTTTTGTTGTTTTATTTGGAGTTCCAAATAAAATAGATAGTTATTTATGTACGGAAGTAAAAGTTACAGCACGAAGTGCAGAATACTGAGGGCTATAACAATACAAATAAATAATAACTACAATGATGTCAGAGGGGCGAAAAGAATTGTATCCCCCGAGGGAGCAAAAAATTTGCTTTACGCCTAAAAATGAGGTCTAAATACGTATATTATTGATCGATTGTGTATAAACTTGTTTATTGGTCTTCGATATTGGGCGTAATAGGCTTTTATGGCCCGAGGTTGCATAGCCGCTTGCTCCAAGGACTGGTCACACAGTTTCGTTCACACGTTCGGGGCTGCCGGCACCCAGATGGGCGTCCAACCTATAGTGGTAGTAAAATCGCAACCAGCCGTGCCTCGGAGAGTATGTTAAGCCGTCAGTCCCGGTTGTCATTTCGGTGACAGTTGTTAGGTTACGCCAGAGGAGCTTGCGCAACCTGCAAACTCTGACACCAGGCTTCCTACCATACAAAAAATGACCCGAGGGCCTATAAACTAAAAACCAACAATCGAATATACCAACACCAACAGTTTACATAAAACCCATAGCACACCAAAAATGCACAGCGCCAGTGTAACGATGATGTAATAGTTTATCACTAAAATACTGAATTCTTACATGTTGTTAATTTTGAGAACCAAAATAAAATAAAACGTTGTATGTACCACGTGCACAATCAAACATTCCCATGTGCTAGAATCTATTGATTATGCCCTTAACACATACATATCTATTATGTGTTAATTTTCTTTGACCTGTGTCCAGTGGCGTAACTTCAGATTTCGAGACCCCCTGCGAAAATTTGCTGCGAACCCCTTATAGGTCCTTAATAAAATCAAGTGGCAAAAACATCAATAATATTAATAATGATGCATATAATCAATAATAATAAGATTAGGCATTACAAAACAATGTCTTAACTAAGATGGCAAAAAAATAAAAACGAGATTTTAAGTAATGTGCTTACGCCTGGCCTTAATGTTTGCAAAATCTGTAATAACCTCTTGTAATTCTATTTTATCAGCTATCTCCGATTGGATAATAAAAAACGGTTTTTAATCTTTCCTGATGAATACTGTTTCTGACATAATTTTTAATTTCTTTCAGCCAAAGCGACCGAAACAGGTAATGTTAAAAATAATAGCAGTGCTGTTGCAATTTCAGGAAAAATTGATGATAAACTCCGATTATCAACTATTAAATACTTAGCAAATTGTTTCACGCTTTAAACTCTTTTTGTTTATCTAGATTATAAAAATTTTTTGCACAGGAACAAATGTCTATAGGAAATGAAGGGGACATATCTTTTTTATAAAATATTTGAAAAGCTGTTGCTTTGGAAAAGAGATCTTTCTCAGTCATTTCGCACAAGTCTCTGGATTTTCTTCTTCGTCTTTCTCTTCTCTCAAAATACCATTACAGTGTCGGGGTTTAAAAAACTAAAATGGTTTTGCGTTTGAAACATAGATTCAAATATCTTACTTAACTGAGTTATTGTGATATCTAAAGCTCTATAAAAAAAATTATGATTTAAAATACTTATTAGAATTCGATAATCTTTGTTCTTCCAACAGTTCGTCAAAATGTCTTTTAACTTTCGGTCTGCGTTTATTTTTAAATGTAGGATTTTTGGTCTAGTTGTTGGCTAAATTGGTTGCTTCTTATTCAACACAAAGGTACTCACTGCGATATTTCTATAAAATATTCTAGAGGTTTCTAATATAGGTTGTAGCTGGCATCAAATCAGTGTCTGGATTCTGTATATTACAAAATAATCTATGTCAGCTAGAATTTAAATGCCGGCAATTCAAAACTACGTTTGCTTTTTGCGTGGACATCCCATTATGATAAAAATACAAAAAGAGATTATTTCCTGCTTGCGTTTATTCAATGAAAGAAAAAGACAATTAGGGGGCCCTTGGGGCTCAGGCTCAGGCCCCCCCGCGGCCACGGGTTCTGCGGTTGCAAAGTAACGCCACTGCCTGAGTCTTGTTATAACTGAGTAAGCAGTTACAGAAGTCAGTAAGTAATGCTAGAAGCAAATCAATTTATTTAGCAATTTAAATGTTATCTTGTAAGTTAAGTCGTTTTTGGTTAACTATAATCAGTACCAATAATCTGGATGGCTACAGTTAGTATCTAGTTCTGTTGGTTAATTTGAAATTAACAGATTAATTCATCAGTCAAGTAATTAGCTACTTGTTCTATTAATCTGTCTTTTAGTATATTTCGTTATACGCACGTCTGCATCTTAGCATGCAAGGTCATTAATTATCAGATTTAATTAATTTAAACTGCAGTCGTTCCTTTATCAACTAGTTTAACTTTCGAGTTTTTTACTGGTCCACTATTGAGGCGGCTTGTATTCTGTCAGTTCTAGTAATTGCTCAAATCTATTGCTTTATTCAAATAGTAAGGCAACTGCTAATTAATTCGTTACTAATCTAGCTTCTTATCGCTTTAAACCGAGAACTCCCAATTTATCGGTAGGCTAGTCCATTAGGTACTCTCTTGTGAGAGAGTTGTGGAGCCCGAAATGATAAAGTACAGTAACAGTTTCTCTATTGGGCAATAATTTAAATATCGACTTGACCATTGGTATATGTACACACTTGCTGGTTATCCAGAAAATTGTTAAGGAGTTACTATTAGTTATTAATTTATCGACTGTCGGTTAGTTTTCAGCGGTAACGGATATTTGATTGTAAATCTGTTTCTCTACTGGAGTTACTTATACATAGAATGGAGTTATGCTTATTGAATCCAATATTTTTTTTCACTCAAGCTTACATAGAACTGTAGTCCTTTATATGCCAGATTGGCTTAGTGTAAGATATTTATGGTTATGTAGGTACTTTGCGACATTTATTATTTATCCTATGTACTAAAGACGAATGGTTAATTAAATCTCCAAAACTAACTCAGCCACTAAATTATTTAAGCATGAAAATCCTTACTCAAGTTGAGACATGCGTTCATTATTATTCTGATTTTCAAATCACGGTTTATTTTCAAACTTGATATTGCTAATATAGATTTTTTATCTAAAACGTTCTCTGCCAGCCCACCAAAACCTTTAACTCAACTTATCTTACGAATATCACAACTTAACTAACTTCATGCAGTTATTGATCAGACATTAAATCTTTTACTTTATTTATAATTCTTTCCTTTCAGATATCATGGAATCCTCGAAACACTACTCCAGTTTGACATTATTAACAAGATTTCCAAAACTGTAGACTCTGTATGTTCCTGTACTAGATATAAGAAATTATGCCGATTTCCCTTGCAGCCAATTTATTAACTCCAACCAGCAACGCCCTCCAGCTATCGTACATCAATCGATGTCAACATTCTATTCCTTGGTATACTTCAATAATAACACATTTTTCAACTTTAAAGGGGTTTTATATCTGTAAATTACTTAATCTACCCTGATTGAATAATTTATAATTGTTTTATAAATTGATAACACTTCAATTTCCCTTTAAGAAAAAAGGTACCAATTTTTTAACATCTAAATACTAATTCTTATATTATAGTCATCCATTATACGTCTATTTGTACATGCCTTTATTTCTTACTATTCGACCGTTATAAGATTATGTAACTAAACTTGTATCATTATTTATTTATTTATTCTAAATAAGGTATCAATTCTTATTTTTATTTGACAATTATTCTTTAATATCATATGTAAAGGTGCAGAACTATTATAGTAATAGTATATTAAATTTCTCACATTTCAATACTCAGCCTACAGCGAGCACAACTTTGAACTTAATTCGATAAGTAGTTTTTGAGTTGTAGAGACAATCCAAAAATAAAAATTCAACTTCTCAAAGTCGTAACTTCTTCTAGATACTGTCTATTTTTTCAGAACATCCTGTATAAATTGTTACTTAAGCCACAACTAATTTTGGCATTAGTAACTTTTTGTAGCTAAATGTTCTGCTAAAAATATTCAAATTGAAGGCCTGCTCAGAATCACGAATTGAGTGTAAGGGGATATAACAATAAAGTGAATAAATTGTTAGCTCTTTAATGTCTAATGACATCCTTTAAGAATTTTTTGGACAATAGTATAGTGTTATAAATTTCTTTTAAAGTAGGTATTCATAGAGCGTCTTATCGGGAATCCGAGTTTGGACCACACTGAATATAATAGTCCCAGCTTTTCGGTACATTGACTTCTGAAGATACCATAATTTATTAAAGGTTGCCCGCTAATGTTTCGGAAAAGTTTCCTTAAAATTTTAAAAGCAAAATGTAAATCTCCTTTTTGCTATACATATTCCTTAATGCAAGTGTAGTTATTCATCTTCTGAAGTTTTGAAGTTCTGAAGCGAACAACAATTTGAGTTTTCCCAAGTTTCTACCAACAAAGTGCGATCTTTATGAGCCAGAATGACCTCGCGCAAATTAAAATGCGGCAGGATAATTTAACTGTACGCAGTTAAGATGGAGATAGGCGATCGCGAGGTGTAGCAACATAAAATCTGGAAATCATGTCGGCGACGGCCTTGCGAGGAAGATCCACCAGGTCCCGGTTTATTCTGTTACGGCCATAATTGCCGTCCCATTGCTAATGTTATGCTAATGATCGCAGGCGCAATAATGGGCTAAATATAGCCAGTCTTTAGCCATCATATTCGCCACGTACGAGAGCCGCGCTATAAATCTATATAAACCTGTTTTCTCAAAATAACCGCAGCAGCGCATGCTAAAATACATTAATTTACGCCGTCCTTGGCAATGCCGCGAGAACTTGAACTTGGAAAAGCGAGCATCGCGCCCCTCCAGGAGTTCATCCACTTTCGGCAGACGCTGCGCGCCCGTTTCGGCGTTTTTTCCGTTTCCGGCTTTCCGCTAGAGAAGCTGTAAACAAACGCCGCTGTACCAGGCCTGGACGGCGCGAGCAATATTTCGCAGTGTTGTGCATTTTTTATAGCTCGAGATCTCTGATATGCTAAACTGGGCCCAACGAAGCTTGTAAACACGCTCGAAGACTCCACAACATCCGCCTGAGTGCTTTGGTGTAATTGTTCATTATCGCAAGTGCAATTGACAATTCCCATATAGCCAAAAATCTTCTCAGCACTATTTTCCCAGTGTGGGGAAACCTTACCTGCCAAATAACAACTTTGAGTGTTAGAAAATAGGCCTTTTGTTAACATGATTTTTCTTGTAGTGCCTTTTCCATTTAGTTTTAGAGGATGGCGATCATTACGGCACATTTCTGCCTATCTTCTGTGACTCAAAATAAACCAATATCTGATGTTTTTTTGGCTACTAATTCTTTTTTCTTTCTCTTCTTCGTCTCCACTTGATTTTTCCTTCCATCTTCTTCTTGTCAGTGCTGTCCCATAACAAACCAGTCATTCATTTTTTTTTTAGTTTGAAAGCAACATTTTTGTACTTATTTTTCATCATCATTCTCATTTTAAAACCTAAACAAAGTACCAGTCACTTGTATTATCACTAATGCAAACGCTATCAGCTATCAGCACTACTTGCTTTCACGGTCGCATACAATACCGCGAGGGAGAGCGGCAAGAAGTAAGTCAAAAGATAAGGATATTTAAATATTTAATGGTAGCCACAATAGCTGAAGCTCTCAAGAACGAGGCTAATAGGGCGCGACTAATATTACCGATATCAATGCTTACAACTTTTGGCACGTATAGTGACTTAGTTTATTAAGTTCGGGCTTGAAATTTCATTCATACGCAAGGTAGCAAGCGTGTCAGTTTAATCACATTTATTTCCAAGGATCCGGTAATTGGATTAAATGGCATTTGATAGCTTGCTATGGACATGTTAAAGATCCGATGTTTCTCAAAAACGATGTATTTGTATGTTGATATTGAAAGTTTCACTTACTGTGATCAACGAATATTCGCGGTAAATGTGATACTTGGGCGCTAATAGTGTTGTTGTAAACCTAACATAGTTTAAATTTTCTTCAAAATTAGTTTAAGTACATTATTTATTCGTCGCTTTATAGCAATCTATGAAAAATCGTTCAATCCAATTGCCGGAACTGTATAAATTAATAGTTTTCATTATAAGCTTTAGTCGTCGTATTATTATATTATACGTATTAGTTACTTATTTCAGATAAAGATAATCTGAATTCTTAAACAGTGGATACACAATGTTTTTGCCACATTATACATTGAAACGAAACATGAAAGATATATGTTGATTCAGTTCATCATCTTTCATTACCTTTTAAAGTTTGGTTATTTTGTTTACTGATGCTAACTTTCTGCCAGCCCATATGAAAAATATTTAAATATCGGGATGTCAGAATCTGTGAGTGTCTGTAAGGTGGTGAAAAATGCATTTTACATTCGGTTGGCTCTCCCATCAAAATTCGTCATGAGCCGCCACTGATTTGAGGTTAACGGTAAATATGATGTGATTATTCCTATTTCGCGCTGAGTGTATTACAGTTGCTGTTGTTAACCCCGTTCATTGTTTTATGTTATTTAACCATGATATTCTATTTTACCTTATTTCATCTTACTTCCTTAGATCCTATTATTTTACGTCATAATTAGTTGAACTTTGTCTGGTTCTGCTGCTCGGACTTTTCTTGTATTCTCTGTCGCTGTTATCTCTCCTCAGTCCGTTCACCTCTCGTAGGGGTATGGTGGCATCATGAGTTAGGCAGTTGAGTTGATGGTCGTTTTCCATTTTCCCTTGAATTACTAAGGTTTCCATGGCATTATCACGTCTCGCGAAATGTCCAAAGTATCTGAGGTATGACTGGGATATGGTCGTGATCAGTCTTTTCTTTATACCGAGTTCTTCTATGATTGATTGGTTTGTGCGGTGTGCAGTCCATGGTATGCGTAGCATGCGTCGGTATGCCCACATCTCAAAAGCATTGATTTTGTTCTTATCTGCTTTTTTAACTGTCCAAGTCTCGGCTGCGTACGTTGCTATGGGAAAGATTAGCGTTTGTATTAATCTTTGTTTGGTGTTCTTAGTTATGCTTGTGTCTTTCCAGATTTTGGTAAGCCGTGTGGTTGCAGTACGTGCTATTGCCAATCGCCTTCGAATTTCCGGTTCGCATTGTCCTGTATTTGTTATCGTTGATCCGAGGTATTGGAATTTCTCCACCACTTCGTATCCCGCGATTCTTTGGATCTGCTGTTGGTTAGGATTTGCTCTGTCTATAATCATCACTTTTGTCTTACATTCGTTGATTCTTAGGCCGTAGGTTTTGCTGGCGTCTATTAGCCTATTCATGATCATTTCCAGTTCTTCTTCACTTGGTGTTATAATGAGGGTGTCATCCGCGTATCTACGTCTGCTCCCAATGGTTATTCCGCCTTCCCATTCATCCATTACTATGCGCATTATAGAGATGTTTAATATATCTTTCCCTGTTTCTGCAAAATCTGTGATCTCGTTACAATTTGCACTACATAGCCTGTTATGATATCTTTTCCTCCTGCTGAGGCCTGCTACTGTGTCGATTTTTTATATAAGTTGTTACTTCACTTTGACAGTAAATAGAATAGAAGCAGAGGCAACCGACTTCTCAGCCGGAGCTGGTCGTTGGTTAAACAAAAGACTCTAATCTTAAGCTGAGAAGAAAATAGGCGCCAAGTAGCAAGTAGCTTAGCACTTTGCTATTCAATTAAAAGGTAGTTGAAAGGTGCTACTAACCAATCCCTGAAAAAGGGAGATAACGGCAAAAGCACAAATAAAATTTGCAGGCATAAACAACGAATTATGTCTAATTCATCAAGGTACTCGGTAATACCTACACAAAAACACTGTAAGACAGATTAAAATATCAGTAGTGGGAGAGAGCCACTTTAAAAGTCTCTCCGATTTCAATACGTTGGGTAAAGCGAATACATTACCGCATTATTTTGCAAGTAGGGGATTAATTAAGTTTAATTCAACCGTATTATTCGATCACTAGCATAAAGTGATAGTGCAAGACTAACAAGGTTCATTCAGAATCGCTTCAATCTGAACTATTTACCAAATAATTGAAGAATGTAAAGACCGTGTTTCGTGTGTGAACTTCGCCAAAAACAGGACGACGTAGACTTTCGACTCAATCTGTGGTAAATAGATTGCTGAGAAGTGTCAAAACAGAGTCGGAACTTAGGTTCGAACGTTATCACTCGAATTTGG
This sequence comes from Agriotes lineatus, assembly GCA_940337035.1. Lineage (NCBI taxonomy): Eukaryota > Metazoa > Arthropoda > Insecta > Coleoptera > Elateridae > Agriotes > Agriotes lineatus. The sequence continues at coordinate 104,375 of CALNHX010002005.1, read as the reverse complement.
TGTTTTAAAGTCAAAAATTTCAAGAAAACTATCCAGAAAAGGTCAAAAATTACAGAATCAAAGAAATCCGTAATACACACCAAACCAGTTGCAACGACCGTACCAATCTACATCAGGCACGCCCAAGTATTGAAGATTTTTGGTATTTTTGTCCAGGAAAGTGTATGATGGTTGATGGGAGACCAATTGAGACGCAGAATTTTTCAAATGTTTCAAAAAATAAATATTGCCACCGTCCAAGAACTGTTGCAGAGTGTTAGAAGAAGATTATGCATCGTTGAAGAGAATGGTCCGTTCCAGTTAATTTAAATTAATATTCGTGTTTACAATAAGTATATTAACTAATGCTTATAGTAATGATTCGACTAAGATTAATGTAGCATACAAAAATTAAATACTTAAAATTGAGCCAAAACTTATAAGACATACGTTACGTTTGCTATTGTTTTAGTTTGCAGTCTAACTTATTAATAATTTTACCATTTTCATCAGCTAAAATGTTCAGGTAGTATAGTCTACGTACATGATTTTTTTTATTCCTTTTCCACTTACAGCTTCCATAACATTTTTCTTGGAATAGAATTTAAATAAGAGAGCAGGAAATATACATTCCTGTGTTAAACCCCTGGAAAAGTTGACCGTCCCAGAGAGCGTGTCGTCGATTTTTGTCTGGGCCGTTTGACTGGAATACATGTTCTTGATATATCTAACTTGTTCTTGATCAATGTCCATGGCGTTTGGGATCCATCAATTTGTTGGACTGTAGTCTAATCAATTTGTTGTACTGTAGTCTACTGAAATCTTTCTAATATTCAATGAAGCACATACAAACATCCTCACACTGGTCATAGCAATTCTGGACAAGAAATTGTGTTGCAGCCAGTGCTTTGCTAGTTCATGGTTGCTCTTATTGTTCTCACATTTACAAAAGCACCACCAATAAAGTAGCTTGAGGAAGATGACCAGACTGTAGTGTTCACACATTCTCACAGCTTGTTTATTAGCAAGGGTATGCTTTACCACGAACTTCGGGGTATATAATTATTGTACTACAATTACAAATAATTTTAAACTCAAGCCCCAGATTAAACAGATTCAACTACTCTAACCAGCTCGAAATCGTATTAAACAAACGTTCAGGCTATACGGAGATATCGAAGGGCAGACCAGCTGCAGTGACAACGGCGTGCGGTTTTTTCTATAATTAGCAAAGGGCTTTTAAATTATCAGGAGAGCCAAAGGGTCTTTTACAACCGATACTACGCGGAGCCAATTTGCTACGGGCTGAAACAGATTCGACATCTCAATTGCTAGCATTAGCCATACATAAAACTATAGTGAACATGAAGAAGGTTAGAATAATTAACGACAATGAATATGATACAAAATGTTACATCAGTAAATTTCAGCACACCACCAAGCCATAAATCCAGCCAACTCTACTGTTGTCACTAATTATAGCAGCACATAACAAAGTTCAATATTTAAGTGGATAACAGATCTTTGGGCAGATAAATTAGTGGGAAATTGCAATTTTACGATGATGCCACAGGTCTAACATTGCAGCAAGATGACAATAAATGTATGCCACCGCGTACGTAGCGATTTAAAATGTTCCATAAATGCCCTAGTAATTACTGACAAACTCGGAGGTTATGCAACACTAGCCGGTGATTTAAATCTTTTGATGCACTTAATCTACAAATTTGTTTTTACTTTCGGAACACAAGATCGTCGTTTCAAACTCCCAGCAATGCGAGTCGGCCTTGACAAAACAAACAGCTGCGAAATGCTTAATTAGCCACATGTATAAGTGGGGACACAGTTGCTAACCGAAGAAGAAAAACGGGGGGGGGGGGGTCAACAAGACCTTCCAGGTTAAGCCTCCAAGACTAATTAAATCGCGACGTGAGAAATATCCGTAATCAAATGCGATGGGTGGTTAAGACCCAAATATCGTCGATAAATTAGCCATTCAAATCCGCGGTAGCCCGAGTAAGATAGGACATTATTTTTGCCTTCATAAGTCAATATAAATTAGCCCTAAACTAAGATAAAGGTTAATAAAAAGTATAACTCTACGCTTTCAGAACAGAACGAGGAATAGAAAATATCGTCGCAGGTGCTGGGATACAATTGAATGATACTTGGCCTAGTTACGCATGACAACGGATCAATAATCCATCTCGCACGGCTGAAGGCCGTTTTATGGAGAACTTTACTGTTTAGAAGTTTAATGAATTCGGATGAGATCTCGTCTGAGCCGAAAGTTTTATAATTTTTGATGAGCGTATATCTTTGATTATTTCTTTTTTCGTAATAGACAGTCCTGAAGGAGTTTCGTTTGCATTTATGTTAGTCGATCTATTATCAGAAAATATATCAGGGTTACAGTCTTCCTTGAGAAATCTAAAGGCCTTGGTTTCGCGTCATGTTGTAAATATTCCCTGGTGCTATAGTCTATTGATCATGACCTTAATACATACATAAATATACTACGTGTTTTAAAAAATTAGAAATTTAAGGACAATATATTTCAAGGACGCGCGTTACTAGACGCTTCTTGCTTAAAATCTTGAAAACGTAGGCATTAACGTGGATTTTCTTATATATAAGGTTCATGTATTACATTTTAGAATGTAACGGATTTTGAAATTTTCAATATCAAATTTGTATTCTTCACAACAGTAAAGTTCTGGCACTTTATTTCATGTAGAAACATGGCCTGAGACAAGGCCAGTCAGGGTCGCCGAAATATCTCTTTCCGAAACCCAGTCATCTGGCACAGCGTTAACAACATACTGAGTGATATGGTTAGCATCATGCCTTCGACGACTGCTTTACTTTCCCTACTTCCACAACTGTGGTTTCGGTACCCAATCTTTAAAGCGACTGGGTGGGCAGCCCACTAGTTGCCAGATGTGGGGATTGAACATTCTTTACAACAGTTGAAAAAAATAGTTATAGAATTGTTAAAACTTTATTGAATATTGGTGAAACTATAGACATGGATGTGCCTCGAAATCAGAAACATCGTTCAGTCAGAAATTTAGCTTCTTTCAGTGTACATCATTTAAAGGTTGTTATGGTAGTATTGTGCCAATGTTATTGCTTTTGAATTAATAGAAGTACGTTAGAATCCTGCTAGCAAAACTTTTTTTAAGATAAGCTGGTTGTATTGTCCGATTTAAACCACACAAGATGAAATTTGTCTAGAATAAGAACTTTGACAGGTGGGGTGCACCCTGTAAATTAGGCATAAGTTCCACTTGTATTTAAAAAAAATGTGGTTCCAGACTCAAAACTTAGATGACAAGATAAGTAATGTTCAAGGACTCATATTTTTTAGCTGTCAACTTCTTCAATTTATTATTTTGAGAATAAGCGTACACACTTAATGTATTACTTTTGTGGGTATTTCGCCACATAAAGGTTTAAGAAAGTCAATATACCATTGTTTTATTTTTGATCTGCAGTTCATACATACTTTTCTATAACGGCATGTTTAAAAAAATGATAATATTCAAATGGAAATATTAAGTTTTTTAATTAAAATATTTTTTATGTTAAATCTTGTGTCTATGACGCCACACTACTAACATATTCTATGAATAATTTTGGTTCATTATTGATATGTTGTTCTATATGTAAAAATCGTGAATCTTGTTTCATTTAAAACTATTTATAACAAAACTCTCTTCAGGATATATCTAGAAGAACTGCGTTCAGTGTGTTATAAAAAACACAAACTGTAAAGACTTAACGGGTTTTACATTTTAAAATTAACTCTGTGGTGAAGTTTTTTAAACATTGGTTAACTGATTATTCTATCTGCAAATTGCATTTACTAAAATTACTACAATATTTCTACCACAGAGAATTGGCAGAATTATTAAAATTTATGGATTATTGTTGTCTGTTGCAGTACCATTTAGCATTTGGTTAGATGTGAAATTATTATAACTGTGATTTTGTGTTAATTAAAATACAAGATGCGGAAGTCAAGACGAAGTTCTTATCTCTTTCTTTAAGAGTAGTGCATCGTAATTTCGAGATAATGGCAATTAAGTAAGGGAGTCTATCAAAGCTTCAGGAAAACCTGAATTGAGATAAAATAGCTACAACTTTCTGATTAGGATATAAATATAAGTAGGGCGTTATTCAAGGTAATAGTACCTAATAATAATAAAAGAGTACAAATAAACTAGAAGAAAGTGGCAAACGGCTAGATGCTCTGCAAGTAATCTTCAGTAAGCATTGAAAATCAATAATTTGTCATTATTTATTCCTCGTGCTAGAGAATTTCTGATGTATAGCTTTGCTTTTCTTTGTTACTTCCCCAGTCTAAAAGACGAAGGAAGTATTGTAATCACGAAAAAATAATTTTCGGAGATTTCTTCAGATCTTCACGTTTCAGGATCCCTGTTTATTTTTGCGTCAACTGAGAAATAGGTAAAAGTAGTACTTTGCACATAGATCAGCCTTTACACTGGTCAAAAATGGGTCCCAACAGATACAAAATAATGTCGTAAAGGAGTCAAAAAATTTGAACACGCGTCTGTATTTAAGAGAACAAGTTCGCATCGCCAAGCTGGGAGAGCTTCTAGATAGCCCGAATTCCATCACCAGTAATTTTTTTTTAAAATTGATTTAATTCGCATCGTCAAATTTGTCCTTTTATTGTTTCCATAATATTTCTAATGTGAAGATATTTTTACCCGTATTTTCTTTTAATTTTTAAAATTGTTTACTGTCACAACGTCCACTTACGAGGGAAGTTCTAGGTAAAGCCCTTACAGATTTTTCTACCTGTTCTGCATAATTGCTGGTTAACATTTAGTGTGCGACGTATAATAACTCTAATTTATTTTAAAATATTTCAGCTATGAATTCTCTGAACATTGTTTCACCATTAAAAGTTGTGTTCAACTGTGGTACCGTTCATTCTATCCTCACAAATATAGCATTTATCTATTCTCAAAGCTGCGACATCTCCAAACCTGAAGTCTGAATAAAACATTTCATTAATCACAGGATGTACAAATGTAGCTCCGGAAACGTCGAAACCTAAATAAATCAATGCTTTTAGCGGCGTAAATAATTTTTACGTAATGTAATAAGTATTAATCAGTATTTCCATCCCATTAATTATGTAAGTTTCCAAACATTGTTGCTATGCCTCTATACTATTTTAGTTTGACCAATTGGTGGTTGACCAACTTGGATACAACTTTTCCCAAGTCCAGCTTTCGTAGTTTTTTTTCTGTCTTTAGGGTTACAGATTTTCAAACGAGCTGCAACAACTTTTTTCTTTGTAGATCTTTTTTGGTCAGTTCTTTGATTAGGTTTTCTAAAATCCAAAGTTTGATACCTTATAAGGGTGGTCGAGGCAGCATTTTACGCATGACGATTTCACATTTTTCCGTAAACATTAAAATTTCCATATTTGTTTGCACGTTAAATTGATAAAATGTGCAGACGGCAAATTAATAATTTACTTTAAATTTTATAGTTAGTCAATACAAATGTACTGTAGATTAGCCAGTGAAAAATTACACTTCAGCAGAACGGTGCTTCCTGCCATGCAGAAGAACGATGAATTGGTTTTCCTGTCATAATATGGCAATATTGAATTGGCATTCGGCAGTTCTGATTTTAATGTCATAGAAATGATTTGGTATACACAAGGTGAAAATATGCTTGATTGCGAAGGGAATTGCAGCAAATTTGTCACATTTCTCTGGCTCAGAAGTGCCAACCTTTAATATTATTCCACTAAGAATTCAGGCCTTTATCGAAGCAGAAAGAGGTGTTACTCTCTATTAACATTCTTTGAAATTTGTGTTTGTCTACTCGTATTTAGTAAATAAAAACTGTTTGTTAACTAGTTTGCTTATTAAACATATGTATCGAAACCCAAATGATGTGCGTGAAATGATGATGGTGGCCAAGGCTGCATGTGCCCATTCGTCACTTTATGGAATTCGACAGTAAAAATAGAATGCAATCATAAATAACTGAAGTTACTGTATAAATATTTAGTTTAGTCCAATTGCTTTAGAAAACGAACTGAAGCGTATTGGTTTTTATGCTCAAATATTTGGATTGGCCTCTATGTACCTGTGAGGTAAAAAGATATAGGTACGCTGATCCTAAACCCGCAATCACCAAAACCCGGAACTCTTTTCGCGAATTTCCAGGAACATCCTGATTCACAGCTAGCGCTGAGGGCTTCCAAAGCGTAACAGATCTAGCGAAGTTAATTTTAAACTTATCCATTATTTATGACTTCATTCATAGGTGAGTCATGATCTTTCAGCTCGTCGTCGTTACGAGGAGCCATCCGGCTCGATTCATAATTGATGGGATAAATATTTCGCGAGCCGCCCCTGCCACGGGGTGGTTCGATGGGAAGTCCATATTTATGTCGCGGCATTGATTTACTGTGACATAAATATCGAGTTAAGTCAGATCATAAACAAGACGTGACAGCTGCGATAATGAAATAAATTACCTCGTAAGAAATATGTTAGTAATGGCAATGAGGAATTAAAATTATAAAAACCCGCGATGATCAGCAGCAGGTACATCTCGAGTATAAATAGCGCGTGTTGTTGCTGCTGGCGATGCTCATAAAAATTCTTATTAGCACATTCTAATACTTTTAACGAGGTTTTATAGAACTGAATATAATTTATTGCAAGGAAAATTTGGAAAATATTATGCATAATTTAATTAAATTAAATAGCTTCAAAAATTCAGATAGTGAATTATTAGCTATACATTTAGCTTCGACGCAATTTTGGAATAGGGCAACCTGTAAACGTCTTATAAAATGCGCCTCCACCATCTTTCAAAGGTCTCAAATCCCAAATAAGTACATAAAAGATAAACAATACTTACTTGGATTCCAAGCAATTACAACAACGCTAATTCGAAGCACCTTAGTCATGAATAGAGAACGGAGTATATGCAGCCCATTATTACCGAAATATGCACATATACATGCACCCTATTTTGTAAAAATTTGCAAAAATTTACTCATTTACTTTATGCACAATTCAGAAAAACTGTAATTAATGGTCGATTAATCATAAACCTGTAATATAATTTAATAATTTTTAAAATTCATTTACATCAGAATTAAGCAATTGTTTCTATACAACACATGGACAATACTAACAAAATTCTTAAATTAATCATCGTCATAAAAATATCGTACAAGTACATGATTATTAAAATTTTATTGCTGTCTGAAAACGTGTATTTAAATATTGAAAAAAGTCTTTCATCGTCTGAAGATGTACAAGGAGCAATTACAAATGTTGCAATAACATTAGGAGCTACATTAAAGTTCTCAACATACTCGCTACTCAAAACGTGGCTTATTTTATGTAAGATACTATAACAATGGGTTTTTTCATTACTGAATTAAATATTTCTAAAATGTGAGCTCTTACTTCTTACTTCATTTTTTACACTTATGGGTAAATCCCTAAAACTGTTAATTAATGCCAAAGATTTATTGTTATTCTTCCTTACATGTCGAACTTCGTTAATTTAATCCGTTTCATAGGCAAAGACTTGTTACTTGTCGTATGTATGTAATTCAAATTTATTAGATACATTTTGGTCACTTTTCTAAAACAATAATTATTTACTTATTTTTTTCGAAGGTTGTCTGCAAATAACATTTTTACATTATTTTTTTACTTTCCGAATATCTGAAAGCAATTATTCTAGTCTATTTTCGCCAAAAACATATAGATTAATTAATTAGTTTCAATTAACTGTAAAAGTTTCAGTTCGTGCACATTTTAATTATATCCTAAGATATGCATAAATTATAGAATATGCAGTTTGCATAAAATTCGTTCTCTAGTTATGAGTATTCTCAAAAATTTTAGTCCAGTCAGTAGGGGTTTTTGCCTTACAAAAAATGGAGTATGAACGGTTTTTATATATGTTGTTCAGGTCGGGATCCTGATGAAAAATCCAAGTTTTCGACCTTGGAGGGGCGCCGCGCGAGCAGCCATCTTGGATTAAAGGTCCTAAAAACTGGATTTTTCCAGATGACTCCGCAACGGTTAATTCTACGCCAAGAAAGTCTAATTCAAAGTTAAAGAAGACAAGATTCTTGACATTTTTTGCATATAACTATTTTTTGTAAGTTTAATATGAAAGGAGTTACAGCGGTGGAAAGATGAACATTTCTCTAAAAAAATAATGTAATTTCTCATTTTTAAAATTTCTCTTGTATTATTTCTAGCTATTCGTTATGTAGTTATAATAATTTGATAAACATATAGTAAACTCATTTCCACACCACCATGAGGTAGAGTTAATGGCGCTTTTTTTATTGTGGTATCCCCAGTAGTCCTAATCCACAGATGCTCCAGTTTAGTGATGTTTCATGTTCGCGATTATATTATTTAGTTTTTTTTTTATTTTTGAAGGCCCCGGTCGGTAGATGTTGACGTCTCCATAAGATTCTTTATTCACAGTGTTATCTTCGAAGTCATTGCTCCTGAGACTTGGGACTTCCACTGATGAAATGTCCTCATCTTCGTCCCCACTCTCGATGTGAACTTCTGGTGCATTTTCGCATGATTGGCCATTACAGAATCTACACAGAATAGAGCACTTTATCCCACTTTTCCTGCAACCACATGCTTCGCCGCATCCTTTTTACAATGGCATGAAATTAATTTTAATAAAGTCTCGGGTGATGGATTCTCTGTCATTGTTACTGGAGTGAGCCCATTCGTGCCAACTTTCCAGCCCCAATCTTGTGCATTTTTTTCAATTCCATACCACTGTTAGACCTGGTCCTAAATGCGTGATACCGTGCAGCGTTTTTCGATGGCGGCAAAGAAGCAAAATTAAATGTGTTTCTTGCACTTGATTTTGTTGGTAACGGACTTCTTCCAAGGTATTTTCTTCCATGTAGCCACCAAAGCAACGAGAACGCGTGCTTCAGCATCTGCGATATCATCTGGTTTGGCATCGTGATGTTTGAATATGTCTATAATGTCATTGAATCTTGTGCTTTTCTGGACAAGCGAAAACAAACTTTTTCCTTGGTTGTAGACGGACGACGTTGAGTCGCAGCCACTAAACGCATGGAGAAACAAAATGTTCTCAGCTGCTTTTTCATATTTGAAACTATTTGCAGCATACACTCTTTCGACAATTTTGCCTCTCATAGGTTTGCGAAGGTAGATGTTGCTAATACCGTCAGCAGAACTACAAGATCGACGTCTTCTCCAATGGCGAAAACAGCATCAAATTTTGAGCACAAAGAAATCGTCGTGTTGACAATCAACACATCACCATCTTCTTCAGCCTGCTTAACTGTAATACAGTAATGTTCGTATGTTTTTACAGCATCGAAATCAGACGGACTTCATTCTTTTCGTTTGCTAGAAATCGTTCTTAGGAAACTAGAACCGGCGTTGTTTCATCCAAAATAACATCCGCAGATATCTGCTTTTTCGATCGGAGAAGCCTTTCTGCAGTCTTGTTTTTTTTTGTCGCCATCAAACGGATATCCATCAAAAACAACGACTGCATGTGCGAGAATATAAGTGACTTATAGTTGCGTTTATATATTAAGAATTATTCCATAGCTATACTAGATGAAAATAATTTTTGATCATACTTTGTATTTCTCTATAGAACGTTATTCTGATGTAGAAAAATATTACAAACAATATAGTGTAAGTTGTTCTTACAAAATGTATCAACAAAAATAAAGTTTAACGATATTTTGGTGAAATGTTCAACTTGCAGCTGCTGTAACTCGTTAGATATTACACTTAGGTACAACAAAAATTAATATACAAAAAATGTCAAAACTCTTGTCTCCTTTAACTTTATATTGAACTTTTTTGAGGTTTGATCAACCGTTGCGGAGCTATTTGGATAACACCAGTTTTTAGCACCTTTAATCCAAGATGGCTGCTCACGCGGCGCCCTTCCAAGGTCGAAAACTTGGATTTTTCATCAGGATCCCGACCTGAACAACATATATAAAAACCGTTCATACTCCATTTTTTGTAAGGCAAAGGCCTTTTTTTGTCCTTACAGACTGGACATTTGAGTAATTTAGAATATTCATTGTTGTTGCATTCCCTTTCTGTTTTTTTTAAATTTATATTCAAAACAGTTTGACTTTTCGCCACATCATTTTAGAACCAGCTTATTCTAATGAACCATATTAGATGCATAAGATTAAGCATTACCGATCGATGCCTCATTCCTAGATATTCAAATCAAAATGTTTTTGCCGCTTTACTGTAAGTACATAAAAATGGACACCAGATAGCTATTTTTGTTACAAGAGTTACATGCACCTGCTTATCAAGAACACGACGCCACGCTGATAAGGCACATCCCAGCTCATCGTTATCTCTTTGCCACATTGCGAATTATGTAAAATGTTAGATTCATTCTTTGCTTGTTTGTAACAGAGTTAAGACGGTTTTTGCTTTTACCTGTAATTACGAAATAAAGTTTATTTTTAAAAAGCTGTTTTTCCGATTTAATCATTTAACTGGCGCAGTCGGTAGGATAGTGCGCGGTTGTGGAAAATCTCTTTCGCATCGTGTCGGAAAATTAGAGACTTTTCGCGACTTTGGAGTTTCAACCCCTTCAGCGTAGATCCTGAACCATTCCTTCGAGGACATCGGGAACAGCATCTCTGTGAGCAGCAAAGGATCGGAAAAGGAACACAAAGGTCTACAAACCAAGTAGGTGCCAAATTCCTTTTTGCCTTTCCTAGACCCTCTGTTTAAGGACTTTGGGAAAGATAGGGTAGTGTACAGTCTATTGCAGACAATTTAGTATTTAAGAGGATATTTTTGAATAAAACGTTCTTTTAAAATATTTAACAAATAAAAAGTAATTATAATTAGTATCGATAAAATATTCTTTATGATTGAAATTGACGAGCTGTTGAATCAGTTAAATAACCTTACGTTTCAAGAAAATCCAACAAGTTCTGACATTTTTCAAATTGAGGCAGGTTATTCTAATAGTGAGAATAATACAGCATTAAATATGACGAATACTAATGAAACTAATCAACCAAACCAACCGGCTCAAGTGAACTGGAATCTTTTTAAGTCTAAAATAGAAATTATTAAACCTTTTGATGGCGACAGTGATACTTTAAATAAATTTATTACTCGCTGCGAAAGTTTAATTACAAGTTATAGTAAATTTAAAGACCCAGAGCTTGATCAACACATTTTCGAATGCATCCAAGAAAAGTTAATTGGTAGGGCAGAAGCGATGGTAGGTAATAGAGTAGAATTGAATACTTGGTCGAGTTTAAAAGAGGCTTTAGTGCAGTGTTTTTCGGACCGTAGGGATTTGAATTGCTTAGTGCAGGAATTAACCAGAAACAGGCCGTATAAAGGTGAACATTTACTAAATTTCGGTAGCCGTCTCCAATTACTAAGAAGCAACGTTGCACAAAGAACAAGCAACGATGTTAAACTTAGTGAATCAGAAAAATTATGTCGAATCAATCATTATGATAAAATTGCACTTGATACGTTTATTGCAGGTTGCACTGGTATTTTAAAAAATAACATGCATTTAAAAAAGCCAGTTTCTTTAGAAGATGCCATGGCATACGTTAATGAATTTGAGAATTTTGAAAGACTTCACGGTAGTTTAAGCGATAACAGTAAACAAAACTTCAAAATTAATTTTGGCAGTAATAGAAATGTGTACCCAACGAACATTCAAAACAATGCTTCATACTCTCAACCGAATGGGTTTCAATCGCACTTTAATGTCCCTCAAAATTTGCAAAACCAAAATTTCTCAGTAAAGCCAGTATGGACCAATCAGCCTATAAATATTCAACCCAAACAACAACCTCCTAGAAGATACCCCACTAATCGGGAAGTTTTTGGTCCACCTCGTAATGTGTTTAGACCAAACCAAATTCCAACAAACCAATTGCCTAAACCGGAGCCCATGTCAACGACATCGAGACATCCAACAACGTTTTCGAAAAGATCCCCTACGCAACAATTTAATAAACCGCAGTTTTGGAACCGAAATTCTCAAAACAATTTTCAAAATTTTCAAAGACACCCTAACCAACAACGAGCAAACTTTATTTTCGAGGAATTGCACGCCAATGAATGCGATAGCGAGAACGTAGATTCTTGCAATGTTTTTGACTCAGAAGCTTTTAATTATGATGAGACACAAAATTACCCTTTAGAGGATCAGTATCAAACTTGCGAAAACGATTACAATAATGAACAATACTACGGAGATAACATTGAGTCGGACACCAATGGAACTGAAAATTTTCCCTTGGACAGCCGAACACAAAAACAAACCTAGCAGAAATAAATATCTCCTCCCATAATGCGTTACCTTACGTAGAAATTAAAAACCCAAAATTAAAATTATTGATCGATACAGGTAGTTCTAGGTCAATTATTAAACCATCTGTAGTAGAAGATTTCTACCCGCAAACAATTTATCACGCTAATACCGTAATAAAAACAGCTATTGGGAGCAAAAATGTTAGATATCAAGCAATTATACCAGCATTTTCGGAATTCCATAGCGACCACGAAATTGATTTCATTTTATTTGATTTTCACGATTATTTTGACGGAGTAATAGGCTTAGAAGATCTTATTCAAATGAATCTTAATATTGATTTAGTTAACAAAAAATTAATAGGGCCGCATGTGCAAATTCCGTTTAAATTTCGACAACCTGTTGATGTTAATTTTTCGTTTTCGGTAAATCCCGAAGAGAAATTGATTAAGAATCTCCCAGTTACTGTGTATAATGGAGAAATTTTAGTTAACGCACGTAATATTGATGAACTTTTCATTCCACAAGTTTTAACTTTTGCAAAAAACGGTTATGCACCCGTAGAAATACAAAATCCAACGCAAAGAACAATTTCAGTAACCTTAAACGAACCTCTATCAACAATTCGCTTTGAACCATCTTTGTACGAAACTTATAAATTCGAATCATTCACTAACCCTTGCGAAACAACAAACTCCCACGTTGACAAAAGTAGCATAAAAGACCTAATACGTACCGATCACATGAATCAAGAAGAGAATTTTGCTATTATAAATCTTTGTAACCAATTCTCAGACATTTTTCTTAAACCAGGCGATAAACTAACTTTTACTTCTAAAATTAAGCACGCGATAAAAACTACAGACGAAATCCCAGTACACACCAAGTCATATAGATACCCATACGTAAATAAACAAGAAGTGCAACGACAAATTCAGGAAATGTTAGAAAAAGGAATCATTAGGCCATCTTATAGCCCGTGGTCGTCCCCTATTTGGATAGTCCCGAAAAAAATGGACGCATCGGGAAAACAAAAATGGAGGCTAGTCGTGGATTATCGCAAAATTAACGAAAAAACCATTGATGATAGGTATCCCCTTCCTAATATTAATGATATTTTGGATAAATTAGGTAGAGCTCAATATTTTAGCACGCTTGATTTAGCTAGCGGGTTTCACCAGATAGAAATGAGTAAATGTTCTATTGAAAAGACCGCGTTTAACGTCGAAAACGGACATTTTGAATATTTAAGAGTTCCATATGGATTAAAAACGCGCCGTCAACGTTTCAGAGAGTGATGGACGAAGTTTTAAAAGATCTACAAAATAAAATATGTATGGTCTATATGGACGACATAATTATTTTTAGTACGGGTTTGCAAGAACATGTTCAAAATTTAAAATTAGTATTTTCCAAATTACGCGAAGCACAACTAAAAGTTCAGTTAGATAAATGCGAATTCTTGCAGAAAGAAGTAGAATATTTAGGGCATGTTGTGACACCAGATGGCATCAAACCAAACAAAAAGAAAATAGAAGCTATCAGAAAATTTCCCATTCCACGTACACAAAAAGAAATCAAATCATTTCTCGGCTTGTTAGGTTATTATCGTAAATTTATACAGAATTTTGCTAAATTAACCAAGCCAATGACGCAATGTCTTAAGAAAAATCAAAAGGTAGAACACACCAAAGAATTTATTGAATGTTTCAATACATGTAAAAATATACTAACTTCGGAACCAGTATTAGCTTACCCAGACTTCGACAAATCCTTCGAATTGACGACAGACGCATCCAACTATGCTGTGGGTGCTGTACTCTCTCAAAATAATCATCCAATTTCTTATGCATCTATAACGCTAAATCCAGCCGAAATAAATTACTCGACTATTGAAAAAGAACTCCTTGCTATCGTGTGGAGTTGTAAATATTTTAGACCATATCTTTTCGGCCAAAAATTCGTAATTCTAACAGATCATAAGCCATTACAATGGTTATTTTCGCTCAAAGAACCAAATTCACGTTTAATTAGGTGGCGTTTAAAATTAGAGGAGTTCGATTATACGATTAAATATAAAAAAAGGTAAAAACAACCAAGCAGCAGACGCTCTTTCGAGAAATCCACCAGATTTTGATTTTAACCCTTTCGAAACCTCTTCTATTGACAATAATCTAGGAGATATCGATCAAGTAATTCAAGAAGCACTAAACGAAAACCAACCAATTCCATATTTGGATAATGATACTATTTCCGAAATACTGGAATCATTAGGTGAAAATCATCCAAAAGTTAACGTAATTTCTGATATCCAAATTAAACCCCCTGTAACAACACAGCAAAATGACGAAACTGATCTAGAAACAGTACATACATCTCAGGAAAACCCTATTTGTACTATACCCATAACAGAACGGTCTTTAAACACATATAAAAATCAATTGTTTATAACAAACGGCGACATCGATTCAGTACAATGTCGAAAAAAGGTAATTTTTGAAAATTCAAGGTTCTACATAACGTTGCCGAAAATTAACGTCAAATATCACGTTATGCAACTTCTTAAAGAGTACATAGATACTAAGCAAATATATGCCGCTTACTTTCAGCATTCCTCATTACCCAAAATTTTTGCTCTAACCGTTCAAGAAATATTTAAAAACTCATCTTTTAAGCTTATTCACTGTACTAAATTTCTTACAGACGTAGAAACGTTAGAAGACCAAAAACAAAAACTTGAATACTATCATATTAGCAAATCCTGTCATAGAGGAATAAACAAAATGAAAATGTCTTTAACTTCAAGATATTATTGGCCGAAAATGGCACAAGATATCGAATATTATGTTAACAACTGTGAAACATGTTTAAAAAATAAATACGACCGAAATCCTCCAGTAATTAAATTTAATCTTACTCCAACAACTTCAAAACCCTTCGAACACATTCATGTAGACACATTTAAAATAGCTAACGAAAGTTATTTGACTATTATTGACGCATTTTCACGCTACGGTCAAGCGTACCAACTGGATTCTGTCACAGGCATAGCAGTAGTGGAAAATCTTTTAAATTTCATCTCACACCACGGTTTACCTCAAAAAATAACGACTGACTGTGGTACCGAATTTAAGAATCAAGATCTAGAAAATTTCTGTAAATTGCATCGTATGGAACTCCACTACACAACTCCAAAAAACAGTAATTCAAACTCCCCAGTGGAGCGATTTCATTCCACTCTAATTGAACATTTTCGTTGTTTAAAAGAAGATCACAAAAATCTCAATTCAAACCAGCTTATGAAGCGAGCTATATTAGGTTACAATAATGCAATTCACAGTGTCACAAAATTCACCCCGTTCGAAGTTATAAAAGGTCACATCAATAATACCAATCCCTTTGATTTAAATGATCATGTTATTGTATCAGACTACATTCAGGACCATAAAGAAACCTCCAACAAATTATATGAAAAAATCAAAGATGCTAATGAAAATGCCAAAGAAAATATTATTTCCAAACACAATGAAAATCAAAATGCCCCTCCAAATTTCGCAAATCAAAAGGTTGCATATTTGAAAACAAAATTTCGAGATAAAAAGTTACCAAAATTTAAAAAGGCTAAAATACTAGAAGAAACTGACATTAAGTTAATCACAGACAAAGGAACATACCATAAAAATATTGCTAGAAAACCTAAAATTAATTCCTTGTTACAGGAACCTAAGCGAAATGAGGCTACTAACCTTATTCCTGGTCCTTCAAATATTACGAGTACGTAGTATAGATGAGGATATTAAAATCAAAACAATTGACAACCCTATACTTCCTATACAGTTAGGAAATGCTAGAATAGTTTATAGTAAGCATACATTTTTACATTACTTAGATTTAAACGTAATTATTAATCAGTTAAATAACTTAAAGAAACAATTTTTCGTAGTTAGAGATAGTATAAGCAAAGTAAATATTACAAACCCTATATCCTATCACGGCTTAGCCGAAGGCATGCTACTCAGATCAGAATATTTAATTCAAACAATTCAACAAAAATTCGAAAATCTGAACCCACATATTCGAAATAAAAGAGGCGCAATTAATGGCATAGGCAAAATTAATAAGTGGCTTTTTGGCAATCTTGATGCAGACGACGAAAAACGTTATGATCACGCTATTAATGTACTAGAACAAAATCAGAAGGACTTAACGCATGAAATAAATTTACAAATTTCTTTATCCAAAAAACTAATTGCCAACTATAATAAAACAATAATAATATTAAATAAAAACCAAAAAAAACTTGAAAATGACTTAAAAACTTTCCAGGCAGCAGTTCAGAATACTATTAATGACCTCAGTACTTACATTACTTTTCAAGGCACAATCTCTCAATTGAATTTAGACTGTCAAATTTTAATAACTTTCATAGACAATATAGAAAATGCTATAGTATTCTCGAAATTGAATACCCTGCATAACTCAATAATATCAAGTTATGAACTCCGAGAGATGCTTAATTACTTAGAGAAAATATACAGTAAAACAGAAATTCCGAAATTCAAAAATCTCCTCACGTACTACCAATTTTTGGGAACGTAAGTAACCTTTGTAAACTCTAAATTAGTTTTTGCTATACACGTCCCTATAATAAGAACAGAAGTCCTGGACTTCTACCCTCTTTATCCAATTATCCAAACCCACCAAATTATTATTCCAAAACACCGATATTTGGCACTGAAAAACTCCAAGGCCCAGTTCGAGAAAGAGGAATGCCCGGTACTGGAAGAAACATTTTATTGCACCGAAAACTTCATTGTGGAAGACAACTGCACCCTTAGGCTCCTCGAAGGCAATCCAGCGAAAAACTGTCACGCCCTCGAAATATTTATAGAAGAGTCCATCATCAAGCAAGTCACCCAAGAAGAAGTGTTGATAATTCCTGCAAATCAAGAAAGGCTGTTTTCCAAATGCAAATCGGACCAATATTTAGAAATAAATCTTCCATCCCTAATAAAGATTCCCAAATTGTGCGAAATCCAAGTGGACGGCAAGAAATTTATAAATGACGTTAAATTGCAACAAGGCAAACCACTCATTTTACCGAAGTTTGGCATAGGACATTTTGAAGTTTTGAAGCAACACAAGACTTCAAATTTTACAAAACTGGACATAGAAGAAATTTACCAAATTAGTGAAATCGCACAAGACAACTAACACCAATCAAGCATATCGACTATCCGGCAAACACCACCCCAATTATTAGCACCCTGATTGGTCTACTAATTCTCGCAATCATTGTGCTGTTTATGTTAACGTTTAGAAAACCATGCAAGAAATCATTGGAAAGTCCAAAGGCAGCCGAAAAGGAAAATCAAAATGAAGCTGAAGAAGTGGAAATGGGTCAGAATCCAAAAAGCAACTCCGTTATTTTTGCATCTTAAGGAGGGAGGAGTTACATGCACCTGCTTATCAAGAGCACGACGCCACGCTGATAAGGCACATCCCAGCTCATCGTTATCTCTTTGCCACATTGCGAATTATGTAAAATGTTAGATTCATTCTTTGCTTGTTTGTAACAGAGTTAAGACGGTTTTTGCTTTTACCTGTAATTACGAAATAAAGTTTATTTTTAAAAAGCTGTTTTTCCGATTTAATCATTTAACTCAAGTACCTAAAATAAAGTTTTTTCGGACGAATCGTAGCTGATGAGTCCGCAAAAACTTTTTAGGAACGTGTAACAAACAATGTTTTTTTGTTATAGCTCCCCAAATTTTTAAATAACAAATATTCATTTATTCAATGTTCATTGAGATCAGAAAAACACCTTTAGAAATAATCCGCAAAAGGTTGCTATGACAACTTTTAGGAACTAGGCCGTAAATGTACCATTTTACGAACTCAAATGGGTCCCTAAAATAGCTAGTTTTGGGAGCATATACAAAATAGGTAGTATATTATGTTATTAGGAGCAAAAGTTATACTTTATGTGGCGAGGCTGGACCGCTTATCTGCCGAGCTTGCGAGGCAGATAAGTACAGCCGAGCCACATAAAGATACTTTTGCTCCGAATAACATATAGTATTTTTTCTTCAAACGTTTTTATAACAAATTATTTACAACTTTGTGAACAAAATTCGAAGCGGCAGATAATAACTTTATCTGCCGCTGACGAGCGGCATATAAAGTCCTCAGCGGCAGATAAAGTGTTTTAAATGCCATGGCAATGAAGTGACAGTTTAGCATCGTCAATCAAGCAGTATAATGGCACATTTTACTGCCGTTTGAAGAAAAAAAACTTTTTTGTAATATTTTAAAATTAAGCAGGGGAGACAATTAAATAATTCCCAAACAACAAAAGCCATTGCAATTGGACTGGAAAAGAAGTCGATGATAATCTCTTCATAATAATTAAATCATAATACTAATGTGCAAATTGATTAACATTGCAATCGTATAGAAAAGATGTTCCAATTAAAAATGCTTTATTTACCTTCCTATGTAATCACAGGTGTAATTTTGACGTATTGCGTGGAGAAGTGATTCTGGTGCGTGCAATTTAATAATATAACATCAAAAATGTATTCCAAATCAGTATTATATTACTGCACTAATTGTTGCAACTATTTAAAATTATACAGAGTATTCGATACCACTTCAGTGGCACAGTGGGTAGAGTGCCAATAAGCAAATTCTCGGTTCGAAGCCATGGATAGGCGAAACTGTATCCATAGTCCACTGGATCAACAAAGTATAAATATAGGATTTACTTCATTCGTAGAAATATTACTGGCAGCTTGGTTTCCTAAGGAAATAAGGATTTAATTATAGATTTTTCTGTTAGAAAGTATATATATATAATTGTAGTTTGGTTATTATTTATTTAAAATAAATGAGTTTAATTATCTCAAAAAGGTCGGATGTCTACAATCTAGTAACTATTATCTTTATTTGTCTAAATTATAGGAAATACATTTGCTATCAACTTAATTATCGTGTTACCTTTTTCAATAATTTAATTGTACACACGTTTTATAATGGTGATTTAACTACTGGGATCGCTATAATACTGTATATTATTTAAATTCAAATATGGCGATCCAACCTCACAATTCGCAAAACAAGTTCGCTATTAGTCGACAAAATTATCTGTGATTACGCAATTAAAGCGTACAATAGATGATAATAATTGCAGTAAGTAAATACACGTCACAGAAATACACACTTCTGCGGGAAGTGCACACAAAACCGACGCACGCTTGGAATTCACTTAATTTAATCACGCCCGCGTTATAAACAGCAATACGCACTACTATCAACTTATAAAGACGTCTCTTCACTGCCTTCGTCGTGCTTCTGATTGAGTGCAACTGACGAATAAATTTAAATTTATCAATCAAAGAAGAGCTACTTCTTATAATAGAAAATCTAAAGGAACGTAGTGAACAACGCGGACTGTGAATTATGGTGTAAAGGGTAAAGTAATGATAGTGGGCTGAGATGATAATAACAGGTCAAACAAAACACATGTAGGACCATATGAAGTTGTCAACAGCTTTATCTGCTTATGAACTTTAATTAATGACGAAGGTAATTGAATGGTATGCTGGAACAACGTTGTAACTACCAGTATGAGAAGATATTAAATTTCCATGTAACAAACAACGTTCTATGCACTAAGTATAAAACTGTACGAGTAGATGGTAGTTTAGATAATATACCTATTGTGTCATTTTGAACATAAATAAGGTCGCACTGTTATTTTCTGATAAAACAAGTATGTAAGTGGCAAAATTCTTGCTTGTTTAGCGTCGTGATTAGTTGAAAATGGACGGTAATTTAACACATTTAGCTATTACTCAAATAAATAGAGAAAAAAGCTTAATATTGACAAGTAGAAGCAAAATATAATGAACGCTCAAAGATATCCTGAAAAATTGTCTAGAAACTTACCAAAGCCATCTATTTTACCTCTAGAGAAGTGAGTAGTCTTGACCTAAAGTACTTTTGTAAAATTAAACTGCTAACTTTTTTATATTTTATAGCAAGGTGTTTGTAAATATCGTCAGAATCCGATTGGTGCAATTGACAGAATTGAGTCAATTCCAATTCTTGTATCAAGCAATTTCACTGCAAGAGCTGAAATAAAGACATGTTCAAGAGGAAATATCTCGCCGCCATTGTACAGTAAAATATTTTGTTGGTAAAGTGCAGATATACAAAGTAACAATGTTTTACATATTTTCTATTACCGAAAGAAGGGTTCAATTCTCATTGGAAAACTTAAAGACAATCCAGATGGGAACGACCAACGTGGCAAGTGTGTAAACGGTCAAAAAATGACCGTAAGTGACGTATGTGAACGTCAGGAAAACCATTATAGTAGAAATAGTTCGAGAACTGCCTACCAGCTGAATTAAATATATCAAAAATACATCGATTTTTTATGGTAAAATATCCTGGAACTAAAATTTTTCTGCGAACTTATTATGATAAATTTAATCTGCGTTTTGGATTACCCCGATCCGATACTTGTCCGCATTGTGACAAACTGTTTACAAAACTTTCATACACCAAAGATGTAAATGAAACACGGTGAGTTCAAATAGAAAGTAAACTCCATCAAATGAGAGCCGAAGCAGGGTATAAACCATTAATGTAAGATAACGAGATTGCCAAACGTAATCCGGAGTATTTAGTTTTATGTACAGATTTACAGCCAGTACTATTTTGCCCTACTTTGTCTGATTCGTCTATTTTGGGGAACACTACAACGTTGTTATGGCATGAGGCAATGACAAACCGGAGATCTACCGAGATAACTAAAAACTGAAAAAAAAACTGGTAGTGTAATCAGATACATGCGTAGAGCAAAACAATAACAGGAAATTTTACGTTGATACGATTATTAGTCTATAACAACTGGTTGCAGCTTTGTACCATGCACCAGACTTTGTTATTGTAGCGCTTCAGAAACGTTTTCAGTTTATGAACCGTTAAAGTGGGCTGATCAAAAGTTTTTACAATAACTTTTATGCATCAAAGCTTTTTCAAGAACTTTAGGTCAGCAGGAAAAGGGTTTGGAGAGACCCCAATTGCAAAATCACCCAGTCGGTTTGAATACAAATCACATCAGATGAAATAAACGCCAGTATACGATGTTCCAGCAAGTCGTTCAATTGTAAACCTGAAATACATCGTACGATTCAGCTATAGAAGATGTCAGAAGGCCTGTATTGCAGGCATAGCTAACTACTGAGTTTGGAGCATCAGAGACCAAGTAATTGCTTGAAACTACGCAGGTATCTGTTTATAAAGCAAAGAGATTAATTGATAAGCTAATAATGAACAAAAAAAGAGTACTTAGCTATTTAAACAATAATGAAGGTTTGTTGTAAAAATATCATATTGGCATGTTTGATGTTAGAATTGCTTCTTAATTTCGAATTATCATATAATACAATTCCATAAACCTAATCTTACTTATCGGATAAGTTTTAGAGATGTTCAGTAAATTTTTGAAAGATAAATAAATATCTATCAAGGTCCAGGCAAGTAAAAAAGAAGAAATGCACTGCATAGCATTTCAATTAACTGTCCTTTTAAGTAACGAAATCTCTAAGTAAAAACTTCAACTAACTAAAAGATAAACTGTGGCAATCGAGAGACACCATGCGAAGAAAAAACTCCCATTCGAACAGTGTCGGTCTCGTTCCTTTACAGCTCTTGGCGATGGTGTCACTTGACACATTGATTTTCACACTCAGCCATTAGCGCTACTTCTTCCGTCTGGCATTGCAGGGATTCTTTATCACTGGATTGACAGACCCCTTATCGCAGTGCGAGGCGGAAGTAGTCATTAGAGCACCCCTGAGCCCTTCGAACAATTTCTTAAACCTCAAAAGCCCCATATTCTCAGTATGTGCCTGCAGAACTAACGAAAGTGGTGGTTTCCCAACATTGTAATTTAATAGATATTGGGTCGTTAATTAACTTTAGTACGGGTTTAGACAGGGAAATGATACAGTTCGCGCCTGTTTTCTACTGACAATTGTGGATCCTCTTATAATTAAATTTTGAAACTTAGTAAAACCTTAACTATTATTACTAGCTAATTTCGTCACTTCGTGATAGTTAATTGTGCATATTTCTATAGGTAAAAAAAGGTAAACGACTTTGAATTGCCCTAATTTTATTTTTCTGAATCTGCCAGTATTACTTAACCTCTCAATATTTTCCCCCTAGAGCTATGCCTGCTTGGTGAAAAAGAAGCTTAGTCATTGTAGCCTTATAGGGTGCTTTTTCACACTTACCCTCTGTAATCCTGTTTGAACAAATGCTCGTTTTTCGAAGGGCTCTAGACTGATTTCCACTTTGTTATCGCACTGTTCAAACATTAATCAGGTAGCAAACGTTTTTCCTGCAGAGATCTATCGATTTAGGGAAATGTCCCTGTTAGACTTGATTTTAAAAAATACGATAGTTGAAATTATTGGAAAACAAATCATAAGAATTTATTTTTAACACGCATTACAGAAAAGTGAAAAAATAATTATGAAGGTTTTCCAGAAAAAAATTGTTTTCGACAAAAATGAAGCAGTAATAAACACGAGGACGGTTTTAACGTGTAATCGGAGATGACTGAATGCTGCAATTACTGGTAAAAAAGGACGTTCATTCCTCAATTTATTAGAAAATGGAAAACGTGATTTAGCAATTTATTGCGAATTATTACACTAATTAATGGTAATTGCCAAATAAGATAAGATTTAAGTTTTCCTAATGTTTATGCATATTAGCGCCCATAAAATTTTGTAATATCTCTATAGTGGTTGTTATAAATATCCCAATCGGCCTTCCTTGAAAAAAATAAACAAACAATACCTGCTAAAAATAAAATTGTTAGCCAGTCGTAGGCTGTACCGGTTTTCTGGCTCGGGGCGATTGACGATAAATCCGGTTGGAAATTGCAGATTTTGGTAGCAATGGTGAAAAACAGTAGTGACAGTGGCAAGTGTAAAGCTTTTATTGCGTAATTCAGCACAAAAACAAACATATGTAAATAGAGACAAATAAAGGTGTCTTATTATTACGAATAGAATTTTGAATGTTAAGTAATTAATTAATCGAACACAAATAAATTTACATCTTGAGTAGGTGTAAACTTCGAAGGAAAAACTAAATTTACATACTGTGACACTAAGATGTATGGGTCTTACTGCAGCCCAATGGTATTCTAAATATTCAGGTTTAGCTTTAACCCCTAGTGTAGGTACAAGAAGGAGCATTTTCTAAAATAAATTAGCTTCTTGAAAGCTACGGAGAAGTTATTGCAATAATAATATGTTTGATTTGTTTATTGTAGCTACAATTTTAATTATTTTGTACTGTATTTCACCAACACTACAAGAAAGACAAAAATACAATTTTACGCACTAACGAAAAATTATTGGAGAGTTGTACTTTGATCATGTTATGATGACCAGCAGTATTTGGGAGACGTTACTTTCACTACTGATTCCGTAGCTGAAGTCCCAGCAGAAGAAGTAGTTAGGTCTGATGATTACTAAAATAATACTGATACAAAGAATTAAGAATACTGAATCAACAACGGGAAAAATCCACAGTTTTGTGTAGTTCCTTCAATAAATAGAAGTTTAGAAATATTTCTGACCCTACTGTCCCATCTTTTGCAATTTTTGGGTGAGCACATGGACGTCTCGGAGATTTTGGGTTGTGACTTGCATTAACGAAAACTGTTATTATTAAATACTAAGTGCGAGTTTATAGGCTTCAGTTGCCGTGAAGCTATAAAACAAGAAGGTTTAATTAACTCTACTACACTTCAATGAATAAAATTTAATAACTGGACAGTACAAGTGCCATACAAAGGTGGTCCAAGTAAATCACTCAACCCCACTGCTCCAAACAATAGCGCTCTGAAAACTGAAAACAAGTGAAGTATAAACCAAATCAACTCACGGACACCAGCAAATCTCATCCCAAACATAAAGAATCCTAGAAAACTAATTAGAGCAAAACAGGGCTACCGGGATCACAGGAATACCAAATAAAAGGACCTACAAAGCACCAACAGAAGCCGGATAACCTAATCATCTCAAAGAAAATGAGCGTATCCGAATAACCACCTACCCTACTAAGGCCAACCAACCACCCAATAGAGAAAATTAATAAAACCCCTGTAGGACCTTCTGACATATTTTAACGTCTTATTTGCTGAATACGTAATATATCATAATGGATGCCTCATCTCGTGATACTTATAGCAATTTTATTATTTATTTATATTTTACTCTTTTTTGTTTATTAGCTCATCAATTAATCTCCTTGTTTTATAAACAGACACCCGTGTATTTCCACTCAATTACTTGTCCCCGATGCTCCAAACTCAGTAGTTAACTATGCCTGCAACGCATACCTTCTGACATCTTCTGCAGCTGACAGCGGCACTGCAACCCCAAATAGCAACGCCTAATTCCACTGCATATTTCCAGCTTCTCGATGTATCCATCTCCAACCGCTTCCACCTGTGAAGGCCCTTGATAGGCCTACACTGCAACGACCTGTACCTGGACTTCACTTATGATGAAAATCTTACCTTGAGCTTTTATTTTATGCGCAACACTTATGCATTTCCACACCCTTTACTATTGTTATCCCAATAATCAACTATTATTATAGGTATTGGTTTTTATTAATTTTTAGCAATGCAAAAATTATGCTATCAAAATCCTTAGAATTTTTTATTAATTTTATTGTATTATATCCTCATAGTAACAAGCTATGTTCAAAATGTTATGTCCATCCCTCACTAGATTTAAAATAACTAATTATAATTCATTTGACATTTTTACTAAATTAACTTTTAAATACCATATTAGCTTTGTTTTTAGGTTATTGCAAACTACACTGTAGTTGCCCTATTCTTTGAATTGTTTTCTTTATGTTATATGGAAATCATCTTATTTCAACATAGTAACAATTCATATGCTTCACTCTTAAATAATAATTTATTATCGGAAACGATATGCTGAGTTATCGTCCATTAATTCTAGATAAATTAACTCAATGCTGCTTTTAATATAACTTCGAACCAAATTACTTAATAACGCTGTATGTATTACAATAAAGTATTTAATAATTAAACATGAAAATAAAAAGAAAACTCTTTTGAAAAATGTAGCAAATAAAAAAGTTCTAAATTTTGTGGGATTATCCTGCCTTTCTGTCAACGTAATATATTTCTTCCTTCATCACAGTCGAATAAATATCTCTATATTCGTCTTTTATGCAATATTAAATATGGCATAAAGCTCTATGAGCTCACTGTGTGGTCAAATACTGCACAGAGGTTAATGATAGTATTCAACAAGCACATGCAATAGGGAAAACCTATCGACGCACTATCTTTAAAACGAAATTTCCTTTATCTCGATAATTTTTAAACAATCGTTGAACTGGCACAGGATCTGCTAAAAGTAAAATTTATATGATGGGAATATTAAGAAGAAACTCTATGTTCATGTGGTCTGACATTTTGTCGTATTTATTTTAATTTTTTTTCTGAGTAACTCACGATATCCTCCATGTTATCTTTCGCAAGTTTTCTTCTGCTATAGGGGGCGAATATTCGTGTTTATGGGCAGTTGGGCTCCATTTTGCAAGCTGAAAAAGAAAACCTTACCAACTGGCAGGACGGATCAGTTCTGACCTATTGGAACTCTTTATGTCTTTCGACATAGGTGGTCAGCAAGTACATGTCATGGGTGTTTTATTCAACTTTTCGTGCACTCGGGGCCGTAGCCAGGACATTTTTAGTTTGTTGTGACCGTACGGCTATTATCGTATTTTCTAAATTACGACCCCACTTGTATATGGGTTATGATATGTTTTTCGGACTTTTTCCACTGTATAGGATGTAAATCACACAACGTTTCGGGAGTTTTGATCTACTCCCGTCTTCAGGTGTTCCTGGTTAGTCCTGAGGACTGATATTATACGTTTTTTAACGTAAAAATTATGCCTCCCCCGGGGTTTGAACCCAGAACCGCTGATCGCTGTGATTACTACTCTGCCACTCTAACCACTAGGCCACCAGGCGATTATATATTTTAGTTGTAAATTTATATATATCTTACCACTGTATGCGCACTAGACCATTTTTGTAATTCTCTGCGCAGTAGTGGCATCCAAATGGGCTTTAGTTCTGCGCTAGCCTGGCTAATTGGTTCTACTGCCAGAGCTATGTATGTAGCTTCTTTCAGCTTCCTACGGAATCTGTTTTCCTCTTTAGCTACAATTGATGCGTTATCCCATTGTATGTAGTGTTCTGCGATCTTGGATTTGATTAAAACTCTCGAAACGTTGTGTGATTTACACCCTAGACAGTGGAAAAAGTCCGAAAAACATATCATAATATACCACTGCCAAAAAATGACATTCAGAGAACAACATGTATATGGGTTTTTCGTATTATTTCGCTTGAAGTTAAGCATATCGAATTTTATACAGGCATTGGCTTTCTAACGCACACATCTGTGTTATCGCTTCGGTTTGAATTCTCGCCGTACACGTGTTTATTTATCGCTTGGCGGCAGTCGTGAATTTGCTGAAGAAGGCTTTCGCTCTGGGCTAGAATTGAGACAACGCCCATGGTGCGAAGAGCAAGCTACAGCTCTCCTACCCCGCTACATTA
This sequence comes from Agriotes lineatus, assembly GCA_940337035.1. Taxonomy (NCBI): domain Eukaryota; kingdom Metazoa; phylum Arthropoda; class Insecta; order Coleoptera; family Elateridae; genus Agriotes; species Agriotes lineatus. Next base: position 77,308 of record CALNHX010002005.1, on the reverse strand, counting down.
TCGATCGCGCTGTCGGACTACATTTTCGAGACTGTCTGACGCGGTTTTGAAATGCATCCAGCTCCCGAAGGCAACAAGTAGTTTTGACGCGTGTTGTTTCTCGCCGCCCTCTGCAGCTTCGTGCCGTGGAGGCGGGCGACCCCGTTTGCTATGTTTCGATCAGTAAATCTCCCGATTAGTGAGTTGCCGTTAGTTTAGAGTGGGTTCCCGGACGTCGAGCGAGTTGGTCGCAGGGCCTTGCTATAATGGTTTAATGAATTGCTGCACATATTTGATTAAATCAGGATTTAATGGTGTTTTGGAAGTAAAATTGTTTATTGTCCATCCAAACTCTCAGGTGCGGAACTGTTATCGCTCTATTTTCATGTGGTCTGACATTTTGTCGGATTTATTTTAATTTTTTCCAAGTAACTCACGATATCATTCGTGTTATCTTCAGCAAGTTTTCTACTGCTGTAGGAAGCGAATATTCATGTCCATCGTCGGTTGGGCCCCATGTTGCAAGCTGAAAAAGAAAACAGTACCACCTGGCAGGACAGAACAGTTCTGACCTATTGCAACTCCTTATATCTTATGTGGTCAGCGAATGCAGGTCAGGGGTCAACTTTTCGTGCACCGGGGGCCGTATCCATCACTCTTGCGGTTCCCGGTGCGGTTAGAACCGCATAGCTTATCTGATAGGGTCCCGAGTGATGTAGCTTGAACAAGCGTTCACGTTCGATCAGCAGAGTTAAGCAACGCTGTCTCTGGTCAGAACTTGGATGGGAGTTCCACGGCTACATCTCTCGGCGCCTCGTGATACGGCTATCACGGAAAAAAGTTGGTCCCGGCGGTCATACAACATCATGACAGTCGTTAGTGGGGTTGGAAGTCCTCATAACTGCACAGCGACGCCTATAATTGGCCTAACGGCTGTTGGCTGAGTGCGAATTAAATAAATAAATAAATAAATTAAATAAATAAATAAATAAATGATCACGTTCAATATGGATGTTACCTATTGTAGATTTGAAATGAGTTGAAATTTCACTTGCTTGTAATTTGTAACCAATAAAAAAGGTTCAGTTATTTACCAATTTCACTTGCTTAGTGCAATTTTCGGATTTATACTGTATATTATACGCACTCGCTTATTCGACGATTTGGAGCAAAAAGCTTTTTTGGATGCGATAAACAGTATCATATCTATAACTACGTCTGTTCAGTGACACCTCGTCATACAATGGAATCCCCAGATTAATTTATATGGTTTTTAAATATTATGTATGCTTTTTACAGAGCTTCTTCTACTTCATCGAATCGATTCTGAGCGCTCTTATTTAGTCAACTCCTTTGGTGCTTGCAATATTCATTTAATAACTATTTTCTAAATATTATATTATATTCTTTTGGACCTTAACTATTTATCTGATTTCCGAGTTCATTATGAATATAATCAATTTGGCACTAGTCGAAATTCTTCTTATTAACTCCCTACTATAAATCAGCATCTTACCAGCTAAGTAAAGCACTAGAATGTAAGGCCCAAATTTTAGAGCAAAACACTTTAAATCAGAGTACCGTAAATTTTATAAAAAATAATTGGAGCTCCATGATAATAGTTATAAATATGAGCGGGAGTTATACATACGAATGAACAGGTAGATCAAGCGCAAACCAAGATTTTAAGTGACTTAGACATTTTATAACTTCTTGAAATTGAGGTTTACATGCACAGTTAATATTGGTCATGCTACAGTTTATATGGAACACCTCAAACTTTGGAGGTTTAATATTTCCTTCTCAAATTTTGATTGCTGTTACTGACTTTCCAGGTTGAATGGAATAATCATAAATCACCCGGGGACAAAAGTGCGGTCGCAGGCGAACGAGAAAATATCTATCGTACAGAGTACAAAGTTGTATTTATCTGTATATGTATCTAACAATAAATTAAACTGGTTCCATTAACAAGATCTCTTGTTACACGGTATCAAATCAGCTAAACTTTATGTGAACTTGAGACAGTCAAGTTTGTAATGTATCGGAACATATCCTCACTTTATCATGCATGCGGCCACACGCGTTATAAATCTGCATGTTACTGATACTCCCCAGAGAGAACATCCGCAAACAGACAAATTGCGTTTAGGGCAATAATTAGCGTTGTATTTCAAGAACAATGACACACGCGGATGACATTTATTGACACGACACGATAACGGTCAACGGTAGTTTACCATGACAGATCGCGGACCACACTCGACTTATTGTGAGATAATTGATGTATGTGGCTGTAATGTATAATCAATTACTGAGTGTACTCGACCGATTTTTCTTTCTCTTTCTGGGCGCAGATGTTCCTTTCCGGGTTCCCCACACGGCAGGTTTTTTTCTGCTATGGTAAAAGCAGCGTTTGTTATTTTTTAAATGATTTTCTCCGTTTCTGAACTTTTGGTTTAGTATTTGTGCACACAATATGTTTACCGGGTACCTTGAATTCTTCTACTGTAGTGCTTTTTTTGAAATCTAAAAAGAGTACTGCTTTTCGTATCTTATAATCATAATAGGTTACACAAATACACATGTTTCTTTCATCGTACAAACTTGATTTCTCATAGATTAACAGAAGCAACGCAGGAAATGGGAGTACAAATAAAGCAATACAAAAGTAAATATTGTGATGATATGATGTTTTCGGAGGTTTTAATGTGCAATTAAAGAAATAAATGTAAAATGTAAATGACTAAAATGACTCTTATCTCATGGGCCGGGTTTCTACATCCTAACAATTATTATTAAATTATAGAAAACTAATTCAAATACATTTACTATAAAATTCAATACTTGGGTCCTTTTATAATAATTTAAAATAAAAACTAAAAATTTTGAATAATACGCATTTAACTACTGGGATTATTTCTATGCGGAAATTATAGCTCGTGAGAACTCAAGTAGAAAATATGACGTTCCAACCTAACAAATTGTGCCAAACAAATTCTCCTTGTTTTAAGAAACAGTTCAGTTCTATGTCATTACACGTTTCCTTGGCAATAACAAAAGCGTAAGTAAATAAATGCCACAAAACAAAACACTTAAGGTACGCTTCTGCCGGAAGTTGATATAAAATAGATGCCACTTCACAATTTTAAGAATAATGCCTTCTAGAATTACTTTCCTGGCCTGTTATGCTGCTCATGCGATGGATAATGGGGCCCCAAAGAACCCCGCAGTAAATCCCACGTCGCTGTAGGCCCCAGCGCTGATAAGTATGGCTGTAATGGTCCACACACTTCGCTTCGTCGCCCTGGAACTTTCTTGGCTGCTACTCTGCACCACTCAGTCTTCTATACCTGGGAGCGTTAATAACGAAGAAGTGGGAAGAAAGTAATGAGGTAGATACTGAAAGGAATTACATTTGCTGGAACAATGAATAGGATTTTAAGGGTAATCTTAAGACCAACGGTTTTGTGTAGATGTTAGAATAGATAATGAATAAAACTTGCTATAAAAACTGGGAAAAATACTGAGGGGATAGTAAAGAAATAAAATAAAACTAGGATACGAAATATGAACCAATGACGAGTTCTACGCAAAGTACCAGAATGAGAGAATAGTGGAAGTAGCAAGAGCAAAAACCTTAGTGGCTGGGGTATTTATAGAGCATGAGAAATTACAGAAAAACACTAAAACGAATAATATATAGGAAACCGGATGGCTAAAAGAATAGAGAAAGAACAAGAAAATGATGTAAGAAAACGGTGCTAATAGACTGAGAGAAAAAAGCCAGAGATAGAAAACTATATGGATGAATATGGTCAAGCTATGGGCATTTGGAGGAAAGGAAAGAGCAGAGAACATTTAATATTTTAAAGAGTTTAAGCAGCAGTTTATGTACAGAAACTAATTTGAAGCCATATGAATGATAATGGCATCGAATAAATTGGCTGTAATACAAAACAATTAACCATTGAAATACGGTGCGGGGTGCAAATGTACCCCAGAGGCCTTTTTCCCTCATATTTCTGAAAATAGTTATTTGAGCAGATTGTTTTTTCGTATAGCTGCATATTCTTGAGTTGTATAGGGTGTCCAAAAAATGGCGGATTAACTCTACGGTGCGTTACTGAGGGATGCCTAATAAACCCTGGAAAAATATGAAAAAAAATCCCTGGGCCGTATTTTTCGAAATATTTCGAAATTAATAAAAATAAATCTGGCAACATTGATACTGCAACAATTTCTCAATCAAAAATGTATCCATAGTAAGTTGTTAATATGTTGGTGACACTGTAAGTCTATGTCAAATTCGAGGTTAGTAGGTTAGGTTTTGCGTCAATCTGTGTCAAAACTGAAGCAAAACCTAACCTACTAACATCGAATTTGACATAGACTTACAGTGCCACCAACATATTATTCATACAACAAATATTTCAATGCCAAGCTTGATTTCCTATATTATTATTATACAAAGCCTATTTGCCATATTTAGTTATTGACAAACTCAAGAGAAAATCAGTTTTTTAAAATACTTAAATATTGAAAACAATTTAGTTAAATCCCAAGAATATTAAAAAAACAGATATTTTAATAAGTCCCAGATATATTTGACACTAGAATTATACACTAGTTATTTAAATAAATGGATTTTATTACCCACCTTTGACTAGAAATATTTCGAAAAATACGGCCCAAGGAATTTTTTTCATATTTTTCCAGGGTTCATTAGGCATCCCCAAGTAACGCACCGTAGAGTTAATCCGCCATTTTTTGGACACCCTGATATGTTGTTCATGGTATCTAATTGGATTTTATGATGAAAATTGAAATATTGTTGTATTTTGAAGGTGGGGTGCATTTGCACCCCTCTTGGTAACAAAAGTTTGCTAAAAATGTGCGTATTGCGCAACATTTTGCATTCTTGTAATCGGCGAAGTTTTCAGGGGACGCCTCCATTTCAGTTTTTAGACTAATCCTTAGTCAGGTAATTCCCCGATTTTGGTATGATGAATCTCTATTGGTACAAAATGCCACTCGTGTGCTTACTCTTGTTGTGAACGCGTATTTCTTGTGTTGTGAGTTGAGTGACAGTATGAGTGGCGTTAGAAGAATTCGAGATGAAAAGAATCTCACCAACGAGGAAATGGCGATTCTTTTGGAGGATGACGATCCCGAAACTTACCAAATTTTCATGTTTCCGATGATGATTCGGTTACCGACGAGATTATACTTGATGAAAACGAGCAGACGCCCTACGATGGAATGCATGCGAAAGACAGGTACTGCGTCTCTATTTTTCAATCTAAGAACAACATTGAATGGAATAAACAACCAAATAAATATAAACACCAGACGGTCTGCAGCAAATAAGGGCAAAGTTGCAGCTGCTCTTACACAATACAGTTCCGGAATGTTGTCAATAGGGGATGCCTTTTTGTTGTTTTATCACCAGAAATTTTTGAGATAATTGTAAAGGAAACAAATCGTAAAGCTGAAAACTTCTTCACTCAGTGGAATGTTGAACATCCAATTATCACCTTCCTCCCACAAATAGGCGCGGAATTGAAGCCTATATCGAATGATTACTTACTATGGAGCTCTTCAGAGTAGTAGCGAACCTATAACTATGCTCTACACTAGCAATCCTGCTTACGTGCGTTCGATATATTCCGCCATACTTTCTAGAAATCAGTTTCTGATGTTTCTGAGTTTTTGAGGTTCGATAATTTTGAAACTTGCAATGACCGAAAAGAGAATGACAAATTGGTGGCTTTGCGGGAGGCGTTTGACATTATAGTTACTAACTGCAAGAAAGGTATAAATCCTGGAATACATCTATGAGCAAATGAACAACTAGTACCATTTCGCGGCAAGGCACCCTTTAGGGTGTACATGAAAGGTAAGGCAGCTAAATAAGGCTTTTGACTTTATACGTTGCATGAATCGCAACGGTTTTCGCCAAGCTTGTTTGTTCTGATTGAACCAAAACGTTAAAATAAATATATCAATTTAAATTAGCTTGCATTTGTTTGAATCCTTTCATGTAAACACCCGTTGTGGCCCTGCTTGCGTGCATGTGTCACGTTTTTATCGTCATAGATTGAGGCAGATTATCCGCGATCGGTTCTGTCGTCAATGTGACGTTCATAATGCAACGATAAGCAACTACTTTAAATCGCTTTCTTTTAGACGAGCGGGTAGAATATATGACTAGCAATTGCATTGGCCCTGAAAACGCAGGTTCAAATCCCACCTACTCTCACGTTTCTTTTTCTTTGTGAATTAATATAATTCGCATTACTATATATTTCTTTTTACTGTTTCAGTATTATTAGAAACATTAAGATATTTTTATTTATTTTGTACATCATTTTGAACACTCTTTATTTGATCTAGGGAAAGTTGTTTTCTTGTGGTGCATTTTCTTTATTAAGGATGTTAAAAGCATTTTTTTCTATTTTTGATTTGCAATAGCATTTTGAAAATGTAGAAATTATTTTAATTAGATTAAGACGTACTGTGTGATATGCTCAAGGGGTAGTTAGAAGTTAATTAATGGATAGCTCAGTTTGAAATAAAAACCTTATATTCATTTTGTTATTTTTTGGCAACTGGAAATATGTTCAGAGCTATTGGATTTTCGTATACCTAGCTTTATCAAATATAGTACCGTATCGAATATGGCACAGGCGAAATATATACGGCGTTATGGAATAGGTTCCAACCCTTTTCTATAAATACATGTCGAATTGAAATATGCAAAAATATTCTAATAAAAAGTTTCAAAAATGGCAAGGTTGCAATATTATCTTTATGAAACGAACGACTTCCAGGATTGGATCGGTTCACTGGTTTATAGCCGCGGAAGCCTTCGAAATAATTACAATTATCTTGATGCCGTTGATGGGAAAGGCACAACTTTAAGAAAGAATATTGGCGGGTCACTTTTAAAATATAAACAAGATTTTCCTATTGCGCTGATGGCTTATATAGTTTACCACAGAAGAGACTCAATGAATATACTCAGAGATGGGAATACATTTTCTTACGATCCGAAAGCGTCACTGATAAATTTTCTATTTGTTTATTAACTCGAATTTTAAATAGAATCCCCGGTATATTATTACATTTTTAAATTCAGCTTCAAATTCTAGAAAAAAATTGTCTCTTGAACTAACGCTCTATTTTGTACCGTTTTTGTAGAATTTGTAATTTTTGAAAATTTTTGACAAATGCTTAAAAATTTAAAATCATATTTTTGGCTAATTATAAGATCACTGTAAAAGGAAGCTGTGTGCTGTATCACACCAGATTTTTTCTTGTTTTTTCTACGCTGTTCGCAGATAACCATCTACCTTTCGTTTTCTTTCACATTTTAAGTTTAGAGTTCGAGCCCCAACAGTCGTTGTAGCAGAAAGAGCCGTGGGCGTTTGAAATAGCCTGCAACCGTTTTCCCCAGTTTTTAAAAATATTGGGTGCCTTATAACACGCTTTACGCGCTTTCAAGGTAAATTCCTGGATTTGCTCAATTGCGCTTCAAACGACCGGTAAGTTTATCAATTTTGCTTATGTAAAAGTGTTGCGCTGACAAGCCTTGTGAGCTTTGTTTGAGCGTCAATTAATTATAATTTTTAATTCAAGGTCTTTACTAATTCAAGTAATCGTAACCGTAATCGTAATCGTAATTTTAAACATTTGTTAAAAATGTTGTACCAGTTTTCCCATAGAACGAAAAAAGTATAGATTTGACCTGGAGTTTCCTATATAGCAATAACAAGAACACAAAGTTGATGAAACAATTTGGTTTTTCAAAATAATGCTCCTGCTTCGATACACGTTTTTTCCAACTCTTGGGCAACCTGCAAATACTGACAGAGTAAAAATGTTTTGGTTACCTGTCAACCCAAATTTATACCGGTTTCCTCACCTCCTCCATTTTTAAATTTTTTGCCTTCCATATACTCATTAAGGGATCCATACTCACATGTAGTGACACATATAGTGATAAGTTAGAACTATAAGGAGGGTGGGACAACACTTGTGATTATAATTGATTCAGCATTTCGTGTGTTAAGTGGGCAACAAAATGAAACCATATTCTTAAAAAATGTGACAAAATGATCATAAGTCACAAGTAACGTTATGTATTGTATAAATCGATAAGAGTGTAGGCATTGCAATCTTAATAATAGTAATCTGTGTTTGCCTCGATAGCATATTATACAGTAATTACTAAAATTACAGCAATTGATAGGATGACTTAAGTGTAAATAACATAAGCATTTAGCATGCTAGTAAGTAACGCTTTTAGTAGTATTATTACTTCCGTAACTCGTTTAGTTCAGAAAACCATAATGTCAATATCTTATTTATTATTTATTATTTTTTATTCACCTACAAAAGTGTTTTTAGAAAATTGTATTTATATAATTCAGTTAAAATTTTCAATATTCAAATCTGGGATTATAATTTTAATTTGAACTGTAAAACTTGAAGTTTTCAGTGTTTAATTAGAAGAATTTGAAATTTGAAATTTATGAGAAGTACAGTGTCATTTGACTTTTTCCTAGATGAATAGCTTTAACTTCAAGGTTTTAGATTGTGGATTCAGAAGCAGTAATAGCATTCATAAAGTACTTAATAATTATGTACATTCATTACGGAAAAACAGATGTTGTAGTACATACTTACATGCATGTAGTTTGCTAAGACTAGCGTAACAAATCCACAACGGTACATTACAACTTCAACTTTCCATATTTGAAAATATGACATGATCATTATCCCGACAATTTCCACGTTTTTAAACACACAGTTTCAGGTTTATTATCACACAATTCCATATTTTACTTGAAAGAAAGGTTCACATTTAGTTCGCTTCACTAGTATCAAAACTGACATTTTCCAGTTTTTAAAACCTCCAGCACTCTTGCAGTAGCATAAATTCCGGCAATTTTAATTTGATAATTGATAATTTCATTAATCTTTCAAATATGTAGAAACAAACTTACTATTTCTTGTTTCTAAATTTAGACTTTCTGTAGGTCAAAATGGATATTTTTCTCTGTTCTATTAACTTTCAGTTGGAATTTTACTGTTGTAATATTTAAAGCATGCAGCATTACCTTCTAATTTTTTAGTTACAATACACATTCCTCCTGTACAATTCCATAATTTCAATTACTATCACTATGAAACTTACTTTATAGAACTAATTGGTTAATTAATTGTTGATATAATGCATCCAAAGTAATTATTTTTTGTTCATATGAGATCATATGAATTGCAGATTAGATTATTTGCCCTTGAACTTTAGATCTGTAACCTCAGCTGTTGTAGATTTATCTACCTTTTAAATTATAGAATTTGAGAATCATTGATTTTAATAAAAAATTCCATCTTACTGAGGATATCAATAGCATATTAATTTCGTAGTTCTGTGGTAGTGCAAATAACTAGATTTTGCTCTACATATTTTTACTTCCAACAATTACTGACACACTGTACAAGTTACTAAATTTATTTATTATCCCTCTTGGTGACGTTTAACAAACAGATTTATCCTTAAGAACGCCAGTACTGAGGTGTAGATTTGGTATAATGGATTGATGAATTGCTAGAATTTTCTGGAACCTAGCTCGCTGGTGAAATCTCTGTCCAAAATGCTGGCATAGCAACGGTCTGTACAAAACTCGCACATTATCGTTTTCGTCGTTACTTCAACCCAATGAGGCCTCGTAATGGTAAGTCGTAGAATTTAGCGCTCCAGCTTTCATTACATTATATTTTACCTGCACCACCTCACTCTAAATTCCGTTCGGGAGCTGGTAATTATAGAAATTAGAATTCGACGTGGATATTGAGCACATCTTTCGTTAGATTAATTTTATTCAAAATTATTGCAACAACTTAGCATTGTAAATTTATTATTTCAAATAGAAACAAATAATGTTATTCTTCATTAAGATCGTGTATTTTAACCAACTGCCTTCCGTATACAAAATGTGTGCAAGAACGCACCCTTGGTTCTATCTGTTCAATTTCGACCAATCCCGGTTATGGGATAAGAGATCTGAAACCCCCCTTTATATACATTGTTGAGAAATTTCCACCTTCTTCAACGAACGTGTCCTTTATAGATGTTACTAGGTCTTCGATATGCACCATGAGTCGTTTCTTAGAAAAACTGTGAAAGTTAGTTATCTGAATCAGTCCACCACTTGCTTTTCGATATTCTGGCTGCTCTTTGACGACTTATCGAAACAATTAAAATTAGTCTTGTAGGAACTGTGCGATTGTGTAGAGCTTTAAAAAATACTGTAAAGTTGTTTACTTATAGTGTAAGCTTAATTAACGAACGATTTCTGAGATAATAATGTGTAATTTTTTAAATACAAGAACTCAACTTTTTCCCACTTTCATAAGGAGCTTCATAAGGGCTGAAAAGAATTGGAACAGTTTAGCCTTTGGCATGGTTAACATGTTGAGTTACCGTGCTTTTCTGGCCCTTAACTTTGCAAAAGAGTTTCGCCTCTGGCATGGTTTGCTTTACTCCTGATGAAATCTCTACTGAAGTGGGCTAAACATTGAGTTCTTTTATCTCAACAATAATATGGTCCAATTCTGAAAGTTGTTTGTTACATGAGAGTCTCGGAAATCATGCCTGATTAGGTTTCTCAAGATTTCTGAACTTGTGATTGATTTCGGATATATTACGATTATACCAAGGCGTTCTCTGAATGGTGTTATATTAGACACTGCTGCACTGCCTGTAAAGGAAATCAGTTGAATCTTATAATAGACTAATACCCTTCAAATAACTTAAATAATCTGAATGGTAATTTATTACAGAAAGGTCTTTGTTACACTTGGAAACTCATTTATAACATGTAACAGAATAAACGTTGTACACGACTTGCTTCAGTGGGACATGGGAAGGATTTTGCGCATAAAAGTCAATTCGGTGGAGGAGTGGGGAATGGCTTTATTAATTGTTAGGCGCAACCGAGTCAATTGCACTAGCTCGAAATGCTTTCGAGGTATCCCCCGATTCGGAAAAGCTTTTTCTTGAGGAGACTGGAGGATATGGTGCTGCTCTCGGCTCCGGGATTGGAACCTGACTTGACTTTCTAAGATGTTTATCTGTAAAATACTCAAAACTGTACTGCGCTTTACAAATAAAATTCAACTAGTAGTTTAAAAGCTCTATTCACATAAAATTCATATAAAATTACATTTCAGCAGGCCCAGATGAAGGCCGGAGACGTTACAAACAATTATTTCAATTTCTCAGAATGATTATAAAATTGCAGGTATAGACCTAGTCGCTGCTATATCACACGATAAGAAATTTCGGCAACTGTCTCTACGGAAAATCGCATATAAGGGAAGAGAGTTTGATACATTTGGAGCAAACCACGGATAGCGACACTGAAAGGGGTACTACCCAAAGCTCATAAACCAAATTCTATGCTAAGTGCATGTAAGACATTACAAAACTAACTATAAATAACGCATGCGATATAATAATAACAATCGACAACTTAGCTGAGTGCAGTTCAATATATGGGCGGCGGGTAAGGTTCAATTCTAGGTAGCTACATAGATCGAGCGCTAGTTAACATAAGGCCAGGCCACGTGGATCACTAACCGCTAAGCTGGAGGCAGAATTTGCGGGCCTCGGTTCGGCGCTTGAAGATATAGACAGCTTCGTGTAGTCTGCAGGAGTTCCCCACTCAAAATACGGATTTTTTCCAATACGGCTTCGATACCTAGGACGTTGGCAAAAACGGTAGATAATGGATGGGTGTGAGGCATTACTTCGATCGATATGAAACTCCAAACAGATCATAGGCGAGATGGTAACGGAACTGCAACGTGTGAGCCTTCAATGCGTGGAGCTCGGATATCCAACTAAGTCGAGACTTGCCTAACCGACACAATCAAATGCACCATACACTACCTCTATGACTTGTAGTTGCGTACCTAAGTTTAGCAGTTGAAATTTACCCATTAATGTCTCTCAGTTTTTGACATATATGTGGATATATATTTTTTGTTCACTTACACTAACACCGTCTTTAATTTTCACACTATCATTTACACTATTACCTAAATTAGCTCAAAGGGCTTTTTCCTTTTAAGTTTACGCGCTATACCTGTATTGTCCGTATCTGGATAGTGTCGACGTTCTCATACAGCGTTTCTAAGTGTTCCTGCGCAAATCTCTGGTTTTCGTTAGTCACAAATTGCAATTTGAAGTCCCAATGGAGGTCATAGCTTCTAATGTACCAGGGTTCGCCAGCGATGTTCCTTAGACCGCGTTCTCCAATCGTTGTATGATATTCATGTAACTTTGTTTGGTACAACTCCACAACTCCAGAGTTGAACACCGTATGCCCATATAGGTTTTAATATTTGCATGTACAGCAAGAGCTTGTTACACATTGACAAAGAGGAGTTCTCATCAGTCGATTCATTTAAAACTTAATTCCTCTCCATTCTTTCCATCGTAGCTTGGTGTTTAGAATCATACCAAGTGTTAGGACATTTTTAGTTTTGTACGAACGTACGGCTAACTAGCGTATTTTCTAAATTACGACTCCACTTGTATATGGGGTTTTCGAATGATTCCGCTTAAATTTAAGCATCCCGAATTATTCGCAGTAGCCCTTGTCATGTGTCACAACCGTTATTATAGTTGAATCTCGCCTTTATTACCGCTATGTGATTATACTCTACTGTTCATATCGATTTTCAGAATTAATGTCTAGTTTACCGAATTATTTCAATAGATTTAAGACGTTGCGCAATTTACCGAACTTTGGTATACACATTCCATATTTACATGTGCCTTTTACTACATATTTAAATATTTTGTCAATACATGTCATGTTAATTTCACTGTGGTTTTCTTTGTTATTGTGCATGCAATTTGTGTGTTTATATTTTACAGTTTTAAGAGGAATTTGGCCAGTTGATCAAGTGGATTTTAAAAACATACTGAACCGGCTCGCTGTCCAGATTACTGCCAAGTTTAAAGTTGAAAGGTGAATTCATATGCTTCCACTGTTCCTCAGCGATGGAGTTGTGGTGGCACCTTATCATTTTAGATCTGTTTATCGTTTATTGGGCCGTTGCCCTTGTGTTATCCCGTGTTGGACCACCCCTCGCTCCACTGCAGCTTAGTCGGAAACTCTTGTTATGAGTTGGGAAGCGGTCCTATGTGAGTTACATTCCCGATTTTGTGAGTTATTGTACGCGCTAGTTGTCTAGCTTTATCGTGGCTTTCAGTAAATACCGTTATAAGCTGGCGCGTTGTCCTAAATGTCGTTTTAGCCTGTAATACAAGATATATGGTTGTATTTGTATATGACACTATCTGATTGTTGCTAATTACAGGGATACGTTCAAGGAGTCGGTTAATGAAGTTAACATGATTTAGATTGATTTGTAAATTTTCTGTGGAACCTTCACATGCGTTGCCTACTGCTAATATCCCAGTATCGTCAGCAAAAGTGATAGTAGTATTTCTAGCTCTCAAAGTTCGGTCGTGACAGTAGGTATAGAACCATCCCTAGTACACTTCACTGAGAAACACCCGCTTTGATTTCTTTAAATTCGGAATGACCACATTCTTGCTTAATTCTTAAATAGCTCCCCGTTAAGTACGAGTTCAGTGTTTTACTGTATTGATTGGGAAGGATTCCTATTAATTTAATATGAGTTGAACCAGAAACTGTAGATTTTAATTTTGGGAGATAGTTGCATACAAATTTGACATATGTATTTAGTGACGCAACAGAAAATAATATAGTAAAAATGTATATTCCGGTTTTGGAAACTGCGCCTGTAAATATTTGTTTTCAGAAACATGTGCAAATCTATCTTATACTTTATAAAACAACAAAAAATACGCGAGGCTTGTACTTTTTTGAAACTGAAGCCAATTTTAGCCGGGGAGGTTCCTGTTGAACTGGTTTATGTGGAAAACGTACTGCTTTTTGGCAAAGACTGCAATGGGAACCAAGAAGGCCGTGTTCGCCAGAACTGCAGCAATTTAGCTGTCAGGCTGCCACCTGCGTCCTTTATTATCATTTCTCGTTTAAACGTCGGAAACAATTCTACTCGTGCATTTGCGAGATTAAAAATACCAACTTTAATGGCTTCATTGCTATTCAGATCGTCATAACCTGCGGTCGCATCATCGAAGCCGCGCAAAAGGGGGCTAATTTCTGGGCAAAAATAAAGGTGATTAAAAGATGATTGATGACCAAATTAGAAGTCGTGTTTACACGCATTGTGACGCAATCGGAGGTCGCCCGGTCATTTTTTCGAAATATAAAAAGCGCATTACAATGCTAAGTAGGTAAACACTGGCTATTAATATCATTAACATTGCTTCTAATTGATGACTAATCTAATCGCGGGGAAAATGGAGACGTCGCGTCGATTTTGGTTAATTAATTTTTGAAGCTCCATAGCGAGCCTGCAACGGAGAACAATCTGTAATTAATGTTAACAAGGCTCGTTTTACCTCGTCACGCCAATACATTAATAAAAACTAATGTTTTTGAGGATAATGGCGCCTGACATGGCTTAACCTCTGATAATTCAACAGGAATGGGCATAAAATTCAAATGCGATTGCACCGTTAAATACCAAGCCAGGCATAAAGGTAACATCATCGTCGAGGTAACCCTTGCGCTAGGTAACTGCAGCCGACATTGAAACCTAAAGCAATAATTACTATGCACACTACACTCCGAAAGGATGTACCCATGGATTGAGAGAACAAAATAGCCGGAAATCGGTTGCTCGAAAATTCAGTCAGCTGGAAAGCTCTAGCCTATAGCTCGAAAAATGCAAATTTTTCTCTGCTAAAAAGTGCTAACGGAAATGATTTGCTAGCGCAAAAATTCAGTTAATCAAACCCTGTGACACGAAGGATGTAAATCACGATAACTCGTGTTGAGTAATATTAAAGATGCATTTGGCGATGCTAATCTGCCAGGCTTTATTTATTAGACCAATTTGAGCATCTATCATGTTTAGATTATTTATTAATATTCTCGCTATTAACGATGCAAACGACTCAACTCAGGTTGACTCGTTCTTGTAAAACTTGAATTGTTTTTATAACCAAAAGTCAATGTTTTGAAGATGTATTTTTATCCTTGCAAAGCCATTCATATCTAAATTACCACATTGCCATCTTTGAACAGCTATAAGTGTAAACCTGAGGCTTTTATTTTCGAAATGTTGATTTATACGATTTCTAAAAACATGAATGCCAATTACATAGATAGAATTACAATAACAAATTCTATCATATACAATAATTTCAGAAGGTCTGAACTTTTTCAGTTATCAATCTACTTTTAAAAGTCCTTAAAGTTCTCATATTTACTAAAGTATATGAGTTCATATTGCCGCGTTAAAATGTGCAAGTTTGGTACTACAAATTTTCACTTCCGAACTATTTATATAAAAATCTAGTCGGCCATTTTTGAAGTAAATTAGCAGAAATGGAGCTTTTAAATTGAGCAAGCTTTAGATACAGTATGTGATACACATTTATTTTAATGCTAATATAGAAATGTATAAATCTCAGTAATTCAAGCTTCTGTATTCGAAATGTCTTAGTTGTTTTAAAAATAGTGAGATTTACAATTTTAAATTTGATATTCACAGATTCGCACGTTCGTCTTATAGTGTCTAATCATTTGGAACGGCGTATTTTAATTTGACACATTTGATTCACCAGATTTTAGATTTCATGAACTTCAAAATATAAAGAACAGGCCTACGTCTTGTCGTTGTTATACTATTTTGATTGTTGCTGCTGCCACGAGTGAAGATGATAGCATCCAAGGTATTTAAAAATGATAATAGAAAACAACCACTATTGATGTATTTTAACAAAATGTTTCACACACATAGGTACATATAGATGCAGAATGATATACACAAATACATATAATACGCGATTACACAATTATTACTGTTGTAAACGCGCCGTGGTATTTCGACAAAGCTCTGTGAACTGTGCACTTGTTACTCATGCGGACTTGGAACGTGCTAGACAGATCGTAGACGCGGAATCCCGAAGGCGAATGTAGTAAACCGAATTAATATTGGTGTTTCCCTGTTTGTTTTTGTATAGCCTCTCGACAATTGCATCAGTGCGGAGGTTTTATTGTATTTCAATGGCCGTTTGAAACTTTTACTTTTTGGGAAAGTGCTATTGTCCAATGTGCCCGGAGTTGCTCTATTGCCCTCTTGCCGAAGCCGGACGTCTAGTCAGTGAAACTATTACTGCCTTTTGTCCGAGCGTTTTGGGCCAGCAAGACGACTTTATTACGGGCCCTTATCTCGCTGGGTTGTGGCGCAGTTCAGTCGATCCTCGAGAGGCCGGTTGCTATTGTCCCAAAAGCTTTTCAGAACTACATGCAGCTCACTCTCGGCGCCTCTGCTATTCGCAGTTAGCACTATATGACTGAAATTCAGTTTGTAAATGCGTGCTCTTACATTGCATCTGCGCATGTAATTCGTCACTTGCGGCACTTTTACTTAATTTACGACACTAGTCAATAAGCTGCGTGTAGCGTTGCGTTCAAAGTTAGCACCCGCTGATTAAGCCGGATAGCCCGTCGATCGAAAGTTACCACTTTTACGATTTCTTGTGGTGCTTTTGGAGGCTTTTTACGGGGTAATTTATGAATGCTGCACGTTGCTATATATTTGCTACACTATCACGGTAGATTATAAGTCACATGAATTAGAAATAAATAAAAAGAAAGCAGATTACTTTTTCCAGCCACTTAAAATCGGAAGGGTTTTTCTATCATTATATTTTACCGAATAATTACAGATATATTATTATAATTCATTGTTTTAACTAGATTGTATCTGCAATTTCTTAAATAAATATTAGTAGAAATTTTTAGCGCAGAAAAAAGGGAAACCATAAATTAATGTCAGGAGTAGGAAGAATAGTTGCGACAGATTTCTATTTTTGACTTACAATAACCAACAATTCTCTGTTGATTGATAAAGATTTTCACTCAACAAAACCGAGCAAAACACAACTGAAGAATGAGAGTAGAGTTTCTGGTTTTTGGAAAGGATAAGAAAGCTGAAGAATAGTTAAAAAGAAGAACAAACGAGAAACTGAAGCAAGTACTAAAAGCGCAAAGGGGAATAGGGTTGACTTATCTATAAATGATTCTCTCTTCGTCGTTTCCCTCATTGCTGAAGAGTGGTGATTTCATGTTATTCTGTATAGTAGTTCTTGATCATTCTTCTTCATCCTAGTAGATTTTTTGCCTTTTTAGTAGAGTTTGTAGGGGTATTTTTCTCGGTGTTTTTTTATTCCAGCCATCTATTTGGAGATTTTTCTTTGGGGCGTTTTTCCTTTATACCTCATTGTTCTACTAATTGTTTCTAAATGGCTTTATCTCAACGTATAGCATGCCCAAAATATGCCAATATTTGCCGTCTGCACTTCTAGGTGCTTTTGATGTACAAACAACCGTAAAAACGTGGAGGGATATTTGGAGAAGGCAGGAAGATTGCCTGCTATGGTCATTGCCAAACAAACGCAGGAGGTAAATGTCTTTACAGGCACACATAAAATCAAATAGAAAAGCAGGTTAAAATATTTGGGAGTGCTAATGAAGTGTAATGTGGGATTTGAAGGCGCAATGAATAACAGAATATGTGCCACCAGAAGGCTATTTAATGCTCTAAGTAGCAGTTCCCTGAGTAAAAATAAGGTGCTACAAAAAAATAAAGATCTACCGAACCGTATATATTCCCACATTAACATATGGATGTGAAAACTGGCTACTCAATGAGAGACTAAAGAGCAAAGTCCAAGCCTGTGAAATAAAATACCTGCGGAAAATAATGAGAGTGACTAGAAGAGATAAAATACGAAATGATATGACAAGGAGCAATCTGAGAACTACAAAAGTCGAAATTGTTATAGAAAGAAGACAACTGAGTTGGCTTGGACACTTGATGGTAGTATAGCAAAAACAATATGGCAAATGAATACTAATAGAAAAAGAACGAGAGGTCGACCAGGAAAAACATGGAACAACGTGATTGGAAAGCTACTACAAGAAAGAGATAGCTGTTCTAATCAAGGCAAGGAAAGTGTAAAATACAAAAGAGAGTGGACGGGATTCTGTGGAGCAAAACCGCTAACTCTCGACACTGAAAGGTAGAAGAGGGAAGCGGATAAACAAGTAAGTAAGTTAAGATTGATGCATTAGTTCTTCGTACTGTCTCTCCAGCACCGCATTTCTAATGTATCAATCCGGTGTCTATCTGATACCTTCGTGGTTCGTAACTCTACTCCGTGTAAGAAAATAGAGTATTCTATAGTTTGCATCAGCTATATCTTCGTGTTTTTGTTAGCTGTTTATTACTCCATACCTTCGTGAAGTTTCTTACTGCAGCGTGCACCATTGCACTTCTTTGTTTTGTTTCTTTTTCGCAACTCCCCTCCTTGTAGATTAGAGACAGGAGGAAATTGAATTTTTGTAGTGCCTATTTATCTCTGAGGTGGTGAATTCTATAGATGGAGTGTGTTTATTCTATCTGCAATCATCAACTTGGTGGTTCTGTCTAAGTTAATTTCAAGTTTTATCGCGTTGTTGTTAGTCGAAGCATTTCTGTAAGTGTAATATCACTCTTGGCAATTATGGCGTTATCATCTGCGTATCGCAAGTTTGCTACACGAGGTTTTTATACACAACAAACTAGAGCAGGATTTGCGTGGGTTGTCCGGAAGCGCCACTGGTTCGAGGCGGTTCAAACCAGAAAACAGACAGGTGTAGGTCTAAGTTCCTAAACCAGACAGCTGATTCATAAAACAATAAATAAATCTCTGCATAATAAATCGGGTAAACTAAATTCTGTAAATTTTAACCATCCGTAAGAATCCCTTCTAAATTCTAAGCTTTATTCTGTTAAAAATGTACTTATTGAAAGTTTCCTGGTTTCATTTTTAAGGGTAACTTGGCTTTATGTGTTGTGATAATTAAAATTGTTGTTTTTGTACACAGTTTTATTTGTGATATAAACTTTTGATAAATTTGAGTGCACACCCGCAGCTGTACGATTTTCTTCGCAATTCTTTAACGAGCAAACGTAACCCAATTGTCATGAGTGATATAAGAAACCAGCGAAAGCGGATAACGGGCGTCTCATTCGCATAGCGATTTAAATTGTGTAAGAACGCAAAAACCCACGTGTAAAGACTTGTATGCTCGAGCGGTCTAAGACAACTCGCATCCGTCGACTCGCCGCCGTCATCTCGTCGCCGTCATCTCGCCGAGGGCCAACTCGTCACCGCCGTCCACTCGCCGCGGGCGCGCGGGGACAATTAAATTGAATTGATCGATGAAGTCAACAAGCCGCCTTATAGCACAACTAAAACATTAGTATAATCTTTAATAGTTTTATTATACCTGTTTAAATAATTACGCTACTCCCCAATAATAAATCAGAGTGCATAGCTCATTACAATTTCGTCAAATATTAGCATGTGTAATATTTTTACCGTATTGTCTAGTTTTATAACACCAGCCTACTTAACTATTAGGGCATAGTTAATCTTGCACCCTTAATTAATTTTAATCCGTAACAGTACTTAGTAGTGGAATAATTTAGGAATTTTACCTATTTTTGATATTATATAATATTTATGATATTGCAATTGCGTAAAAATAGCATTTTCCGAGATTATAACTTTTGTTGATATGGCTGTTAGTCGCCGGGCGGCCAGTTGTCCCCGCGGCGAGATTACGGTGGCGAGTCGACAGCGACGAGTTGTCCGCTCCCGATGCTCAAGATAGTTTCTACGCCATTTAAGTGGTGTGGTTAGGTAATTACAAATAGTTTTTAATTTGCTTGAGTATTACCTCGCATAAACAATCATTCTAAACCAAAACGTGGTAGAACGTGTCCTTCGCGAGTCGATTGCAACCAAAAACCGCAAAACAGGGCTGCCACTCTAATATATAATAAAAGAACTAAGCTAATTACTAAAGCTCAAAGTGAATACATTTTGGCGGCAGACAAATCTGCAAGCCTTTTCTTCAGTTGTCGCGCGAGGGAAAAACCATGTGGTTCAATTTCGGCAGCTAAAGTAATCTAAGGCGAACTGCCTACAAGTTGTTCTGCAAGATAACATCAGAGCGCAGGCGCGGATACATGCAGAACGAGGCACTAGGAGGTACTAAAGAGTTACTAGAAGCCCAAAGTTCAAAGTTAGCCAGGAGTGAGAAATAAAGTTGTATCCTAGCATAACTAGATTAATTTCAGGAATTTCACACACAATTACTTAGGGCTGAGTTACAATTTTCACATATCATCTCATAAGAGCATTAATTCTTTCCGGATTTTTTTAGTGCGTTCCAACAACGTCGTATTACGCGAGGGCAAATTAGCACGTTGGAATGCACGAAAAATAATTTTCGGATATGAATTAATGCTCGAATGCAGATTCGGTAAGAAAATCGTAACGACACAAATCTTCACAGTTAGGTTGGTCTATCTACAAAAAATTTCCAAGAAATTCTGTGTTGTTGTCTTGGTTACGGTTCGTGAACTAATTTTTCTATTGGTCATAAATGAGTGTCGTACGATTTTCAAAATAATTCTAGAATTATGTCATCCACATGAAGTGAAAAATGTGAGGAAACAGCACAGCCTCAAAAGGTAGTCTCACACCATCAGCGCCATAAAATGGCCGCCGGAAATCATACTAACAATATATTTTCAAAATTCAGTAGAATTCCCTAGAGCTCAAGGATTTTCAGAAACCTATACAGAAAATTAAAAATGTGGTTAAGCAATCAAGCATACAGTAAAGAATTGCTGGCGGCTCGTGACAATTCTTGGACATCAACTTAATTTTACATTAATGCAAAAATAAGGCGTAACAAGTTAGTTATCTTGCCCGATAGATATCCTCGTATACATTAAAAAGCCTCTGTGAAAATACCATAGGCCTATTGCACGCGCTTTTTGATTTTGAAGGGTGTGTATATGTCTTTTATATTCGTTTTTAAAATAGTCCTCTTTGCTTTTTTATATTCTTCTGTTATTTCTAGCGTTGCTTTTGTTATCCACTGTTTGTTTGTTGTTTTTAGTTTAAGTTTTTGTCTCTTTGTGAGTTTTGAAGTCGTTTCCATGAGCGTTTTCTTTAATTTTGCCAATCTTGGCATGTGTCTTGATTTGCCATCTCTGTTTTAATTTCAGTTAGTTTAAGTTGAAAAAGTATCGGAAACATATTTTTTTGTTTTATATTCAGATACTTAATGACTTTTTTTACGATGACTATCGAGTAGATACTCGTCCTTTCACCTTATAATGTTTCATTAACGTCTTCCATCTTTAAGTAAAGCATGCTAGGGATGTGAATATTATCTGAACGACACCAATTGATATATAAATAGTATTGAATTTTTAACTCCAAATTCTAGCTTAGACATTCTTTACTTTCTCGCCTAGGTTCGATCATTTATCGTAATATAGATAAAATCGAGAATATTTTCTATCAAACATGCTTTAAAAATGTACCAAGTCACATTCTTCTTTAGCTGTCAAATTAAAATCTTATATTCAACTTCTATCTTACCTATAATACCATGTGAATTTAGACACCTTCAGCAGCATCAATCGTTAGATTCAGTTATCTGAATTTCCACATTTTGAAAGGACAGGTGGAATTGCACTTTGGTGATATTTTGGACAAAGGAATAGTCATAATTTATGTAAAATCGTTTGATGTATCCTACCTTTATACATAATCTAGCTTTAACCTAAAAGAGTTGAAATTGGATATTGTTAAATGAACATTTTAAACTAATTTTGATCGGCTATTAATGAGGTAGTTTGCCTATAAATATAAGTTTTACATCGAAAGTAAGTTTATTGACCTATAAGTTAAAATTTAACATTTTATTTTATACCTAGGAGTTGCACATTTTGTTTCTAGTTTCAAGACATTAAACTTTTTAATATTAGCCGTTGAATTAATTAAATAATATCCAATTAGACTCGTTGTAGTTCTGGTTTTATGAACATAACTTTTACAAATTAGAACCGTGGTATTTCTGAACATTGTTTTATTAAAATCCGATTGAAGTGTGTAAATTCTAATCAGTAATCCATAATTTGTAAACCAAGCTTCTTCTCGGTCGTTCTGGGAAGTGCTAATCTCGTTATTTTCAGGGGTAATACAAGTAGTACGCTTATTATTATCGATGTTTTTTAACTGAATATTATGGGTTGTAATCTCAAAGCTGAAAATACAATGAATCCGTAGGCGTAGAACGAATTGCAATTTTTGCTTTGGGACTATAACGAAATGATATTCATTAAACAATTATAGATTATTAGTTAGGTTGTACCAATTCGATAATAATGAGTCGCTATTGTTAGTATGGTAGAAGGTCCTATTGGCCAATTTCCTAAATTTAAGATATGATGAATGGCTCTAAATGCAACGAATTATATTCTGAGTAATGTATCATTGATGGTTTACCTTTATTCTTGTTGATATTGGGCTTTAGTTGTGGACTTGTCAACTGTTTCACTTGGTCTAGCCCCCTAATTGCTGATGGTTTTTCCAGTTAGTGGTACCTTGCATTACTCATTTTTCCAGTTTTCCGTCATTATTTCGCATAATGCCGAAATACCAGACACTTTGGTATGCTCTCCACGGTATTCGCAGCATACGACGCCAAGAAAACATATCGAAAGTATCAATTCAGCAACGCTCTGCTATTTTTATCGTCCATATCTCAGAAGAAATATGAGTGTTCCTACTAAACGGAACTTTGTATTCTGTGTAATTTGTCTGTTCTTCCTTATTTTCTCAAGATTAGTTATTGCTTGTTTGCCAATTGTATGCGTCTTTTTATTTATGGATCTCTATTTCCCTCATTTGTCACTACTCATAAAGATATCCAAATCTGTCTACAACAGTTGTTATGTATTTGGCCTGCTTCTGTTTGTTCTACCAATTATCACAATTGTGGTTTTATTTTTGTTGAGTTTCGAACTTACTGTCTGGATCTGTTGGTCTAATGTGTGTATTAGCGCTTTTAGTTCTTGTGTATTTACAGAAATTAATCTGATATTCGCATACCGGATATTGTTTTATCCTTCCACCTATTTAGACGCAGTCTTCTCAATTCTTTATTATCGTCCTCATTATAAGTCTTTCGTATATTGGGGGTTATCATTCACCCTTGCCGTACCCCCGTTTCTACTTTCATTTCTTGGAATAGATCTATTGTTAGCATCAAAATGATTCGTCAGCTTAATCTCTAAAAATAATCAAACTTTACAACTTTTGGATAAAGTTACCGGCCGGCTAGTCAAGAAGATGGCGTGCAGCTCTTTAAGTATTCACAAATGATTAAAAGCCTAAAGGGCGCCAACGAAACTTTACCAATTAACGACAGGTGTATCCAGGCATTCAACGAAAATTTGTAAACTCAACTAGCACATAATTTCCTGAAAAAACTCAAATCACGCATAGGTAGCACCAACAAAACAAAAGCTACAAAGCTGGTATCACAGTATAATTAATCACAAATTCAATACTATATGGTACAAAATACAGGTGACTAAAATATAAGCCAAAAAGCTAAGAGGCACTTCATAAAACGCATAATTTAAGTTTTAAAATTTCACAGTGCAGCGACCTCATTTATCTCACACATTAAAATAAAATACAAAGTTATAAGACAGTCTGGCAGTGGTATTTGCTCCGTGGATGGGGAGGAAACGTTTGATGCCGTCGGGTACAAGGTTCGCGTAACGAACTGTATATCTCGAGCTCACGACGGAATTCAAACACCAAATGTATGAGTGGAGCTCGCAGCATCCGATCACTGGTCTCCAGTAAATGTTACATAAAGAAAAAATATAATAATAAGTGTTCCTTATCGGGTCCTTTTCAGTGTGCTATGAAATTCACGTAGCTGATGTTGAAGCGGACCGTGGCTAACAAGTGTTCTCAGTGCGAGTAGATGGATGCTTTACGACTAACTGCAAGAAGCCGGAATGAAGCTCCACACTTGCGGCCCAGGGTGATTTTGGGCACGTTCAAAAAATACCCAACCTTGGATCCGTTGATATGGCGTGGGACAGAATTCCCTAATTGAATAGACCAGGAATGCAACGATCCGCCGACAGTGGAGAGGGTAAATGCTACACAATAACCACCTGTACGCGCATACATCCGCTGGACGTTTTACAAAATGCTGAAGCTGACTCCATTACGGCATGAGACGTGACCAGAAAGGAAAGAACAATTCTCGACTGTCACTTCACAGACTGAAAGCGAAAAAAGTAGGCATGGTTCACGCGCGCGAAATACGAAATCTGAACCAGAGACATCGAAATTAATAGATGGGCCAACGAATGCTAAGACTATTTTTATCGGGTAAGGGTCTTAAACTTCAAGTGATGGGCTCTCTTGTGATAGTTAGTCAAATTAATAGATATGTGGAAAATGCACCATGGTGATCATCAGCCGTTAATATAATAGGAAAGTTTAACTACAGAAAGTCTTCCTCACCGTGACGCCTAGAGATGTGCGTGCTCAACGCATACTGCATTTTGCTTCACAAGAAATCAAACAGTATAAAATCTAATACGGCTGTGTTAAACGCAACCAAGATAAAAATATAATTCTTGTCCGGCTAGCTGCGAAAGCTGGAGCCCGCATTAAATTACGTACTAAAAGTTCTACTTCCACAGGTGATCTCATGTCGGTTGCGGAAATCAGTATTGATTTCAAATAGCGATCAGCACACAGCACACAAGAGGGGATTTAGTCGGTTTCACATGAAATTCTTAGAATATTCCAAACACATGCAGCGTAATTATTGTAGTCAAAATGAACAGTAATACACACGTGCACTATTAAAACAATAAATTAGATGTACTTACCTCAAAGCAACAAAACTTGACGGTAAAAGACGAGAGGCGAGGACGGCTGAACTGCAGGTTCGACCAAAGAAATATTTGCCGACAATCAAGCTAGTATGGACGGCGAATATTTTTGGTGAGTTCCCGGACTCGATGAATTTCGGTTCACTCAACCCGAAAACCTCGGCTTGGTTTACGGGCTAGATAAAGCGGGAAGATATTTCTAGCTTTTTACGTGTTAAAACTACCTTAAAAAATGTAAGTAATTAATTGTCCTATTCCTAATAAGCCAATATACTACCCATAACATAATTTAACAATAAGTCATGTTATTCTGTGAATAATATCTCTCCAGTAATTTAAAGTTTTCTTGTATAACATTTCAAGCTTCGGGGCATTATGGTTGCACACCCTGAATTTTTAAGGTTTTCCAAAATCCGTAACCAGGAGCTTATATTTTCAGTCATTTGCCATTTCATGCTGGTGTTCAAATGTTGTAATGTGTAACATATTTTGTAGCACCCTTAAATGAAAGGTGACTACCTTCCTGGCTAACTCAAACCCTCTGCATTAAATGGAGTGGATAAGGACTAGGCGGTAGTTCTTGAGGTTCAATAGAGTAACTAGAGCATGAGGTGAACAGAGCCAGACGATCGGGTATCAGAGCGCGGGCATAATGCCATATAAACTAGTACCACAATTACTCGGAGAAGAAGAAAATGTGTGCTGACCTAATTTGGAGGGTGGTCCGGAGTTTCCATGCCGCAAAAGAGCGATTAAATAGGGGCAAGCTGGATTAATGGGTGTAAAAAATATTCGTCATGCTCTTTCACGCCTGGTAGACATTTGGACTTGGCACATCGGTTTCAAATGCCCAGAAAGGCTCAGGAATTGAATGCACTGTGTGAATTTTAGACGGAAAAGACCGTGATAACAAATGTGACTCTATGTAGCTTAAAACTCATCATCATCATCATCCAGCCAGTATTGTCCGCTGTCGGACATAGGCCTCCTCAAGATCTTTCCAAATTCCTCTATCTTGTGCAGTTGCAACCCAGTTTGTCGAAATCCTTTTCAAATCGTCCGTCCATCGGGTGGGTGGTCTCCCTCGACTTCGCTTATCAGCCCTCGGCTTCCACTCAATAATCTTTTTTGTCCATCTTCCATCTGTCTGCCTTGTCACATGGCCAGCCCATCGCCACTTCGATTTGGCTATCTTTTCTATAACGTCCTCTACTCCTGTTCTTCTACGTATCTCTTCATTTTTTATTTTATCTTTCAGTGTTATTCCCAACATCGATCTTTCCATCTTTCGTTGGGCAATACTCAGTTTTCTTGTTGATGCTTTTGTCAGGGTTAGAGTCTCTGCCCCGTAGGTAAGCACTGGCAGAACACATGTATTGAAAGTTTTCCTCTTTAAACCCAGAGGGATGCTATCTTTAAAGATGTATCTGAGTTTGCCGTAAGCCGCCCAGCCTAGATTAAGTCGTCTCAGGAGTTCGCAAGTTTGGTTATTCCTGCTGATTTTAACCTCATGCCCCAAATATATATACCTCTCAACTAGCTCTATTTCCGCTCCTCTGATGTGTATATTTCCATTAGGGACTAGATTTGTCCTTAACTTTGTCTTGGTGTAGTTTATACTTAGCCCCACCATCCGTGTTGCGTTTTGCAGTTCTTCTAGCATTTCTTTAGCTTCACCTAGATTGTCTGTAATCAACACTATGTCATCTGCGAATCGCAAGTTGTTTAATTTTTCGCCGTCTATGTCTATGCCTGTGTTTTCTCAATTTAAAGTTTTAAAGGCGTGTTCCAGAACTGCTGTGGATAATTTGGGTGACATAGTGTCGCCTTGTCTGACACCCCGCTTGATGTTAATTTTTTGTGTGGTATCATGAAGTTTTATGGTGGTTGTTGCATGTTTGTAGATGTTATAGATGACATTGGTATATCGATAATCTAACCTACTGTCTTTCAGAGCTTTTAGGATTGCATGCATTTCTACCGTGTCGAACGCTTTTTGGAAGTCTACGAATATTAGTACTAAAGGTCTATTGTACTCGATGGTTTTTTCGATTAGTATTTTTAGGCATTGGAGATGGTCGTTTGTTCCGTATCCGGCTGGTAGAAATCAAGTTTTGCTTCCAATCTATGTGTTAATATGCGGGTGTATAGCTTATAGAGGTGGCTAAGCAAGCTAATAGGTCTGTAGTTGTCAAGCTGCGTTATATCTCCTTTTTTGTGTAGAAGGATGGTTATCGCATTGTTCCATCCTGAGGGGATCTCCTGGTTATGTAGGCATAAGTTGAGTAGTTTTTCTATTTTTTCTATTAGCACTGGTCCTCCGAGTTTTATCTCTTCAGTTACAATGCCATCTTCACCAGGTGCTCTGTTGTTTTTCATTTTCCTTAAGGCGTAATAGATTTCTGATTTTATGATATTAGGAATATCCTCTGATCCTTGGTTTTGTATTTTCTCTAGGTTGTGTGTGTTTAGATCTGGGTAGGGATGGTTGTTTGTGTATAATTGTTTGTAGAATTCTTCTGCAATCTGTATTATGTTTATATTTGACGTAGAGGTCCCTTTCTTATCTTTGAGTTTAAATATTTCCTTAAAACTCAGCGTGAAGTTAATTCTACTCGCACCAATACATAGAACTAATTAAATTAATCAAAAAAAGGGAGTAAGCTTATTTGTATCACAATGAGGCTCCTAACATTGAAATTAAAAACGCCCGTTACATTTTTAAATTAAAATTTTCATTAATTTGGGTTTATCGCAAGGCAATCATTTTGAATAATTGATTTTTGTGGTTCAGCTTTGTTCATTGAAATTGGATAATGTTTCCTTAACAGTATTTTTGATTTTTTTCAAAAACACATTCTGTGGATTTTATCCGATACCAAGCACATGCCACACATATTGGCAGTGGAACAGCACATCTCAAACAGTAGGCTCTGCTTTGTAATCTTGCTGGATCTATTAAAATATCCCAATATACAGCTTTGAGTAAATAATTAGTGGGTATATTTTGATCCCCTTCTTGCAAAAAGCATTACGTCAGTACAGTTTTGGGGTCCGATTGTCGAGATACATCACTTGTAACCAACAGATGTCTGAGCATTAAAACTGTCGATACACCTTTTGACTTTCGGAAAGCTTGGCGTTATATTATGCTGGGAATCGACCACCTTCTGAGGCATCCATTACCTGCGGGAACTAGCAACCGATGGTCTGCGACATAACCTACAAAATGAAATTATTGTGAGCGCTACGTTTTAATGTTTCCTTCACAGCGGAGTACCTTAAGCAGCCGATTTGGTTTGATTTGTATTTTAATATCTATATGATAGTAACCTACAAATGTAGTTCAATAATCCTCAAACTATTTAAATTCACATTTTACAGTGAACAATATGCCAAAATATCTATGAGCACTATTGAATTGGATGTCTCACGTAACATGTCCGTAATTTTTTATCCATTTAAATATAATAATGAATTTCAGTAAATCAGTTGCCCAATATTTTAATTAGTTATTAAAATTTTATTTTTTGGCCCAAGTTTGTGGTTTAGCAGCTCGGTTGAATTCAGTTTAATTATTGTCTCTTATTTCAAGATCTTGCATAAATAAATCTCTTTGCCTACCCGTTAAGTTAATTATGACCTTGATTAATTATAAAGCATTTTCCGGCATTAATTGCGGCACTCGCCAAGTATTTGCCATCTGTGAGACCTTTCATTTGTTATTAATATATTTTACCAAGAAAATATTTTTGTATTTCTGGATTCTGAGATAAAACTTTGCTTGAGTTGCGTCGTTAATGCGTCGTTTATACCGCCGTCGTAAGCACATACAATAAGTGAGATTCCGTGGTTCATAAATTGGAGCTCTGGGCTAGCATTGAGGTCCATATCGGAGCTCGACTGTAAATTCCAAAGGCCACAATGTTTTTATTTGCAAATGTATGTAAGCCACATTAGCCTTACCAGGGAAGTTTCGTGTAAATCCCTTTACAGATCTTTTAGCGATTTGGAGTCTCTAGTTTAACTCACGGCCGGTTCCGGGTGAGAAGTAGGCTGCGTTCGCTAATTTTCTTGATTAGCTTCAGAGTGACATAACAAGATCGAAGCGGCAGACAGCATCAACGACGGGTTTGAGATGTGACAATGCCGCCAAAATCCAGTGTGTTGCTTGCGATATCCGAAGCAAAATCGAAATAAAGTCCCCCTCACACTTAACGATACGAGAACAGGGATTCAAAAGTGTGTCTAGAAAGCTTACAGATCCGGCGGAGTATTACATTTAATATAAAGAGAGAAGTCTTGCTTTTTATTGTGATAATTCTATCATTCACTGGGTTGAGATTTGGGCAAACTACTTTTAAACAGTAATTAATTACCAATTACCAATTACCGCCCAATGAAGTAATTGAATTATCACATTTTCAATTATTTAAATGAACTAGCAATTCAGGTACCAATTACTTGGTAATAGTAATTGCACCACACAAATTAGTTTTTCAATAACTTTCAGTAAAAGTTGTCGTATATTTGTATATCGTTTTAAACAAGCAAATTTAAATTAACAGAGAATTATTATGAACAAATATTGTATAATGAAGGCATTTGTTATCAATTGTTATTGAAAAAAAAAATTTTTTTACTGTACTTTACTCTGTAATCTATACTTACCGTCGACATATTTTTCGCTTCTTACACAATAATTATTATCAAGCTACAATGCTACATCCTGCACCACCTACACTACACAAGACACAACACATACACATCTAAATTAGAAACATACGTGCCTGCACCAAATATCTCTTTGCTCATGCACAAAACTAGCTGTTTTGCGACTAGTCATAGGAAATCATAAATTATACTTATATTGCTCCAGAAATGCCCTATTTCCATTTGCTTAACATGTAACTTAATAAGGCCTTATCTTGTTTTTGCAGTCTGGAGATCTAATACCTAATCCAGGTAAGTAATTTAGTAAGGAATTCTAATTACCACAAGTAATTCAAATACTTGTAAAATAACTAAAATAGAGTAATTTAATTGTTCAAAAGTAATTGAGTAATTGATGTAATTATTAATTACTTGCAAAGAGTAATTGTCAAGTACTTTGTAACAAAAATAGCAATTACCAATTACGAGTACAATTACCATATTTTTAAAAGTAATTCAATCCCAAGGCAAATCAACAAAAATGAATTTAATTAGTAATTTAATTACAAAGTATTGCAACCCTATTTAGCCTTTCTTTTTCACCAGAAAAGTACACTACGTTGTTATGCCTGTTGAAGTGTCTAATTGTTCATCGCTTTTCCAGCTGGTTTTGCAGACACCCGCGATTTCTATATTACGTTGTTTCAGTTGTTTTTCGATAATGTGTAATTTTCTTGGCACATTTAAACCTCGTACTCTGGTGATGTAATGTTAGACTATCACCAAGTCAATGTACTATTAGGCAAACACCCCAGTACTCAGGGCACATATATTAAATTTTTTTAAATGCAAAACTTGCCAGTATCTTAGGCTAACTAAAATGAAACGTATTTATTACTCTCAAATAAAATGGTTAATTGCCCCGTTCTATATTTTATCAAATTGCAGGTTAGGTTCAAATTTGAATTTCATATTAAAAGAATTCTGTAGAATATTTAACTCAGAGTAACTCAAATACTCACAATTTCAGTACAACTGCTCTACTCACTTCAATAATTTATAATCTCACAAAATTGACTTACACCACAAAAGGTTCGCGGGTGCATACAACGTTTTATTTTGATATTCAAAAGCGAAATTTTCAAGGAAGCCTCAGGTAAACTGAATCGAATCTCCCGCCTAGCAACATCTAACTTGGTTTTGTTTCAGGTTGTGACGTAAAAACGACGCGCTACTATCTTGTGCCTTGGCTTTCTCTGAAAACTGCAAATCCTGGTCTAAATCGCATTTTCTAGTGACGCCACGGGATTTTCTGGAACTTGGACGTATCTGGATGCTCTGAAACACGATGAATCTCTTCAGCAAGGTGTGTTCTCGAAGTCCAGTGGCTTTCCGGATTCCAACCACATAAAAACCTCCTAAATCGTACCTTTTAAAATATCACCGACCTCGCCTCTGGCGCCGCTGCGGGTGATGCCAACGCCCTTATTTGCTGGAAGTCGCTTCCTTGGCACCAAATCTTCTTCTAGGATGTTGTTACACCTCTTCCAGACCTGTAAGACTTGAGATCCCTGACTTCTAATGTTGGAATGGACTAGTATCGCAGTTTAAAATCTCCAGGTTGTCGGAGCTGACCTCACGCCGATCTTGGCACAATTTTATAAACTTTTTGGTGGAGAAACTTTTAATAACACTTCCACTTATGCCCGGTGACTTGTAGAATAACTTTGTACACTTTTTAGACTTTTAAAATAACTTTTATTATATAAAAACACCAAAAATCAGAAGCATCATTTGCCCACAAGTTGACATTACAGGAATTATTTTCATTTTTTTTTGACAACAAAGCATAGCGTTACCTAGTAACCGCAATCTAATATTGTTCAAAAAAAATAAGTTTTGGTTACAATTTTACATATAAGAATAAAATTTGATTAACATGTTTGTTGCTTAAAACTAGAAATTGTCCCTATTTCTTATACATAAACATTGTCCTTTCTTGTCACATAAACTGTTATTTATAACTGCTCTGTTATGAACATTTAGTTTTAAATTGCACTGGCACTTGAGTTCAATTTTAACCACGTCACTAATTATTCTTCATTTCAGTTGCCCTCGTTCTGTATTGCTCTTTGCAAATTATATCTTATCTTGCTTTGAGTTTTATCTACATTTCAGCTTGCTTGCTTTTCACTGGCCCGTACGTTTTGTTAATAACTCTACGCTCATATTCATTATGCACATAACCAACCTTTTGCATTATTTACTTACATTTGGTCCGGCTTCAAATATGCTCAAACCTGTCATATTACTTATATTATATTAGCCATCTTAAATATTTCTTTTACTCAAACTTCAAATTCAATCCTTCTGAAACCTGCTTTTCTTATGCTAGCCTTTATCCCTCTAATTATGCTTCTTGCATCTCATTTCCAATGCGTTTAATAACTTCAACTACTGTCTAGATTGCAATTAAATAAAATATTTCAATTCTGTGCTTTAATTCACTTTGTTCAATATTTCTCTATGCATAACGAATTAAATTGTGTGCATTAAACCATCTCAGGACACCCCGGTTGTGTATTTATATAATTTTTTTAAAGCTTTTCCTCTCTTGTAGTTTTTTCGTTGTTATTTTGCCAGTGGCTTAATTTCCACGTATTGCGTCTGCATTCGTACTCAAGCTTGGTTAATCTAAAAAATACTACAAATCGCAAATGTATACCTTAATTTAACTGCTCCTCCAATTTTTGTTAATAATGTGCACTTCTAGTAGAAACTGAATTTGTTTTCGAGCGTCTATATTACAATATCTTACTAATTTGTTTCGAAATCGTAAGCGAACGTCATCCTTTCTACATGTATTATTATCAATAAGTAACGTCGACTAAATATGATAATGGTTTCAATAGGTGACACTTCAAAACTCATTAAAATTCGTAAATTAATTAAAGTTCCCTATCGAACCGAAATTCCCAAGACGACCATGAGCTCCAACCATTAGAAACGTTGTCTACGATTTATTTTTAATTTATTTGAGCTGTTGCAAAACGGGTCTCTTTAAAATTGCAACTAAATAAAGAAGGCAAAATGCCATCTGCAAGCAGCGTAATAAAATGCACCACAAATTGTACATCTTGGCATGTTATTTATATACAAAGTACTAATGTAAGGATTTAAAGGTTCCTTCGGACACATATGACACATTCAAAAATGTATTGAAGAGAAATATGCAAATTCTGAGTAATTGACGCGAGGAAGTGGTAGGATTTTGAGAAATTGGATATAAATTTCGCGCCTTGTGAGTACGACTAAGAGGATGAGAAAGATACTTTATTGGCGAATAGCACCGTATATTAAATTTCGGTAGCTGATTGTATGAAAAATGTAGCTGCTGCGAGTATTAAACGGCTCCCGAACGTAACTGGTGGCTCTAAATCACGGACTGACTTATTTATTGTTATTTATTAAGGCTGCAGTTGAAGAAGCGTTTTTATTTAATTGTTGTGATGTATGGCAGCATGATACAATCTTAATTCAATAAAAACAGCTGTTAATATGTTGACGTGCTTTTTAATAGAAAGGGGCGTCTCGCGATGCAGAAAACATCATTCGCCTCCGGCTGTATGATTGCGGCCGCAGGCAATTAAAAAATCCACAATAATTAAATATATGTGTATTATTTAAATTTTCTGTATTGTTGACACTTTATTAACACCTTATAATTTACGTCTAGGACGTCTTTGAAGGATGTAAATTCTAGACGATGAGTTCACTTGTCACTTTAGAAACACACCATTATTTTGATGATCGTTTCACCCAGAGGAAGCATTTATGGCTTGAGGCGTTTCTTAGCAGGATTTTCGTGCAGTTATTATTCTTGGAGATGAGCAGCACCTTAGTGATCTTACTTTAGCTTTAATTAGGCAATACATATGCAGTGCTGTACGCTCGTGTAATGCGTAGCGTAACTCAGCATAGTCATGCGAGAACGTGCACTGGTGTGAACTGTATTTACTGACTAATTATTATTAACAAGGAAAGCTCTGATAATGACCTTAGCATGGAAGTAGTATTTTGCTGCAGGTTAGGTGTCAAGATCTCAAGATCTTCCTTTCAATATTTTCATGATGATGTTACTGTTTACTGTCCATTCGCTTGATAGCAGTTCTTATCTATTACGGCAATTATTTTGGATTGTTTGCCGTCGGTACTTAGCTGTAAATTTTATTATACACCATGCAAAAAGTAATAAAGTAATAAATGGTTAGAATAGGTAAAACGTAACAGAAAGAAGAAGCGGCAGTATAAAAAATATTTGATTTACTATCCATTAAAGAAGAGTTACTATCAAGACAACATAGTAATAATAATAATAGGGAAATATCTAAATCTCTCTGTTTTAAATTAAAACTTTAGATCTGATCTTATTGGGATTATATAGATCTAATTCTAAAAATACATTTTCCAAATTGTATTTTACCTGAAATATATTCATCAAAAAAAATTGTGACTACTTAATGATCATTTAAGGAAAAAATGATCTTAGCAAAGAATAGGTATTTGCTTCAGGTTAGATGTTAAGATTATTTAGGTTTGTTATGATATTTATGGGCTTCTATAACCAACGCATTAGGTCTGTAGATGGTTAGAATAGGCTAAATACAAGGACAAAAGCTTTTGCTATAAAAGGATTTTCCAGAATCACAATTTTCCATTAATCATTACTTTTAAAAAGCCCACTTTTGTCTCTTTCCCTTTCCCCTTACCTTGTTTTTTTTTGCATAGCCCTTTCATTTTAGATGAAATCGTCATCTACGCAGGGTGATTCATAAGTATGGTCATTAAATTTAAGGGTAGTTCAAGTAGACCAAACTAAGTGACTCCAAACTCAATTAATTGTTATTTACTATTTCTGTACCTTATTGGGCCTTCAGCATTAATTATTATGTCTGTTAGTTGTTACCCTGTTCATGAATATTAAATTCTATTAACCGTTACTGATTTACATTTTCTTTGATTATTTATACTACGACCCTTGATGAACCTGCTCGTGTTCCTTTGGGGTTTAGGTTGAAGTAAGACATTTACAAGGTAGGTGGTCATTTGATTTGGTAGCTAGATTTGTAATATTGATGTGTACAACGACTGGCGCTCATTTGTATAAATTTATGAAGTTGTTTCCAACCTTAAGAACCGCTGCCTGGTGTTTATTCACGTCATATTCTGTCAATAGTTAGAGTTAGCTAGGGCTGGATACCCCTCGTTTAAGGGAAGTGCAACTTTGAAAACATAATCTACACATTTTGACAATACATTTTTATAATAATGTTGTTTAATAAGGGAAAATGCAGTCAACATTTCTAGGAGGAAGAAGCACTGACATAAAGAGCTTAATTTTATTCCCAGCGCATCTTAAATAACATAATGTGTTGTGGTCAAGCATTGTACCAACCTTAAACTAATTTGATAAATTCTTCCCATCTTTCAGGGTATAGAGAATACATTTGTTTTAAAAAGCAACAGATACCTTCAAGATCAATTCAGGAAGTTTTTTTTCTATTTGATCCTGTTCTTCAATTTAAATGTATAGATGATGAATTGAAACTCTAAAGTTATAGTTTATTCTAAACGTATGTAAGTATTTGCCAGTTTTTTGGTATTGGCTCATGTCCTTGCGTCGTTTCGCAATTCACAATCTTTAAATTCAATGTATTAGTACATTTCCGTCCTATCTTTATTTTCACTTTTAGTTATAGTTTGTAGTACAGCGACTAAAGATTCTGCTGTACTCGTAGGTACATTTCTTACTCTTCTTTATTTTTCTTGCCATCAACGTTATTGTTTTATAAATTATTGTTTATACCTATTGGAAATGTGCTGTTTCCTATACTTTCTTTGCAAAATAGCATTATGTAGGTGTAGGTTAAAATACCACACAAGTTTTAACACTGCACACTTCAACAAGATAATCTCCCTAAAAAACTGTGTCAATCAGCCAGTCGGTTGTCGCGAAAACGCAGCTCGAAATGCAAAAATCCAACCTTCCTTAAATGGCAATATCTAGGAATCTGCTGACGTAGAAAAACTGGCCGAGCTATCGATTTTTGATTCAATAAAACAGCGCTGGGAACAAAAAATTACAGCTTCGGACAATTATTGAAGCTGGATTTGTAAATTATTTTTTCGGTGAGTCATAAAAACTTAACAGTTATTTTAACCTTTGGTTGTAAACATTTTTCTTTTGAAGTTGTACTCGAACGTATCCAGTTAGTTCTAAAAAAATAGACTGTATAACAGGACCGGATTTAGGTATGTTTATGTTAAAATAGAAAGCATCAAACTGCTATAAATCCTGGAAATCTGGTGGAGTGCAGGCATTAAATAAGTTAAATACTAAGTAACTGAAAAAAAACGAATCTTAGGATAAATTGTCACCTTGGCCGGTACTTGTTACAAGTAAAGTGGTATTTTTATCAGTTTGAAGGTTTTCCATATATTGGTAAATATACATTAAATATAGATAAACTGAGAAATTATAATTCTATTCGTCAATGTTCACTAGATTTATTTAAATTCCAGAATGAGTAATTATTTTAATAATAAATAGTAACCTCTCTAACCAGATGAGTGACCTTTATCGGTATTCGCAGTTTATTGACAGCTTCATTTGTATTAATAATTTAATAACATACTTATTTAAATTTCTATTAGATATTTTACGAATTCGTAGGTGTTAACGGATACACAATATACATAATATAAAAAAACAGTCTTAATCAATTTTTATATAAATAATCATATGGATTTCGGGAAAGTTATATGAAAGTTTCTATTATACCACATATATATGAAATAACAAAAAGTAATACATAAAAAACATTTATTTATATTTAATACTTCTTATCCAAGGCAAAGCTTAGGTCTAACAGATTCATAAAAACTATTTAATTTTGAAATAGAGAAGTGATTTTCCGCTCCAGTTGAAAGGTTGCATTTGAGATTCATTCCTAGTTCGATTTAGCTTCAAGTTACCTTTGGTAGGGTGTTTTTTTCTCATTGGTTTATATACTAAGCCACTTTTAGTGCATTTTATTGCTCCAGAATAATGCGAATGACCGTCACCCATTTTGTTATTAACTCTTTTAAATAAATTCCTAACCTTTCTGGTTTTCCTACGGCTACTCTTATTGTTGTCAGACAGTATTAGTGTTAATCGTATTCATGCCTTTTTTGTAATTTGCTTTATCGTAATTTTACTACTCCTAAAGTGGCATTGACAGGGCATCAAGAAGAAGAAGATGAAGAAAGGAGGAAATTTTTTTGTAATCTCAGGTATCACAACTTCTGTATAAATTTCAGAACTGTTAACATCATTCTAAACTGTCTTCTCTTCGAATTCTGGAATAGGAAGTAAATTTTCCCTAGCATGTGATCGCATAGAGATTTCGGATCGATTGCCTCAGTACAGGTAAGCGCTGTTTTCCAGTACTTTGTAAATCATAACATTAAAAAATACATCAAAAATGGTGTACAGAAGCAAAATAAGAACAAAACAGAGAAAAGGTGAACGGAACCCCGGGAACATTAAGGAAAAGTGTCACCACCAGTTTAATGACTTGATTTCTACGGCAGAAAGACAACTGAACAAGAGAAAAAGGGCACGAAGTATTACGAGAAAACCGTCGTAAAAGAACATATTATTTTAGTTTCAGATCCTACTTCAAAATATGTGAACTATGTAACATCAAAAGCTGGAAGTACTACGAATATCGCGTTACCTATTGGAACATTGTTAGAAATTTTTAATATAAATTAGAATGTAGATAAATTGTAGTCAGTTGAATGAGATTGTAGTGTTATAAATACAGGGTCGAAAATGTATTTTAACAGATAGCTGGAAACAATCATAGATTGTCAAACTACAATGGCATATAAAGTGGGACAAATATGAAACGTGACTGGCACCACTACGGACACATAGCTAAAGTGGCGTCCTGACAGAGCTTGTGTGGTAGGCTGTGCATGCGAGTAAACCAATGAGTGTAATAAACCCCGAAACAATCTAAAAAGTCAGACAACGTATGGTCGTTGACAGATGACTAACATTGAAAAGTATGGAGGAGAAACTGAAAATCTGCCGTGAAGCTATTAGAACCATTTGAGTAAAGATTTACAGAAAAAAAGTATGTACGAAATTCGTCTCGCACAACTTAACCCTTGAGGAAAATGCTCATCGACTGGACATCTCTGGTAAGTTCATTGCAATGGTCAACAGTGACCCAAATTTCCAGGATTCAATTGTTAGCCGGATTTGCCCCTAGCGCACTTCATGCTATTACCTCAACTCAAATTATCTCTGGAAGGAAGGCGCGTTGATTATGTGGAAGACGTACAATGGAATATTTCCGCCAAATTAAAAATTACTATTAAAAAGTAATTAATTACTAATTACCAATTACCGCCCAATGATGTAATTGAATTACCAGAGATTTCAATAAGCTGCTCACCGTATATATATATTTCTTCGAAATTTTCTCGGTTTCATGTCAGCTAGACATATAATATGCCTGCAAAATACATATATGTTATGTATAAGATAACAAAACCACCAGAGCAGCAAAATATTGATCAATGTATAGTCTTCTAGATGGGTCAAGATAAAATTGAAATTTAGCCGAAAGGATGGTTCTAAACATTTCTTTAGAATTATCAAAAAGTATCCTTACTTGTATAACGTAACTAGTAGTACGGTGCTAGAAGAGAATAGAATAAACTTTATTTAGCTCTAAAGCTAGTACATTATCTAATAGCATGATCTACAAAATACTTATATACTGTAAAAATCAAACAAAGAAGAAACAAAGCAGAATTAACATTAAAAATACATTGTCCTTAATGCTCTTTTAAAAGCAGTAATATTGGGTGCAGTTTTTACACTTGAGGGAAGATTATTATATAACCGCAACCCCTCAACAAAAACTGATATCTGCATTATGTTTGTATTGCACCTTTCAATGAAATAATCATCTCCAGTTCTTAAGTTATAAGTTATCATCTGCTCCCGTCGCGTTAAAAATTTTGATAGAAATGCTGGTGTTAGATTATTTATTATTTTATAAATAAAAATTAAGTTCGCCTCTTTGATCATCTGCTCTATACCGATGGGGCCACAATTATATATAACAGCAATGAGATAACACGAACAAGAAAATATCAGGTATTGCTTGAGTAAGACAGAGATAAACATAGTAGCAAATATTTGAGTAGGCTTGAAGCTCATTTTAATTATGACATTTGTCAAGTAAACATGCCTACTGAAATAATTTATCTGTATGGCCATCTCTTTCTCACTCAAGCATTCCATTTTGTTGTTCATGTTATCTCATTCCTGTTATATATAATTATGGCCCCATCGGTAATAAGAAACATTAGTGTTTGTAACATGTCTTTTATCCGAGTATACCTATTGCATCCCAGTAGAATTCGCATTACTTTGTTTTGTAGAATTTGGATTCTATTTACATCTTTTCTATTACAAAATATTAACGTGAACTGGGGATAGACTATAGCATTGTGAACTATAAGCCGTGAGCAGTTTGACAGTTTATGTGATATTCTACGAAAGTATCCACTCCTCTTTCCGAGTTTTCTGCAACTGTAATCTACGTGATGACATAGATTTAACTGAGGATCCAGTTGTATTCCCAAATATCTAATTTTCTGTACTTGATCGACTACGACAGAATCAATTTGGATATTGAACTTGCGCTGTTTAAACAGTTTACAATTATGACCTGTTTTAGTAGGATTCACCTTCAATTTTTTATATCTAAGCCAATTTTTCAAGCTATTTAGTTCACTATTTATTGATTCAACTACTCTTTCAAAGTTGATTCCTGATACAGATACAACAGTATCATCAGCATATAAATTTGTGAAACTATTGCACGGATCCAGTATTCCAGTAATCCTGAAAATGTTCTGTTGACCAGGTTAGCTGATGAATTAAAATCGAGAATTAGATCTACAACGAATTCTGAAGTGTAAAGCATCACGATTATTCTGGTGTTCAACGTGACCAAACTGAATTTCAACGCTAAAGACTGATTATATTGATATGATAAATTGACGGTCCGTTGATGCTACCTAGCCAGCACTGAGGAGACGTATTTCCACTGAGGATTTGAAGTTATCTTGCCACACTCAGGTTATTAAAAAGCCGATAAAGCTTGCAACGAAATATTTTTCTTTAATTTGTGGCAACTGCTTATCTACCATGGCAGAAAGCTCAAGATATTAGTCTATCGAACTCACATTTCACACAAAGAGACAAAAGGCAGTTTCAAACCCCAGAACAAATAAAAAACGAAAAAAAAATAGAATCGTTTCGCACCAATGGCCGTCTTTATTATGAAGTATCGCAAACTGAGGAAAACTATTACATCCAGACTGGAAAGTTTTAAAATGTCGACATTCGGTAGGTTGTTAAAATCCCATGAGATGATCATTCAAACAAATCCAAGTACTAAATAATAAGTTATTTGTTTTGAGCAGATGCTGAAGAAAGAAAAGTTGAAGAATGAAGACGACTAAAACGGTTCTCAAATGCAGAGCACTGAATAGAAATGAATATGGAAAGTTCAGATTAGTCGAAAACAGTCAGACGTTCGACGATATTACTCTCAGCGTAGAAGAAAACACACGAAGAGGGATTTGGATATTTTTACATATGCCTTTTTTGTTACTAGTTTAGATTTATAAAAATATATGGAAAATCCTCACAAATTCTCATGAATTTTATTCTTATCTGTTTCTGTTTCTAGAGAAGAGTTGAAATGCTTTCATTTGCACTTGATGGTTCCTAAACTTGCTATCTTCGAATTTAGTTTTAATGACAGAATCCCAGGTAGTTAATTTTTGGTTTTTTGCTTGGTTTTGTTTCTATTTGAGTTTGAATCTGATGCCAATTTTGTGTACTTGTTTTCTTCCCAAGTGGAAATAAAATGGAAATACAAAAATAGAAAAATCTAGTAACTTTAATTTCGTTCTTTGAATATTCATGGAATTTATTTAAATTTCTTCGTGAGCAATTATGTTATCAATAAATTATCATCTTTCTTGCTAGATAAGTGACAGGTTTCTGTCCTAGTAGACAGCGTAATTTCACATAATTATTCAACGTGTTTTCTCACTAGAAGTTTTTCGTACATCTGTAGTAGACCACCAATTGTCTCTAACTGCTCAATATAAAAATTTGGCTTTCTAGTTTTGATTACAGTTAGGACATATTTTACTATGTTGCATTCTAGTGTTAGTGCCTGAAAGACAACGAGGAAATGACGTTTCAGTGTTTACACCACCATAAAGTCCCAACAAGGACCGCTCGAAATGCAATCACCTGGACAAGCCGTAAACATGCAGAAAAAGCGGCAGTGTTGTGTCATTACCTGTCCTGGAAAAGCTTATCAAAACGAGCTTGTCTGATGAGTAAGGGATATTTATAAACAGTTTTATCGTTTACACGTACGTTTAATAAAAGGCACAAAAAATCCGTGATCGCGTCATCGTCTGCACGACCGCGGCAGTTAATAAAAACGGAGCCAAACGGCATAATGGACGCACCAAAGCCATAGTAATAGTTGGATTTATAAAATGTCATTAAACTCGCGTAATTATTATCTACTACTCGATCGAAATTCCAGCGCTTAAGTGCACCGTTATTTTTGATGGCGATATTAGTCACCGGATGAATTCCGGGCGATAATGGAAATAGGATTACGAGCTATCCTTTGAAGGGTAATCTCGTTATTTAATGTCGAATTACGGCTCGGCAGGATCAATACCCTCCGTGAAAGGGCGCATAATTCGGCTTTCAAGCGGCCGCGGCTCTCAAAATGACAAAAAGAGCTCTTGGGCTGAGTACATAACGTTACTTCCACACCTGAATACAGCCGGACTAGGATAATTAATGTAATTAAGCAAACGAGCGACGGCGTCATTCAAACGCCTCCGAAGGTTTAGCCATTCAAATTTGGCTGCGTTTTGTTGGAAACTTGCTCAAATTGTCCGAGAGTTGAGTAATGAGGAGGCACG
The DNA here is from genome assembly GCA_940337035.1 of Agriotes lineatus. Taxonomy (NCBI): domain Eukaryota; kingdom Metazoa; phylum Arthropoda; class Insecta; order Coleoptera; family Elateridae; genus Agriotes; species Agriotes lineatus. The sequence goes on along the minus strand of CALNHX010002005.1, from coordinate 35,593 downwards.
AGAGGTCTAGGACATCGTTTTGTTCATTGCCGACCTTAAAAGCTCAAGTTCGGTTCCCCACGGCCGCTTTGGGTTTTGTCTATAAGGACTATCAGTAAAATTATATCATATTAGCTAAAGAACATCGTTCATTTAAAAAATGAATCATTTACATGCTTATTACACGAAATTAGTGTTGCATATGTTTACTAAAAATTATTTTATGAAAGCTCTTCGTGTTTACAATGCAGAGTTGACGGCATTTAGTAACTTGAGTAAGCTTGTCGATGAATCAGAAGTAGCAGGTTTTGCGAAACCATCAGCAGTTTTCAAAATCAAGATTAATATTTTCTAAGTAATTTGCAGGAGAAGATTAAACATAGTTAAAATTATTCTGAGAGGATGTTGGATGTTGGAATGCGAGCTAGCACAATTAAATTTCGGAAAATCATATTTGATATATAATTTTAAAATGACAAATTAAAAATTTCCATAACAACAATGACATTTCAATAAATATTTTAATAATTAAGATCTATGTAGTTTATGATGCTGGGGTGAAAACATTTTATCTACGTTTTCTTGTAAGTGCATTTTTGTTTTTCGTAAACGTTCACTCGGTTTCTTAATATGTGTGCAATCCTAGTTACATTTCCATATATAGCTAACGAAAACTAACGAGCCAGTGAAGTGGACTTTGTATCTTTTTGTATAAGGTAACAAAAATTATATATACAGTGTTTCATACTTAAGGGTGTAACACCCTTCTATCTTTTTGTAGTTTTCATCCGATTGTACCAACTTTTCTTCAAAGATAGAACATACTATAGGTAAAATGCAAAGCTGCCTGCGACATCAAAATAAATGGAAAAAATCAAGAAATCGTATATTAGGCATCTTTTATCGAAAATGTGTACTAATAAAAGTTGTATAGAATTACCCAAATAGCTTAAATCTAAAGCCTTATTACAAGTAAAAAATATATAAATTCTGTTTACCTTAGCTGTTATCAGACTACTCATAGGGAATCATAGACTATACTTATATTGCTCTAGAAACGCCGTATTCCTATTTGCTTAACATGTGATTTAATAAGGCCTTATCTTATATTTTGTGTTCTGACAATTTAATACCCAATTGAGGCCAGTACTTTATTTACCGCAAGTAATTTCAATTACCACAAGTAATCCAAATACTTGTAAAGTAAGTTAAATACTTTAGAGTAATTTAATTACTCAAAAGTTATTGAATGTAGCAATTAATTACTTTTAAAAATTAATTGTCACATAGTTTTTATAACAAAAATAGCAATTACCGTATTTTGAATAGTAATTCAATTCGCAGGCAAGTCAACAAAGTAATTAATTACTAACCAGCTATGCCTTAACTGTATTTATCTAGTTACTAAGTTTTTCAATTTTTTTTCAATGTGTAATGTTCTTCTGTTTGTTGTTGTATTTCTTCCATCACATATACTTTGTCTTCTCTTTATTTATTTTCAGACGTAGTTTAACAGCTTCTCTTCCCAAGTCCTTTGCAATTTTTACAGGTCCTCGCCAGTAAAGCGTGCTCGTCGGTATACGCTATACATTGTTGATTATTGTTAGGTTTGATTAAAATTTTCCCGGAATTTTAAAATTTCGCTCGCTATACGTATCCGACCGAAATTATTTTATTTTCTAATATTGTTACGCATATTCATGACATATGTTCAATTTTTAGCTCTGTTGAATGCATAGTTTCTGTTGGACATACAATAAGTATGAGTAAATGTGTTAAAAATAAAATAAAGTGCAATAATGTGTTGGAAATGTTGGAGAAGCCTAGCACATCAACTCCCGATGAAAGAAAATAGTCCTTGAAAATCGCCGAAATCACTATTAGGAAGGTTGCTGAAGAAATTGATGTCCATACGCTTATTCAAAGCAATTGTTACTGATGTTTTGGGCATGCAACGAGTGACAGCCAAATTTGTTCAGAAATTGTTGAATTTTCAACAAGAACCGAATCGTGGAGAAATTGCTGAGAAATTAATTAATGCAATCGCTGACGACCCATTGCTCCAACGCGTCATAACAGGTCACGAAATATGGGTGTATGGTTATAACATCGAAACAAAGACCAAATCGCCTCAATACAAGTTTTCTCACGAGACAAACTCAAAAAGAGCACGTCGAGTTCGATTGAATGTTACGATTCTCATTACTGTTTTAGATTTTTTTCTTGTCCCCAATGATTAGAAGAACCATGAAAGGCCAAAGTTTTGCGTCTATATAGGAGAGAAAATAAAAATTTCGGGACCATTTTGAACAAACCTTTTATACTGTGTCTTCGATTCTCATCTTGCTCGTTCTGATGAGTTTGACCAGTGCCAGATTAAATAACAATGTAGATGGCGAATCCCCTTTATTTTGTTTATAATCAGAAAGGGCCTTGACTTAATTTCATCCATTCTCACTGTATTTTCCGTGTTGTGCATTGTCATTCTGGTTAGCCTTACTAAGTTCTTTGGCACTCCCAACTCTTCATATAACTGCTCTCTGTTCACCTTCCTCCTAAATTTCGCAGTATACTCTCTCAGAGCTTTTTTTTTGCACGTACACTAAGCTTGTGTTTCGTTTTTATTTCTAATGCTATTCCGTATTTTTTCACTTGTTGGTGTCTTTACTGCTTGCTTCTCTTCTTCTTCTTTGCCTTCGGTTATCATCTCTTCCTTCTGCACCGTCCCAGTTTCTTCTGCATTTAAAGCTTGAATAAAATGTTCTTTCTATATTCATATTACCTCCTCTGGTCACACATCAGATCCTCTTTATTTTCGCAGAAGAAAGTGTAGTAATTCATAAAAATTTTCGGACCGAAGATGTTTGGATAAATATCCGATTTCGTGTCCTCTGCTTTAGAAAAAGTGGTATTCAAAGTTATGTCTGTCTGCGAGTCTGTAGATCTGTGAATCTGAGTCTGTCGGTGTCCAACGCTTTTAATAAAAATTCGGATATCCCAATGATCGAATAATTCTCGGCTAAAATCGGTCAATTGGAAGGGGTACTTCCGTAACTCTTTTACTCTTTTAGTCGTTTTCCGGTAAAATTTTCTAATGTTTATAAAAATAAAATTCTTTACAATAATCCTTTATCTAATAGACTTGTCCGTCCGTCCGTCCATCCGGGACGCTGTTTCAGCAGCCAAACCGTAAGAAATAGAAAAAAAAGTTATTAAAGTTATATGTTTGGAATGGTCATGTCAGCTCAGGAACCGAATTTCAGTCACGTGACACTTCCAGTTTTCGAGAAATCACAAAAAAGACAGTTTTTCAAATAGAACGCGTATTAAATAAAAATGTTTCTGCGCCTTAAAACGTCGATCGGTTAGGCAACCACTTTGGCATCTTCCAGGTCTGGGTACAGTTTTTATTTAATACGCGTTCTATTTGAAAAACGGCCTTTTTTGTTGTTTTAAATGAGACATTTGTCTCACTGGATTGCTTGTATCATATATTATGTAATTATCTACAACTTTAAAACATTTAAAAAGTTGTTTATAGGAAATATAGTTTATAAAATGTAAAATTAGATTTTTTTTTAAATGTTCTCAAAGTTTTTATAATTTTTTGATAAAAATGAAATTGCTTAGAGCGAGATCATATATTATACACATAATTGTCTAAATATTCTCTTAATTTTTTTTGTAAAACGTATACTTTTTGAAAAAATTAAATTAAATTTTTACAGGCACGTTACGCAGTAATAGAAAGTTGTGTGGTGGCCACACCTCACTTTTGTTCTTGAAATGCACTGACATCCTTCTTCAGCCCTTGGTAGAAATTTCTGATTTTCTTGCTCTTATATTTTTCTCCCAGCTTCGTAATTTTAGTTTTGGCATGTTGTCTTTTCTTCTTTCTACACATCTGCTTTAGATTTCTTTTTAGTTTACAGTATTTATACTAGTTGGTATCTATATTGTTTCCCAGCATTTGAACTCTTGTCGTTGTCTTCTTCTTTGCCTTCTTGATCGAACCAGTCTTCTTTTTTCTTTTTCTTACTTCGCTTTAGGAGTATCTTTTTTGTTGTTGCTTTCACCACTGTTTATATTTTTTCTATCCAAATTCCCTCTTCAGTTGCTTCCATTTTCCGTCTATCCCATCTTTATATTTCTGTTTAACAGATTTTTTTAAATATTATTTAGTCACAATGCTTATAAGCGATGATAATTGATAGCATCATCAGGAGGGATTAAATGTGCCAGCTAAGATTCTTGGTATTTCATTCTAAAACTTTATAAATTTGACTTAGTGAAAACCATCTCAAGACCAAAACTTCCAAATTCTCCTTTAAAACTACACACCGGAAATTGAAATGTAAATTTCTTATTGATAACCGGAACGTAACATAAACAAGCGACAAACCGAAGAAGAAACAGGGAAAAACCTAATTAGAAGTCAGAAAAAGAAGAAGACAACTATACCCCTACAATCTCTTCAAAGGTAAAGATGAACATTTTCGTCATGTGTATTAAACGCAAGCTTTTTCTGTCAGAAAATATAAAATGTAGTCGTATTTTCAAACAATGTCGATGAATGGCGACAAGCTAAATAAGCAATATTGATAGGATAAAGCGCACATACTTCGTACGTGACGTTAACCGTGGTTATACACATCTGATTGTTAATCTTCTTTTACCTCCTCTTGTGTTAGTACATTGGCTTGTGTAATTCCATGAAGTTGTGGTTCTATCAGCCCTTTTTCCTTGTAAGCCGGTTAGGTAGCTAGTGTAGCGGAGCCCATAAACCAGCGATTGTCAAATTCAATTATATGTATTGCTTTACGAAAGGCTCCAATAAAAGTGAAAATTCGGGATGTGGCGATTCTAGTGAAAGTGTCGAAATCAATTGTGTCCTTGAAGTTAGGAAATCTCTTTAACGCCCGAATTGAGTAATGTCGTTACGCAATGAATCTAACAAAACTTCCTAATAGCAGGCAGGCATCCGTACCAACATAACGGGACTTCCATCTATCATTTTTGCGTCATGGAAAAAAGCCAATTGCATAGAAACGGACGAGCGTTTGGCTCGAATAATAATAGGTCAAAGGAAAGTGAGAATCAACCCTGTTAGACAATAGGACCATAAACTTGAGCAGGGAAATTCTCTTTTCTTAGGCGAATGTGAAGATTCAACCTTCAGGGTGCCCGGCTACACAAAAACTATTGTATCCAAATAATAGAGAATCCTTTCGCCTTGCACAAGCGATCTGTATAAACAAAGACACTCTGGGATTCCAGACCATTGCTTCTCCATCCGTCCTGTGTCATTCTGGCCTAGACGAAGGCGCGGGTCAGTTTTCTTAGCCACTAATTACCAAATTAGATTAAGATATTCGTTTCGAAATGATTCGCTGGTCATATTTGTATTTTAAACATTTTGACGTAATTTTATGTGTTTACAATATATGTTTGTAATTTGTGTGTTTTAATAAAAATAAAGGGATTGTTATTGTGTTCCACGTTTGTTTATATGGTGGTGAATCAACAAAATTCCTAAACTAGTTTTGTTCATCGAAACTGAAGACCAATTTCCTCATTGGGGGTTAAAGATTGCCACACGATTGTGGAACGTACGACATTTAAAGTATTTGTGTATTTATTAGGAATTGAACCCAGTTCTGCCGCCTGAGAGCGTATTGTCTACTTGCTCAACCGCTCGATGATTGTTAATTTCTCTTTTATAAGAAAATACTGTTGACAGCAAGAACCGAAAAAGCGAGAAGATTGTGATCTTACTTGAATACACTTCGATGCTACAGAGAAATATTGCTGACGAATGTGTCTGCGGTCTGGTAACGGAAATAAGATTCTGGGACAAAAAAGGGAAACTGAATCAGCTGACATAAAATGAAGGAATAAATGCCATAGAAAAAGAAAAGCAACTCCCGATATGGACTTCCCAATTTATGACTGAATGGAGCGTAGAAGACTCTTTTAGAGTATGAACGAAGCACTGTTCGGTTATAGAGGCTGATTGAATGAAAGAACAGTCTGTTATGGACCAATAAATATATTGGGTCGACTATGGAAGACTGGAGGATCGTATGGTTCTCTAATGGTGAACAATTTTTAGCACAAGGGCAGCAATTCATAACAATAGGTAACAACAAAAAAACCAGACTATTGCTTATATTAACCAAACGGTCAAATAATCTTTAAATAAAATGTTCTGTGACTATTTCTCGTACGTGGGGACGGGCCACTCGTACCAGTTGAAGAAATTATGAATAGCTAAAGCTATAATTAATTGTTGGAACAACATTTATGCTGTGGAGGCAATTTTTTCTAGAACTCGGCTTTATACCACATATCGAAGTTTATAAAAAAATACGTTTAGAAGAGAAGCGCATAACCGAATCTGGCGAATATGTGGATCATTTTCGAAGGCTTTACTTAGAAAATGGATTGACAACCAAGAGAAAAATAATCGAATCAGTCATTTAGGTGTGGTTTCCAGTCGAGAAGTTCTTAGAACATTGTCAAAGATTAATCCACTCCATGCCAAGCCGAGTGCAGAAAATCACCGAAGTCAAAGGAGGACAACTTCATCTTATTATGGATAAGTTTCAGTAACTTCTGAAAACATTGGATACTATTGAATACTGGGTAACACAAGAATCAATCAAAGATACATCGACCTGATCCAAAATGTATACAACAAGGTCACAGTTAAAATAAGAACAAAAGACAGAGACTTAGGTGATATATCCTAGAACAACGCCTCGAAGACAAAGAGAAATCTAAGATTTGCAGATGATATAATCATTTTTGCTCAGAACAAACAACGAACACAAATGATAAAAGAACTGCAACAAGAAATAAATACATGAGAAATGAAAAAGATAACGAGAATATTATAAATATAGTTACACAGAATATAGAGACAGTTGCCACCTACATAAATCTACAGCAGACTTAACCGTAAACAAACAAATCAATAGAAGAATAATGTTGGAATGGGTTGCATATGGTAGGTTGAAATCTATACTCAACATGAAAACTACACTAAAATACAAAACTGAGATATGGGCCCTGAGCAGAAAAAACTCAATAAGCTGCAAACGCATCAAAAAGCTGCTAGAAATATTCCTAGAAAAGGGAAAACCAATGAATAAATTATAAAAAGTTCCTTACAATGGACATGTGTGGGACAATCTCCAGGTAGAGACCATCGAGAGAATGGAGAAACGTAGGATGCCCGCAACAGTGGTGGTATATTGATTTTAAAAGAATAGCGGATTTGAATTGGTGTCAAGTGGCATAGAATCGAAAGAACTGGAAAAATACCAAAGACTATATATCGAGAAGATGGGAAACGCTGAAAAAGAATTTCATCTTGCACCAAATTAATTAAAACGTTTTGATATGGATATGGAAGCATATGAATAGCTTGTGTGCTTATTAAATTAGGTATTGTTACGGACCGCAAATGTCGCTTTGATTTTTTCGTCGAATTTTGCTGTTGGTCCGGCAACTTTGAACGCCGTTGTGTGTTTCGGGTAATTTAAATAGTTCGAAGCTACGCGACATGTTTTGTTCGGAATTTTTCGTTGTATAAAGTTTTATGAGCGAATTTATGCCGCCGAAGAAAATCGTTGATTATGGGGCAGATTCTGTCTAATTGGTTCGGTGTGTTGCTGCTTCCATCTGTTTACTGCAGGATATTGTAGCTTTCTGGAAGTAAAATATCTGCTGGCCATCTAGGATCTGAGGTAGCATTTTATTAACACTGATTCCACGTAGTCTAATACTGTTCTCTGTTTGATGCGGTTGTAATCGTGCGTTACTGCTATTAGTTATCTACGTGGGTTACGAGACTCGCCCGGCTTGCTGTCAAAAAAGAGACCTGCGCATACCTGCAATCCTCTGCCCTTTTCGATTAGATTACTATAGTTCATAATATGTAGGCGAATTTATTATGCATTGTTCATGCCCATGACCCCTTTTCGACATCTTGTCTGAGCTAGTTGTTTGGAATACTAAAAGCTATGACGTAGATGTTGGACGGATTTATTTACTGATACATTTTTGTTGTTATGTTTTATGTTGGTGAGTACATCAGCTAGCTTTCTGAAACAATTCACTTGGTTGTGTTAATTACCGCCAAAGCCTAAATTTAAAACGAAAAAAAGCTGAAAATGAAATGAAATCAATCAAATGTGCGCATTCATTTTCAGTATAATGTAGATCACCCACATATATCATCTGTAATCACTTTTTCTTTGCCATAAAATTCGGAAACGAATTCCTGCGAAAGTCAGCCGACCTTCCATCAGCACCTGCACCTAACGAATTCAATATTTTCAGGCGTTAGAAAGTGACATCTCCATCAATCTCCGATCGGTTATTGATTACATGTGTCCGGAGGCAGCGACTAATTTGACAAACACTTGTTTTGCAGAAAAGCTCCAATTCGCAGGAATCCGGGGCGCCCGAGGCCCATCCTCGAGCATAGCCCGCGTTGTATCATCTTAGGTAAAATACGTACGTTTAAAATTACATCACTATTGGTTACGTTAATTATTAATTATGATTATGAATAACCTACGTAAATTACAGGATGCTGCGGTTATACGCGGTTCATGCTCACACCGACTAATTTATTGTTGCTTGATTTCAGTGAAGCATTCGCATACCTCTTCCTTTGATTGCCAAGAACGGCTGATAATCGCTTATAAATAGAAATTGATGAATTGTACTTTTATCCCCGAAGGTCGCCAGCACAATGTAATTTTTTAATAATTGGTGGCTTGATTGCGCCGATGATATTTTTTCACATTCAGAGAAATTCTTCACTGCTTGCCAGCCTTCCTGGATCTGGATTTCGGATTTCTGTAAAAGGCGCCACTTAGCAGCTTGATGTAACGCAGTAAAAAACCGTCGATTATGTAATTGGACAAGAATCCTTCATTTTGGAGGTGCTTTTGATTTTATACCGCAAACATCTGGCATAAGCAGTACCGAGACGTGTTTTACCTGTTATGGGAAAGGTAATGAGTTATTTTAGTTAATCCTAGTCTAAAAACTAATTTTTACATAGTCATAGTCATACTTCTCGAGTTAATCGTAAATTTTAAGCACTCTCTCATATACCGTTTTTTCTCACCGATGGATCTTCGTATTGTTCGCAGTGGAAGACAATGGAAATGTGTCATAAATTAACTCGCGCAGCATCATTAATTCTAAATCAATGATAAATCGACGGTGTAGCCTTATTGTTAATATTGCACGTCTTCCAGCTACATCCTCAAACATATTTTTTGTATCTGCAAATGATTTCTTTCTTTCGTGGCTGCTTTGACCTCATACTTCCAGTTTTTACTGTGGTTCATTTTTTACCACGAGTTAGTTCCATCCAACGACTAATAGGTCCTGTTCCTGCTTTTCTGAACGCGAAGTTGGTTTTGTTCCATCATCGTAAACCAACTTTTCCCAGAAAATTGCATCAAAACTTATTAATAGACCGGATCCAGCAGCGAAACCGATGAAAGATTAAGTTGTTTGGCTTGATATGTGCCACAGTATTTTACAATAAAACAGAAAATTTCCGTCCATTAATGCCTCTACAGCAAATTTGTTTCGTAAGATCAGGTTAATAATAAATCGACTAGTGCAGTTTGACATACTCAAATATGTTGCTACCTTTAGTCTATTTTTTGTCGTCTTAGCTCATTATCCACTAATGGACCTTGTTCTTCTTTTGGAAACGCCACCATTAGTTCCTTATTATAATAACACTTCCCTTCGAAGTTCTCATCGCAATCTATCACCGCATTTCATTCAGTTTTTTAAAAAGCAATTACAATAAATTAAAATGTATCCTGAGCTATTAGATCGTGGAATATGTTGTAGAATTTAAATTTGAAATGCTTTCTTTGGAAGTCATTAAAATTCTGAGCATGTCTTAAAGCCAACAATAGTTTAATTAATGATTTAATATTTTTTTATGTTTTGACAGTTAAATAGAAACATTTATCGACCTCAAAAATACATGTTTACACATTTTAAAGGAGCTATTGCAATTAAAGCTTTATTTGTATTCATATTAAGCCACTTTATCTATTACAAACTGAAATACTGAAGATAATAATAAGAAACGCACATATTACTAACGTCCATTGCAAAACTTTCGTCATCTAGTAAGCACTGACCGTAGTTCCTAATTTATGAATGCAACTATAAGTTTGCTTAACAATCAAATGTCAATTCTGACATTAAAGTAATTATAAACATAGTTCCATAAATTAGGACAAAAATAATCAACAATCGCAAAAGCATGCGGGATAGAGAAAAATCTACAGCACCAGGGACCGCCTAGTGTACAATATTGGTTGGTAAAGAGCAGAACTTACTACAAATATATCCAACATGGCCTGCTGAATTATGTGACAAACGTCAGTGACGTTTGTGACACAATTCAGCAAGCCGTGATATCCAACTTGAAAAATTGAGTGATAAAGCTATGTCAACCTAGATGTTACATGACCAAGAAGAGTAAGGTAAATAATGACACACCCACCCTTAAACTTCTCATTTTGGTACTTAAAGATATATTCGCGCAATTAAATTGGACGAAGAACTGGAATTGTCCTTAAATTAATATCACAGGGCAGGAAACAACTGGAAGAGGTGATAATCGGAATCGGAATCCTAAAAGTGAATTTAACCAAAGCCAAATTAATATATCTTGAACCAAAAATTCTAATTAACATGGAAGGAACACAAACTGAAAGAGTAACAGATTATTTATATCTGGAACAGTATAAGTGGATCTTTTTTCCTAAATAGCAAAATAGCCTATCGTCTCAAAACTAAAGGGTTCGATCAGGTTATTCTACCAACCATGATAATTGTAACAGAAAATTGGGAAATAATGAAAACAAATATCGAGTCAACTCATCGAACGATGCAAAGAGCCATGATGACCATTTCAAGAAAGAATAAAGTCAGAAACGAAAAAATCATAACCATCACCAATGTAACAGCTGTAGGAGCTCAGGTCGCCCAACTGAAATGGAGTTATACAAGTTACGAGTATTTAGTTAGAAGCAGCACAAGCAGATGGTATCGCAATATAATAGAATGGATACCATATGAACACAAAAGAGGGAAAGTATAGTTACCCAGGCGCTGGTACGATAACTTCCAGAAAACAGCTGGACTAACCTGGATTCTAGTGGTACAAGATCGCGACAGATGGCAAACTTTAGAAAAGACCCATATTCAAAATCAGCCTTAAAGAGATCAAGATGAAGAAGAAGGCGAAGAGTTAGATTCTAATTAATATTGTAAACTCAAACTGTCACTTAGCGCAAAAGGAAGGAGGCGATTTTTTTTAATAAAAAAACTCTCCTGCTTGCAGAAACGGTTTAACTAAATCCGATATTTATTTTCCATAAATGAAGAGATGCAATATAGTAGAAAAAAACCCATACAAAGGCATTTGTTTTTTGCGTAACGACAGCGTTTAGTGCAACTTGAAGTTCACGTCATAATTTTAGTGTGAAGAAATCAGATACCAAAAATATTGTCGATCTCAAATCCAAGTACTCCATCCAAGCATCTCTATTAGTATAAGCGTTTATTGTCTATAGTATAATTTTACTACCTTTATCGTTTTTTTGTTTCTCTATTTGATTATTGATTCTATCAACCATACCTTTAAATTTAATGTGCCAATAAAAATAGACGATATCCTAATCTAACGACAAGCATGGGAAACTCACCAAATACCTACGAACCTTGTAACTCCAATACATAAAAGAGGCAATATTATAGATATTGGAAATAATAGAGAAATATGCAGGCCACATGTAGCCTTGAAGGTTTACTCAAAAAGAAAAAAGATTAAGAGAAGAGGTCGAAGGAAAGTTTTAGGACAAACAAGCAACTTACAGGAAGGAGAAACAAACGCAAGGTCATATTTCCACCCTGCTCATGATAATGGAAAAACACACAGGAAAGGGTAATAACTTATATTTGACTTTCTTAGATTTGAAATCAAATCATATTCGCCACTATCACTCTATCAACGGCTGTTCTGAAGAGAGGTAGGTTTTTCGGTCAGGAAATTCTTCTCGTATCCGGTTCATTCATGTCGTAGATATACCCCCCCGTCCCTGTATGATGAGATTGAGAAGACTATACTTCTGTGAATGTTACATCACATGCCCGAAGTACGCGAGAGGTTTGGTCTTCTCTGTGACGATGATCTTCGTTGCGAACACGCCTCATCCAACTGATTCGCCATATGAGACCACATTTCGAACGCTTCAATTCTTTTTACCTGGTTTTCCTAAGGTTCATATCATTGCGCTCAACATGGGAATATATGACATACATTTATTGAACAAAACATTAATATAAATCTAATGAAGGCAACAGATAGAGCATATTTAGGAACGTGCAAGAAACTGTAAGCCTTTTTCAAATGGACAGGGGATGAAACTAAGAGGACAGCCATAGTTCACTGTTGTTTACTGGTATATGCCGACGATGTAATAATATTCACCAGTCCTGAAAAATGCTTACAAAACTAATTAATCAATGGACAGAACGACTAACAGCTAAAGAATTGAAGATAAATGGAATTAAAAGTAAAGAATGAAACCAAAAGGCAAGGCGCCTATGAGATGGTTTAAGAATCAGATTAAACGAATACTTGCAAATGAACGTGTTCAAAGCCGGAAAGATAAATCAAGAAATTCTAAATGAGCAAAGCAATCAAATTGTACTACCAAATAAATTACACTATATCAGGAAACAGAGAAGCAGAAGATTGTACCATGGCTGACAAACAAATCGAAAGTAACAGCAACGGAAATGATATGCTCGCGGAAAATACAGGGGGAAGACAAGAGATATGCAATTCGGAATCAGGTAATAAGAGAACAAGAACCGCTGATGCACAAAATTGAGAATTCCCAACTGAGATGGCTGACACACGTACAAAGAATGACCAATAATCGACGGAGGAAATAAATGAGAAGGATGGTCAGGAATAGAAACACCTATAAAAACTGATTGACCCCACAACCCTGACGCATTAATGGCACAAAGAATAAAATACAAAAAAAGATAGAATAATTTAACCTAATCACATTCGTACTCATATATTCGAATTAAATATCTCTGAGGTTAAGAAGTGTGTCACATAATTTACACATTTTTCTATACTTTGTTTTCGCACATATGTTAAGAGAAGTAATAAATAAGTCCCGAAATAGGCCTCTAAGCCGAGACACAGACGTCACGCAAACCGTTCTTTACAACAGCGTTTGTGTGTTTTGACTTTTACCACTGATTTTATTCGATATTGCGTTATTTGCCTGATTATTTATTCTCTTTTTCTTCCTCTTATTATAGGCCAGTGGCTTGTTTTAACCACAAAGTGGTTCTATGAGCCCTCTTTGCCCTTAGGCCGGGTAGGTGGCTAGCTTTGCCCGTCGAAAGTGAGGAAGAGTTCCCTTGTTTAATGGTTAACGACTACCACAGTTGTTATTGTGGTAGCCGGGGAGCGTACGATTTTTAAAATTCTTCTAAAGTCTGCCGAGATTCGAACCCGGGCCGGCCGCTTGAGAGACAAGCATTTGCTCGCGGGGCCATTCGCTCACCTGATTATTTATGCCTTATTTAATTGTTTTTGTGTTGATGGCTCTGGTGAAAGGAAATCGGGATTTTACTTTCTCACTCACCCGAGAACACTAAACAATATCCAAATCTGGATTTTGGAAAGCTAACGCTAGGTTCGTTTGTCAAGTACACTCCGTAGAGAAATTATAAACATTCATAAACGGGGGTAATTAGTATTTTAAAGATAATCGGAATTTGTAATGCAGCGTACAAGATGTATGATACATTTAATTTAAATATTTATATCTAGCTATCTAATGGATATCATGTGATATAACAGTTGTATGTTTGACTGGTGGTGTATTAAGGGCAACCACAAGGTTGTTTTCAGTAACAATATAAAATAAATAACTTGAATTGAGAATCTACGAGAGATATTCACGTTAAGGGTTAAATTCCCATTAATTGTGAGAAAATAATAATTGTTGGTTTGATACGTAGTAGTAATAAAGTATTCTCTACGATCAAATTTGACTTCAAGTCACAGTTATTATAAAAACATTCAAAGTTATTTGAATTCGATTACTAAAATACTACGAAGAAAATAGAATCAGTGAAGTGAGTATTATGTGCTGCATATCAGTTCAATCAGGAAATAAAGTTCGTAAGAGCTAAAACGAGCTTGTGAGTTGGTCGAGAACCACCAAGAAGGGTTTGCTGACTTTAATTTTATCCAGTTAGAAATCGAGATAGAAAGTCCAGGTACATAGAACAATCATCAGAAGGTTAGTGACAATTTCTTAAATAATATTAAGAAATTAGAAAGTGAGTTTGGTGCGACTACTATTAAAACCATTGTAATTATATTTAGAAAATTTATTGTAGAATATTAATTAATAATAAATGTTTTCGACTATTATAATTTGAAATTTCAACATTTTGGAGTAGGATAACTTTTACAACTTTATATTTTTAATTTAATTAAATTTGAACATTCCGACAATTGATTAAATTATTTCTGACAACTTGCATTTTATTGTGTAATGTCAAATAAAACTTCTATTACATTCTAACAAACTGATTATACAAAACGAGTCTATGAGATACCTGAAATTGTGCTTTTAATTGATAAAATTAAATAATTATTATTTATTTAAAAGAAGATTCATTCATTAGGCATATAGAAGAAGTTGTTAGTTGAAGGTTAGCCCATTTAGCTGGGAGTTAGGGGTATCAATGCTTTTAAACTGACTAGTAGTGGCATAACAATATTAAACATTTGACATAATTTCAAATGTCAGATTGATTTATAAATTACGTCAATTACTACCGATCTTATTAAGCAATAAGGTAGGTATATTAGTGCATTTACGTAAAGGATAGTATTTTTTTTAAGTATTTCAAAAGTAGAAAAATAGAAAAATATATTACATTGTATTAGAACCACCAAAAGGGGTACTAATACAAATTGTTTTACATATATTACTGTTTAAGTTACTGAAATACTACTTATTAAATAAATGCATTACTACGAAGATAATAGCAAACAGAATAAGCGAGAATACAATTCTCGTAGATATTTTTATAATACCGAATTACAACAATGCTGACAGATTATAATAAATTACTTAAATCCTTTAGTATAGTCAACTTTGTCATTCAATTTTACTTGAGAAGATCAATATTTAGTAAAGAGTGTCGTCACTAACATCAACTGTCAAATTTTGCAGTGATTTTTTTAAAATTAGCATTAAAATAACTTTAACTTGCTTGTGTGTAATAGTTAATAGTGCATAAGTAATTAAATAATTATTCTTCTGTCACTGTACTGTGATTTATATCTATTTCTGTGAAGCCTTCACTAATAATAAAACCCCAATCGCGCGCCTCTAATTTGTTATTTTAGTGCATGGTAGTGCAGTGCTTCAAGTATGGCATGGTTGTTCTAATACTATATAATAACAGATACGCTCCACCTGGTCAAATGTTTGCAAATTTTGCACTTCTCTAGGGATATTCCAATTTTATAAAACTGTTGTAAGTTTACATGCGTTTTATACTTTTTAATTCAACGTTTGCTTTGGACAACCATTGTTGTAAATTTATTGTGTTATCATTAAATCTGTCCGGATCCTAGTCACAACATTTTTGATAACAAAGGTCCATTTTTCAAGGTTCCTCTAGTATAGTAAACGTTTTCATGTATTTTCTTACTAGTACATTTAAAGAGTCTACAATTCGTGAACTGTTCTTCGCTAAACTCTCAAATCGAAATCATACAGAAATATTTTCTTCCTTCTCTCTTCAGTTTAATTTTCTTATTAGATGTTAATTATCTTTATTATTATCTGCATTCTGTTTTTTAATGACGATTCTGTACCATTCCCCTTAAGAACCTTTTTTATTCGAGAGGTTGATTTCTCGGTTGCTGCGGATGGTAATTTTGTAGCTTGTTCTATCGGAAATATCGACGTTGCAGAAGCCCCCTGCTTATCAAAAATCTTCATATCCAATACGGTATTTGTCCATTTTCTCTGGTTTTCTACAACAAGGCGTATCCATTCCCATTTTTTTGTAATTTGTTCGATTATATGGTCCACTTTTGATGCCATAAGTAACCATTTACATATTTGCTTCTCGTTTAGACTTTAAAGCAATTCCTACTCTTGTGACTCATTGTTTTACATACATCCTTCTAACCACAGACATGAAGGAACGTTTCAGCTGCATACCATAATACGGAGAGAAATATGTTCGTTAAATACCTTCACTTTGACACTTCTTTTGTTTTCTCTTCTTTTGCTTCAGGGAAACCTCTAACCCTTAGGGGGTGGGTCCCCAGGTGGTATGGATCGGAAACTCTTGGTAGAATAGCGGGTAGGATAAAAAATATATAAAAATAACTCCAGCAGAACAACAATAGCTTCCGTTCTAGAGTGGCGGCCTCGAGGGTTCAACTTTTCTCTCGTGGATTATTTGTAATATAATACACTTGTACCACAAATTACTGTTGTCAAAACTTGCAAGTCATTTTTTTGCAAATGTGACGTATACGTCGTCAACTTTGCATAATTTTTATTTGCCATCTAAGTTACATCAAAGAGTTTCAAATTATATGATACCCACCACAGTCATAATATAATAAATAAACAATGTTATTGGTAACGAAATGTCGTTAAACTTGTTAAAATATGCTTGGCTCAACAAATAGATGGAGAAATGTAATATTAATACAGCAACATCTTCATTGGAGGCGCCAGGACAATCATGTGATAAATTCGGAAAATTAGAATTATTACGTGGACCTCTTGACATCCAGAAGACCAGATTTTGCGAATCTGCTATTTCGACATTTGATAACAAGCATTTGATACCACAATAATGGTCTAGCTGCCACAATTAATTGGACGAGCAATTTAAATTGCAAATGCAATAAAGTCGCAAATGGAATTTTGTGTTTGTCTTTTTTATGGTAATTTACTTCCAGCCTGTGCGTGTTCTGCGGCGAGCATATTTTAATTAATTTATTTATTTCACTGGAAGTCAGCCAAAGGAGAAGTGCCAATAGCCACTTATAGTTGGAGTTAACGACGCAAATTCAAAACGACGAAAACAAAAGTCTAGGCTGCCTAATGAATCGGCTTGTAACGGTTCTGTTATCATTTTATGAATTATCTAACGAGAGGACTCTTTAAACGTGGTGTCTAAATTCGTCGGCTCAACCGCGATGATCCAATCTGTATGACTAAAGATCAATAAAAATTCCAGTCTTAAGGCTTCGCGATAACAAAAACTACGTAGATTCGCTCGAATGCCTTGGAATTTAAGACGATTATCATAATGTTTAACTTCGATGGCAATCTCCCAAATGTTCGCATTGTGCTCATTGAGGCGAAATTTATTTTATAATTTAAATAGAAAAGAGAACTCTAAGGCAATTTGGTTTGATAGTTAGCATCTCTCAGATTTCGAATCAAAAATAATTACCATTCAATTAGTTTTATTTAAAATTTAGGTACCAATCAAATTATATTCGTAGACAGTATAATTGCAAGGACGTATAAAGTACGTAGTGTTAAGCGTACAATCCTATTGTTCTAAGGATGATTAAGAGATGCAAATGCGAAATTTAAATAAAAATCTAATATATTATGAATAAAACTGGGGAAGTTCCTGCTTGTAATACAGTCTTAAATCTTGCAACTAACAGTATATAAACAATATTTATTATGAGCTAATATCATTGAACTTTCAATGCAATAAATTTGGAATAATGAGATAACCGCTTCTATAATCCGCAAATGCGGACCAAACGTGAGCAGCAAAACAGAAAAAAATCATCCTTAAATGTCAATTCCGGAAAAGATTTAATGCTTTCAGGAAATGCAAAGTTTATCTAACATTCTCTCTGACAATTTTCAGGCAAACGGATATATTTTTGAAGAGATGAACTTGAACTAATGCGATTAAAAAATTCTCTAACATTAAAGTATTTTGTTGTAAAAATATGTGCAGATTTTGAAACCAGATAATGACAAATATACGTTGTTACATCGTAATTGTAAAAATGCTAAGACCGTTTAAAGTTATGCATACAAAATAGAACCGTTATGGTTGGCATAAGACCTTGCAAACGCTATAAACATAATTTTCCGTAGACGCATTTCATTCAAGTCCATTCATTCATTTGTGTATTAGCTGCATTTTAGTTCAATCAAATTAATTAATTTAATCTAAAATGGTTGAGAAGCTTAATAAAACCCTCATCGACAGATTGAAATTGAACGAAAGTAGCTACTGTGCAGATTTGCCTGAAATGTTTATAATGTTTGTTTTTTAGTTTAAACTAGCTCATCCGTCCGATATAAGACGGACCTTCAGTTTTTCACTTTAAGCCTTTCTTTTAGGTTGAGTGGTGCATTTACTTTTCTGTTTCTTTTCCAGTTTTGCCTCCGCGCCACCCATTCTAGATACATTCTTCAGTCTCTATGGTTTATGAGAACCAGTTGCTATAGTAAAATAGACAAATAGTTGTTCTACAATGGCACAGCATCCTGTATCTGTGCAGTAGTTTGTGCCATTGCCGTTAAATGGCGCTGAGGAAAGTGAACCCGATCGGAGGTGAGGTATTCATAACTATGTACAAAATAGGCAAAATATCTTATGGAAATAATAATTCCCAAAAAATATTGTATTCGGTAATATTCGAATTTACGCTCCCAGCAGGAATCTGATTTCTGGTCAGACGCCTTAACTACTCGGCCAGGAACACTATGTAACACACACTCTTATTGTTATATTGTGGAATCGCGAGGATGGCGTAAGTCCGATCAGTGACGATGTAGAGTGATAACGCTCGCAGCTTCATTCGCTTTTATATATGTATACGATGAATAATCTACGTCTATCACATGTCGATGTAGTTTCTGATCAAGCTCTACTTTATATTAATTAAAGACACGAATCATGTATGTATAATTACATTACCAAAGCAAACTATGAAATTAATAACAATGCAATGACTGGATTAACGACGTTATCATATGAGTTAATTGTGGTACATATGCATATTTCCAAACGAAGCAGTAAATTGTAAACATTTCGTAAAAGTTCCAAAATTGCATCAGTATTACATAATTTTTTCTACGGCCTCTACTAAAAGTAGGCCTTCCGCCAATAGCTTGTTGAACTAAAAATGGCACATTATAGATCAGCGTGCTAAACCTAAAAACTAATTATGAATCCACATCTTTTAAACTGAAAGTGAGGTTATAACGTTATTCTAGTTACTTCTTTTGTTAGAGGTAAAGTGTTTTTATAGATATTAACGATACAAGTTTGATTATGAGCATATTAACGAAACGAGTTTAATTGCCAAAACGAACCGAGTTTTGCGGCAATCAAACGAGTTTCGTTATGTGCCATTAGCAAACGCGTATTGTACAATATTTTATCTTCTTCAATAAAATCTGGTTCCATGTATTTTTTTTATATAAAAAGAGTGCGGTAATGGATATTATTATTATGAAGCTCTTAACGATACTAAAATTAATTTGGTTAATAGTCTATAATAATACCGATGAAGATAATAGATATTAACGATACAAGTTTGATTATGAGCATCTTAGCGAAACGAGTTTGAATGCCAAAACTTGGCGGTGAGCCGAGTTTTGCGGCATTTAAACGAGTTTCGTTAAGTGCTATAAGCAGACGTGTACTGTTCAATATTTTATCTTCATCAATAAATTCTGGTGTATTTCTTTATACAAAAAGAATGCGGTAATATTCATTACCGCACTGAGTGCGGTAATATCTATCCATTACCGCAGTGAGTGTGGTAATATCCAGTGCGGTAATAAAGTTTTTAGAGATACTAAAGAGTATAACAACAGCGATGAAGATAAACATTTTAAACAAACCTTTAAACAATTTACAAAGGTAAAATGTTATTTTAGAAAATATAGCAATAGTTCTTCTTGATGAGAATATAACCAAGAAGTTGTTTAAAAATTATCAATCAATTTATTTATACGATACTGTAACTACACACCATACATCAGTAATTTGTACGTTTTGAGCGAGTGAGACTTTCAAAATTATTCTTTTTAGTGTAGTTTTGTAAATTTTTTGCACGAGTGGTTGGTTGCACTTATACGGAACTTCTCGTTTCTGGAGTGTTTTCAGTATTCTAATCCATTCGGACGGTATTTTTATATACGCTTTGGTTTTATCATTTTTGAAACCACAGAGACAAGCGAGTTGCCTATATAGTATTGGATTTACAATTGGCGTAATGAAGTTTTTTGAAAAATTTCCATATACCACTTCCGAGGAGAGCTATTTCTAGTTACTATTTTCGTAAATTTTTCTTCGCTTAATTCCGATGCCTTAAGACGCATTTATTAGGATTTTCTGGATAGACACTTAGGAAGTGAATTTATTCCAAAAAATGTTAGCAATTCAGTGCAGATTTAATGAATTACAGCACTCTATCTGATTGAATCAGGATTTGCTGATATTTTGCAAATAAATCCACCTTTTGACCACACAAAATCGTATTAATTTCACATGGTTTTACATTTTAAGATTTATCTTAGGCATTTTTTCGAGTTGCCCTTGGTACCCTTCACGTTATTTCCGACAATCTTTTACAATCCTTCGAATGCAGCTACCGGCCTTGTATTTCTGGCTTAGATAAAAATCACGTAGATTATTGAATTACGTCGACGTAGGTTGCTTACTGTAAATTTTAATTCGTTGTAATTTTTACAAATTAACTAAATGGATAAGGTCAACATGAGCACAGAATTAAATATTTTATCAATTGCAAGATAATAAGTACTTTACATTAATAAGTGCATTTGATGTGAGCAGCAGCAGCAACTAATAATTTGAGGGATAGAAGTTAGCATGAAATAAAGCAGGTTACAGAAGGGTTACGTTCAGTGTTTCAGATATGATCAATGTTCGGAAGGGCTAATGCATGTAATTTGTAACTGACTGATTTGAGCTTATTATTGTTAGACATAATATGAATAAAATGATACAGAATGATTTGTTAAGTACATAAAGTATATAAGCATTATGTAGTAAAAGTGTAAAACAGAAAACGGTAAATTAGCTGAAAGGTAAACGAAACAGTGCTAGCAAAATAATGATTGCAATAGAGCAATGGAAAATGGAAGGTAACCGATCGAAAGACAATTAGTGAGATGCTAAAGAAACTCCAAGTGTATCAGTGAATTATATAAACAGAAGTGATTTAAAAGCAGAGCATGTACAGTGACATTTATTTTAAGAAAAAGACAATTTCAGTAGTTAGGCAAAAACAACACCAAAACTGTAGTACATAAGGTTAATCATCTTATCAATCCTAATTTCTTTTATAAAAATTTAAAATCTAGTGGCTAAGATTCGCGATAGTTTTTTGTTAAGAAAATAACCAAACAAGCTTGAAAAGTTTGTGTTGGGGCCAGTTTGAGCTTATCAACTTATCACATAAAATTATGAATAAAAAGTCTTTAGTTATACCAATTGTGTGTAAAGTTATTAACCAGTGTGCAGGGCATCTGTGGGTATAATTTGTCAAGTGTTAAGAGGTCCAAGTGAAGCAGATTAGCTAGCAGCAAGTTCCGTTCAAGTACGAGTAACTTGGGGGGTTCATTTCCTTATGTAAGCAGCATCGCCCAGCAAGAATAGTGCCTTCTACGTGTAGAGAGGACTTTCAGGCGCCCGTACGTGTAGGAATTCCAACCAGCAAGCCTTCCCAAGTGCATAATTCCCGTGACGTCATTAAGAAGGGTATCCAGCGTCGGAAAGATTTCCGATTAAGATAGGATTCCACAGGAATCCTTTGCTGCAGCCCCATAATTCGCGGGGTGATTTAAGTTAGGACTGTCTACGAGTTGAGCACCAGGTCCCAGATATCCAAATCCGTCCAGCTTCGAAAATTTTAGATAGCGTCCTTTGAAAGTGCAGGATAACGCGGCATTTTCAGTTTGGTCGGAAGTAAAGCAAAAAAGCAATCTCGCATGGGTTTCTACGTCACACTAAAAACAAAACAAACTTAGCAGTTGCTACGTCACAGTATTAATATATACCTGATGCTTCCTTGCCATTTTCGTGTTTTAAAATTCAATTTAACGCTGTCTTTGCAATGGCAGATCATCGTGTTTACTGAGTCTAATTTAGAGGTCATTTAGACGTCAGATGAAAATTGTGCATTTTCCCGAAATATTTGAGAGTATTTGTCATACAGCCAGGTATTTGTCATACAAAGTTTTTCTATATTTTATGAACCTACACCCTGAATCAAGTTTGTCTCATGTTTTACGGAGCTAAGCCCGAATTTATTGCGGATAGATAAAATAGGAAAAGGGCAATAAACCATTTTTTTGTCGTAATTATTATTACACTCTTTTAATTTGCCCTGAGTTTGGCAGGCAGGTTCGTAACTGAATCTAATACCATTTTGTAAAGTGTAGTATCCCTTGCCATTAATTATTTTATTTAAAAACTATTATATACTTTATTAGGCGTGACTATTACAGTATATTTTTCTAATTGAAGATCTATTTTGTGATTATCACAAATAGTAAACGGACAATCTCGCTGATGTTTGCTCCCTATCTGGCGGTTAAGCAGTGCTGGCTTTTGAATGCAATACTTTTTTTACAATTGCTTGCACTCGGTGGGGCCTAGTCGGTTAACGGAATCCGCAAATTATTTTATTAAATAGTTTTAGCGAGTTCTCATTTCAATTAGGGTTGCATATGCTTTACCTGATCGATTCTTGATGCCTTTAATGAAGCCAATCCTTTTGTGCTTCAATACTATTTGTTCATTAAATCCGTTGTAATAATTTATATAATAATAATTCGATTATTGGAGTTCTCTTGGATCTAAAGAACTTTTATTTGAATTCAAAATTTGGTGTTATTTGCATATTATTCCAATTTTTTAGTTTATTTAGTTGAACCACCTGTGATGCTTTTACTGGCGTGGAATTGTTAAATTTGATTCATTAAGGTGCAGTACTTTTAATTAAATCTTGCTCTGTTGTCGCTTTACAGCAACTGCCGCCCATGTGCGTTCAATCAACTCACGACTCAAAATCGCCGAGATGGCTGAACTGGCCAGGGCCATGTGTCCATCCAAAAATTGCAAAAACTGAAAAAACCACATCCTATTCCACCTACTGTGTTCAAAGCACCTGCAAATTATATGATTTTATAAAAACTTGAATTATCAAAATATACAGAATTTCTTATATCTTGAAATGAAATACTTAATTGAAAAAATTGCTTAGTTGAACACTTTTCACAATGATCCATTTATTTTCTCTTTAACATACCTTGAATCTAGCTACTATTAATTTCCTAGGTTTGCATATTAAAATTATCCTAAAATGACTATAATATTTAAGGACACTCTTAGCAGATAGCGATCGTACAATTACAGAGGTGTTAATGGTTTCAGATAAACGCCGAGTTTAATTACATAAACAACACTTGTAACAGGAAATTTCTAATCAGAACCACTTTTCTCATTTGCTAAACTTCATGCTGCCTGGTTTTACGGTTTGCAAATAGTGCCAAATATTCATGTAATTTTTTCATCCGGAAGTAGTAAAACAACCTAAGCTTAAGAATGAAGACGCAGCGTAGCCACTCAGCCGAAGATCTAACCTTGCTACGTATTAGACTAACAATTAGCGACAGGCACATAAACGAAATTAATTCCGCACTTCCTCATCCGACGTGCATCCTTCGCGGCTGACCTTCCAAACCGCGAACATGCTGCAGACGCTGAAGTGCCTCTGGATGCAATTCAATGTCTTGCAGTGTATTTCGCTTATAATTGGAGAAACAACATATATTTTATTATCAATGGATACTGTTAGGCAGTCGAAAACACCTGACCAAATTTTGATCTATATGGCCAGTCTGGGCTGACAATGCACCTGCTCAACCTACAAAATAATGTAATTATGGCCGCTTTGGTGCACAAAATAATTAGTACGGCAGAATTGCCCTAAGGTTGGTAAAAGTGGTCTATAGTTGTGTTTTTGATGTCATATGAAACGTATTGATGTCTGTTGACAGGATATGCCGGGTGACACCGGCCACCCATTGCGCATTTTGAGATATCCAACATGGCGTGCTGAATATGGGCTTTAAAATGATGTCAACATTTTACAAAATGAAATACCTAATACGAGGGATATTAGATTAATAATCTACCTATGGTAGGAGGAGAAGACTTAGAGCACTAATTATTTCTTTCTTTATTGTACTGTACACACTTTTTCCACCTTTTTCAGGCGTTGCAACAGTGCCTGAAAATTTTCCTTTTCAACAAAAGAGCTGCTAACAGCCCGCTGAAGTTCTTTGTCAGTAGAAATCTGGGGACTTGGTAAGGGGTTTCTTTAAGTTTCTGAATAAATTAATAGTCGCAGGGAGCAATGTCGGGTCTATACGCTGACTGAGAGAGTTCAACAAATCCTAATTTTTGCATTAAAGCTAGAACAGGATGCCCCTTATGCACTCTTGTGTTGTCGTGAAGAATAAAAACCCATTTCTTCAACAAATTTGGGCGCTTTTCATATACAGTGTGTGCAGGATAAGCAGGGCCAGTATGGGGAGTTCGTTAATAGTAAGAGATACAAATTTGGTTAAATAGAAAAAAAAGTTGCGTAACAAAATGAATCCCAGAAATTCTTAATATAATTTTTCTTTTAGGAGTTATCTTAAAAAACGAATTTTTGGATTTCGTTATAGCGTTATCAATTTTTTTTACATGTGGTTTTAATTTTCTGATTTTCAAATTTTTGAAGTCTTGTTATTCTGAATTCAACAATGTACCACGCATTATGGTTTAATTACGTTTCGAGTTTTATTTTGATTATCATCAACAAATGTTTGGGTACGGATCTGTCTTAAAGCATTTCATACGTTGTTTTAGCTTTATAATTTCAAGAAAAAAGTAATGAGCCACATTGGATATATTTATTTTTAATTTCAATTGTTGTTTATAAGTAAGAAAAATAATAAATAAATCAATTGATTATTATAGAAAATTATTTATATTTCAAGAGGCGATATTAAGGATTAAAAACATCGAGTATAGCTAATTACTTCTTTCCTTATATTACACAATGTATGAAATGCTTTAGGATTCTATATCCCAAAATTTCCTGATGATGGTCAAAAAAGGCTCGAAACGTAAGTCACTCATAATGTGTGGTACATTGTTAAATTCAAAATTCTTCAAGTAATCGATTAAATGGATTCACTGCATTGATTCCTGCTTGGCCGGACCCAAGTTTCATCTACTGCTACTATTTTGTATAACATGTCTGGATCTTTTTTCAGTAAATTTAAATTCAAGAAATTAACAATTAAAACTTAGCCTTTACTGAGGTTCAAATCAAAGCACCTCGCATGAAATTGCTTGACAAAATACCAAACACAATTAATATAAAAAATAAGGAAATGACAATTATCTAAATGAAGCATTGACGTGGTTATAGCCTGAAAATTAATTTTGCAATCAACTGCAATAGAATAATCAGGAAATTGAGGGGTCAAAAGCTATGTTCACGTAGTTTGATATGAAAGTATTGATCAGAAACAAAGACTAATTATTAGTTGTACGGAAAAATCATAAAATAATACGGAGGAAAACTACTTTAGATCACAACATTATACTAAATTTAGTGTTCGGTGTCATATAAAAAAATAAATATCGTTCTTAAGCAGGATAAATATCTGCAAAAGTTCATTGAAGCCAATTCCAATCTTCGTACCGAACTCTGTAAAATCATGATGTAGCGATGATGCACAATTTTTGAATAAAACCATTCTTATGACGAAGATGACACAGCCAATAGATTGAAAGCTTGAGTTCCATACTCAATATCAAAATAAGTTAATAGAACAAAACGGCACAGGGCATCGTCTGGAATTATTTTCTACAATATTTAAATTTTAAATAATTTATTGTACTAGGCCCAATAGATTTAGCTAGTAAGATTGCCGGATTAAAGCTTCCTAGCTTTGAGATTACCCAACAATTAAGAAAAGAAAACGAAACATGACGATTTAGTAGCAGTACTTTCGCATTCGCCGGATCTTTTTCGCCGGATTCCGTTTCACCGGATTATAGGGTGCGCTGTTGTTCTAGGTTGTTTAGGTAATTTGCAGACTTTGATAGTTTTTTTTTAATTGAATGTCCCATAACAATGCCTTCCCATTCGCCGGTTTGTTTCGCCGGACATAATATTTTATAATTAAAAAATCTTGATATCCTGAAAATTTGAATTCGACGGGAAATTGGATATTGAATATATCGTATTGCGGTACCTACTAAAGATGTTGAGATGAAAATATCATCTTCAATGTCAAATGGAAGTAGAATAGCTAGGGCCTCTTACATATAAATATAATTTCAGTTAGATGAGCATTAGAAAAAAATAATGAAACTATAAACAGATATAATTAGAGGGGAGCAGGAGGACCAGATCTACCCCAGAGCGGTCTAGGACGTTTAGGCGCGATTCTTTAGGCGCGATTCTCTAGGCGGGCACTTTAAGGCGCGAGCGCTTTAGACGCGGACGCTATTAGGCGCCTGGACGTTTAGGCGCTGCAACTTTAGGCGCGGGAACAGTTAGGCGCCACATGAAAAAAATTCACATTATTCTTGATTTAAAAGTTTTTTTAGGTAATTATTGCAGTCATTAATGTTAAAGAAAAATTCAAACCTTCATAAACATTATATATTCGGCTTTTTTACGAGCATTCTTCAGTGTTAAAGTTTTACAAGTGCCATTGCAAAATTTAAGCAGCACGCATTTTTCAAAATAACACTCTGTAGATTTCTTTTGTCAAAAATTGATATGTGATATCTAAGCAGTGTTTTATGCAAATATCAGAGCAATCATTTAATGACAAGTTTTTCAAGATCGGACTCTCCATTCAATAGTTGTAAATCTTTAAAGATTTACATATTTTTTTCATGGGCAGTTTCTTGCCATTGACTATCGATATGCTAACCTACTAATACAACGGCACAGCTGCCTTTACGAAAATTTAAGATAATAACATTACTAATCATTTAGAAATTTCAAAATATAATATTCAAAATATCAGTTTTAACACGAAAATTGCAATACGTGCAAAATGGATCTTTTAGTCGTCGAAAATGTTCCGACTTAAAAGAACAGCTTACATTTTGCGAGTACTTAACATAAATAACTAATTTCTACGTTCGTTATGAAAGAGGTAGTTATGTAACTATTTACAGTTAGGGAATACAGTATATCTTCAAACCATGCGGAAACGTGTTTACGTGGCGCCTAACTGTCCCTGCGTCTAAAGTTGCGGCGCCTAAACGTACGCGCGCCTAATAGCTCCCGCGCCTAAAGGTGCGCGCCTAAACTTCCCTTTCCGACCCCAGAGTACCTCCAGACAAATAGATGTTAAATAAATAAATATGTTTTTTTCCGTTAAGTAAACAAAATGTAACTAAAAAAATTGAATGTGTCGAATGGGTGTACATATTACAAATTAGATTAATAATTTAAGAAAAAATGCCCCCAGAAAAAGCCTTGGCAAAAATGTTTCCGGAGAAAATTCCCCGGGAAAAAGTGCCTCCGGAAAAAATGCCCGTGGAGGAAGTCGCCAAGGAAAATCAAATGTAAGGTAAAACAAAATATCATAATTATAAAACTATAAAAATATATAAAATTGGTAAAATAAGCCAAAACAAAAGAAATCAATTGTCGATTATTGCTACCCCAAGCTACAATGACAATTAAGGTGAAACATAGAAAACCCCGTTTTAAAGTAAAATAAAGATGTAATTATTTTTATACCAGCTATACAGCGATTAGAAGATATATTTTAATAATAATAATATTTCTTTACAGAACCATACAAACGATATTTGGTTGCTTACATTTAGTTTTCTTGGTTTTTATAGAGGAGTTTTGTCCGGGGCGCCATCCTCCGCCAAAACTCCTAGTTACGCCAATGAAACTACATAATGCTAAGTTTGAACTTGCTCCGGTAAGCAATTCTTGAGTTGTGAAAAAAATTCAAAATGACAAATTTTTTTTTTTGGGGGCGTAACTCCTTAAGGGTGCATACTGTACAAAGTTGGCTCTATATGTGTAATTTGATAAATAGAGCATTCCCATTCCCACCTTGTAGGTATATGATATTAACCTTCTTCTGATCCCCTGTTTTTCTCTTAGTGTTCTTAGGACTATCAAATTCATATTTTACTCTTTATTTTTCATCACTTCTGTTTGTTTATTCGCATTTTGGCAATTCCCTAAATTTTCCATGTACTACCAATACACAACTACAGTTTTGGTAATCTTTGCCGTCTCAAATATCGTACAGGTGATGGGGAGTTGGTCCATCGCTCCAATATTTCTCCTTTTTCTGGGCTACTCAATCTACACATCAAAGGCAACAGCCGCAGAAAGAGAGATATTCTGGTATGTTTACATTTCTAATTTCATATTTTAGGTCATGAATCCACAATTGGTCAGATACCAGGTAAAACTTTAAGACAGAATGCAATTGTATATATTTTCTAACTTGTTTTATATCAATTTGCATCAATTTTAGTTACAAAATGACATCATTTTCCACACTTTCAAAAACGGAAAATTAATATTTCCCAACTGTTTTCGAAAACGAAGACAGTTTAGAATTATATAATTAGACAATTATATTGGACATTTTATATAGCACCACGCATTTGTCTTAAATTTTGGTTTGATTATTGACATTCATTATGTAATTGGCAGGCATTGTATGTTAAATGGCAAAATGATAAAAATAGTAATTTATTATACAAGACGATAAAGTTAAATTTTATCCACGAGTGAATCGTCTCGTCGTTAATGATTCAAGAGTGGATACAAATAACTTTATCATCGTGTATAATAATACACTATTTTTTCTATAGCAAGAACTTTAACAATTTCAAAAGAAAATAATGACAGTCAATCACATTT
Organism: Agriotes lineatus; assembly: GCA_940337035.1. Taxonomy (NCBI): domain Eukaryota; kingdom Metazoa; phylum Arthropoda; class Insecta; order Coleoptera; family Elateridae; genus Agriotes; species Agriotes lineatus. The sequence continues at coordinate 6,474 of CALNHX010002005.1, read as the reverse complement.
CAAAATGTCAGTAGCTAGATTGGGTTGCTACGATAATACGAAGCTGTTATATTTAATTTAAACAAAAGTTAGAAAATTAAATTACTTTATCTATCTTTGATGTTAAAGTGCTACTTTATCTACCCTTGCTGTTAGAGTAAAACTTGACCTTTTGTTTTGAGTTCATAAAAGCACATTTTAACATGTGCTATAGAAAAAAAAGGTGTTTTGCAATGGCACCATTTGAAAGAAATAATCAGTTGCAACAGAAAAATATTTAAATTTAAACAAAAAAATCACAAATAAATAAAACTATTTAACTAAATTGGATCTTTATGAAACAAAATTATAATTCAAAACAAAAATAATGTTAATTACTTTTTTCTTCTTTATTTCAATTAGGTTAAGGGCTGTTCTTATCAAATAATCCTATACTTTTTCATTCTCTCTGTTTATTGCCTCTTACTGCTTTTACTACACTGCGGTCGTCATTTCCATCTATACGAAAGCTCCATTATCTCCTGTTTGCTATTCAAACCTTGATTTCCGAAAGCGTTTTTCCAGGTTATTCCTAAAATTACTTCTAATTTCATCCAGGACGATTTGGATAGCATTTCCCGCCGAATTCAAATTTTTAGTCTACTAAATTGTCATGCTTTATTTTCTAATCTTAATTGTCAGGCGATCTTAAAGTTATGAAGTTTTAATCCGGTTAGTCTGGTTAACTCTATTGGACCTACTTCAATCAGTAGCATTTAAATATTATAAAAATTTCAGACGGTGCCGGTACGCTGTACTTTACTACACCGTCTTTGTATTTGACTTACATTTTGTTATATAAGTATGTTAGATAACCTTGCATTTTGCAATAAAACAGTTTCATTTACAGAAAATACTTATTTTTAGTATTAGTTGTGTTTTATCCAAAGAAAAAATTTGGCATATACTTTTTCATATATTACCTCAATTAATTTGTTCACCTGTAAGCTACGAGTAACTTTCTTAATTATTGTATTATTTTTAAATGTTGAATAACTTCGAAAGCTCTTCTCTACTCCACAAAGGCTACCCATAATGGCATTCGTATTATGCGGTCTGCTCTACAAGGTTTTTCATAGTTTGCAGATGGTTCATTGTACTACTTAGATTCTTTTTTGAATTTTGCCTGCTCTTTTGATTAGTGGCTATCTAGTTTTTGAGTAAAGCGATTGTTTATAGGTTAGGGACGGTTGCAATTTGTTGAATGTTTTTTGTCGCTCTTTAATAAATCAAAGCGATTGTGTGACATTTTTTCATCTTTCTGGTATGTCTCTTTTCTCCAACAGGCTTTATTCAAATAACTTTCTTCTTTCAGAACAGGTCTATGTTGTTTCAGCATTTCATAGCTTTTTTTGAGTTACTGTGCATCCCTCTCCCACTTTTTTATTTTTAATGTTAGGTAAATGTTTTATTCTCATTTCATTCTGGATTACCGTTAAAAGAAAAAATGTACACATTTGAAGTGTATTTAGTATTTAAATTTTGAAGTAGCAGACATTTTTCTGGATGTGATAACCGAAGCCTTGAAGGAAATTCACTAGGACAAGTAATTTAAGAGAGGATTTCCCTTTTCTAACCCAAAACCTTTACTACGCTTTTAATAATACATATTTTAAATGAAGTCATAATTTAAAATTTGAATTGCATCTTTGTGGGAAAATATTTTTATTAAATTATATGTAACAGTAGCGGCTCACTAGAAAGAGCCATAGCTCGACCATAACAAAGATTTTTTTATTCTACAAGAAAAAAAATTGTGTACATATTTTCATAATTCTTCTCATTTTAAAGCTTAAACAAGGCACGAGTAATTTTTATTTCATGCACATAAGCTGTACGATAAGCGCTGCTTGCTTTCGCGGACGCATTGGTGCTAGATCGAAGTGGGTCTCAGCTTTTCGATGTTTTATGACTGCAGCAGCGGTAGAGCGACAAGAAGTAGGTAAGAATATTTTAACATTCAATGGGAGTCACGTCCGCATAAGCTTAAGCTTCAAGCAGATCAGTCTGACCTGTCCTGTGCGATAACACTAGTGCGTGGAATTTCTGATTACAATTTTCGCACGTACGCTGACTTAATCGAGTTCATATGAAGAAAGGCTACGTCCGGAGAGTATATTCGGAGGGCTGCTTGTACAACTCCAACAGAAGAGACGTTGCACGGTGGGGTTTTCGTAAAATAATTACGGCTGCTATTTAATTGTATGCATAATTTAGTTGTAAATTGTTGCATATTTTGAAATAATATACGTCAATTACGCATGCATCTATGTATCTCAAACAGTGGAAATGCAATTTTTTGCAGAATTATACATTTAATCGAAAAACTAAAGAGACATTTGATTCAATTCATCACATTTTATTAGCCTTTATAGCCTGGTAAATTTTTTCACTGTGCTCACTTGCCAGTCAATATGTCTTTGTCTGTGAGGGGATGGAAAATGTATTTTACGTTCAGCGGTTGGCTTTATTATTAAAATCCCTTTCGAGCCCCCACTGATTTATAACAAATAGAAAATTCTTCTAGAAAACAACTTTATATTTGAAATCAGTATCTTCATATTGTTATTTATGCCAGCTTGTAACGATAACATTTTCTTTAAAAATATATACGATATTATTTAAATTCAATAAATAGATGTCCTGAATATGTATGATTTCATGGTTTATATTACGTAACAGTTAAGATTTTTATTGATATTTATTGTATGCAACTGACAAGGTGTTAGGTATTAATTACTTGCTTGCGTAAACGCATTATCTGTCGACACACATGAGAACGCTGATAATGGGTTTATCTTGCTCTGCAGATGCCTCGCAGAATTGTTATCACTATTTCAGTTGCATCGCAGCCTTCGTGCTTTAAGGTTTAGTTTTTATGCATGATGTTTTTATTAAATTTGCTAAAAGGGATCGGTCAAAGAGGAAGATGTTATGTCTGGCATGTATTTGAGAATATAATTTTCTCAGGTTTTGTAGCAGCAAGTCAATAATAACTTAATTGGTGACTTCCACGTGTTTTCTTTACTTTCAAGGAAATATAGGAAGCTAGGAGTTACACTAATTTCGAAGTATATCTGTTCAAATATAATAGTTGATAACAATCAAAAACAGATGTTCCAATTAGACAAGTCAGAAATGACTCGAATTGTGACTTATACATGCTCTTTGCAATGGTATATTGATGAACATATAAACTTGATGGTTACGTTTCCGCATATCCTTTATTAATAAACATTAGCAACTTCAAAAAGTCTATTAGCAATTTGAGGTACTGAAAAGCTTAAGTCTTTCGCACCTAGTCGAAAATTTTACATCGTTAAACGGTATATCGAAATATTTCTTCTGTAGTTTTGTTGGAATTCAACGTTAGTAATCATAATCAGAGTAGATTGAACATATTTCCTCTCCAAGTATTTTCTTTTTTCTGAAATTTTAAAGTACCCCTTTAGAGACAAAACTTTGATGTGGAGAACTGTTCCTGGAAATTCTTCGATTGAAGCCTGACCAGCTGAAGCTATAGAATACTAACTAATAAGAATAGTCATTCTTCAAAATTGTCCAGAAAAATAAATCTTATAGAAATGACAATAATAAAGGTAAGTAACTCCAACGACAGGTTTCACAGCGAGTCCCGGCTAATTACTATCCGCGATTTTAGTCTTCTGACCTCAGACCGTACATTTTGGCGTGAGTAAACAGATTCTTCGAAAGCATCTGCATTCCCACCGTCGTTGATAGGCACATTTCGTGGCGATTAGTCGTCATGGTAAGGACGAACAGGTATGAGGGTGACCTAATAATTACTCACGAGACAGAGGTCGCCAAAGAAGACGGTCGGGGTAAAGACGAGCCGATATCCTGGTGAGGTCATCCTTATTTCGCGCTGGCACGTGTCCAGAGACTGCGGCGACGACCAACCTGCAGATCGGGAATAGGCGCATGGGAAATGGGTGCCATAACGGTCCGATAAACGGAAATTGATGGTCTTAAATACTCCCACACCTTCCTCATTATTTCATGTTGGCTTGTTCAAATTTGCAAAGTATGATTTATGCGCGTGTTCGTAACTGTTATTCCGACTGGGAATGATAAAGATAATGGTGTACACGTCTGAATTGTCGTCCAGGAGATGACCCAGCCAGCGCTAAGTTAAGTGCATCTAGACGTAATCAACGAATCAATTAATGTTTTGTTGTTTATTTTGCTTCACCAGTAAATCAAATATTAATAAAAGTAAGTGCCAGAATAGAAATACATAGTTGAATTGGTATATGGAAAATAACATTTTTTTTAACAGTGACGAATTTAGCTATTTGCCGCCCCTATGCTAAAAATGTTGCTACCTTTCTTGCCTTATTGAATTTACAAAATGCATGTGTTTGACGACTTCTCGACGAATTCAGTGTTAAATCTAATCTCTTAGAAGTACTTAGCTAAACGTTTTGAAAATAACGACGCCTGCCATCTGCAAAAATCTGCTGTGTTTTGTACAGCACCAGCTAAAGAACACAGGCCTCAGCTCTCTGACGTCACGGGATCCTGACATCAGCTAAAGAAAGCGATCAGTATGGCAGACGCATGAACTGTGTATACAGATCGAAGCTACATGTTGATGGCAATTATCAATTTTAATTGAGATTTTCTTAATAGACAAGTAACTTAGTGTCTTTGTTAGTGCTGGGTGTTATGCGTATTAGTGATTTTCTATCAATGTTGCACAAGTAAACATGAAAACAACCGTTACAGGTAGTTGTGAAATGAATGGCGATTTTCTAACATTTCAAAACTTAATTACTGCTATACCAAGGGCAGACTTTACTCCAATTAAACATATCAAGGTATGCCAATTGCATTTTCTTAACTCGAACATTATATGGACTATAAAGAAGCTGGCTTATAGAGACATTGCGTCCGGGTTATTTGGTTTATAACTTTTTACCGAGACGCAACAGGAGGGTTATTTAGTTCATTTTAGTGGGCGCTTTTATCATAACAAGAAAAACATAGCGAATACGTTGCTTAAAAATTATTGTAGTAAAATGAATATTAATCCATTGAGCAACGAGATAAGAGTAGAAGGCTAAGTACGTTAACAACTAAATAAGCCAAATTTGGAGTTTTGTATTTTATACCTAGACTATAAAGTGACTTATTAAACTTTAAGATTACTATTGCGCTACGTATACTAGAGTTTATTATTTAAAACCACGGTTTTTGTTTTGAAATTTCGTTTTTTATTATAAAAAAGTGGGGTGCGACTAAGGGCTGAGTTCACGACTGGTCACCACGTTTCCACAGAACACTCTCATTTTTAAGTTATAAACACATTTACACACTCTGGGCTTATGGGATTTAACGCTAAATTCTACGGATGGCCAGCCTTCCTGTGCTAACGTCACTTTGAGGAGTTGTGGCCTTTATTCTTTAGGTGGTATTGGTTTGTATCGTTTGTAATTGATTCCAGCGAAATAAGGTAGTAGTTGGCTAGTGGTGGTTGCGGTTTGTTAATTAGAGGTATTCGGTTTTCTTTTTCTGTAGCGGAGTTTTCCATATTAATTAATGTAGCTTTATTCCATGTCCTGTGAGGTTGTTTTGATGTGAATTTCCCTTTTATTGTCTATATTAGAAATTAGTGTTGATCTTCACTATTATTCTCCATCGTTTATTGTAAAGAGATCTTTCGTCACTTGCTGAACTACTGCTACTCCCTTTATGTCTTGCAGTGTCATTATTGTCAGCTTTATTAATTTTCTTGGGATTCTCAGAGTTTCCATACATTGAGAAATCTTATTTCTCTTGACTTTATCAAAAGCCTGACAGAAGTCAATAAAAAGGTTATGCAAGTCCATATTATGTTCAAAGCACTTTTCGAAAGTCTATCACATTATAAAATACCATTTGCTGTACACCGGTTGCTTCTGAAACAGTTTTGGTAATCACCTATCTTAGCATCCAGGCATTTTATTAGATGATTGCACAGCACACATGAGAACACTGCATGATACATTAAGCAATGTTATTCCGAGATAGTTTTCACGCAGTTCTTTTAAATATCGGAATTAGGAGGCTACTGTTCCAATCATCAGGCATGTTTTCTTCTTTGCATAGGCTTCTTATTATCTCTTGGTGCAACTTGGCGCCTCTCTCTATTTTTTATCACTACACCTATTATATCGTTTTGTCCTGGTGCTTTGTAATTCTTTATTTTGTTAATTATTTCCATGACTTCTTCGTAAGTGGAACACTCTTCACTCTGATTTGGTATTTTGGTTATTTGTATTTCAGCTCTCTTTACTCTTAGTTTGTTCTTTCCATATTTCAAGTATTTTATTTATTTCCTCTAGTAGTGTTCTTTCTGTCTGTATTTTAACAAAATTTGTGGCTACGCCGCTACTGACGAAGGTAATAAGATGGAGACCTAGAAGTAAAAAAGGAAATGTCAGAAGACAGCAT
>CALNHX010002004.1:0-196515 GCA_940337035.1 Agriotes lineatus | reverse complement strand
ATGGCAGTATATCTAAGCAATGCTATTTGATTTCATTGCTATTACGCATTATAAAGTCAAGTAATAAAATAACTGTATAAATTACTTTGTTGCTTTTGTTAGTTGCAAATGACTCGTCGGCTAAATCTTTCAAAATATAACATCAGTGACTACGTGGATATAATTTCCGGCCGGATTAACTCAGGGAGAGGGTGTGCAGTTCTTTAAGTACTAACAGTTAAATAAAAAACCAAAAGGAACGCCAACGAATCTTTTAGTTAACGACAAATGCATTCAGGTAGCACAGAGAATTCGTAAACTCCAGCAGCATAAATATTCTGAAAGAAAAGCTCAAGAAAGTAACAGTAACAGTAACAAAACCATAATGCTAATATCACAGTATAATAATCACGAACTCAGTACCATATCGTACAAAGAAGAAAATTGCATAACCGGAAGTAGGTGTTTACTTATGATTTTTCAGTTTTCTTTTAAATTTTTTCAAAAACGGCTCTAACGATTTTTTTAAAACTTCACATTTTTATTACATTTTTTAATGTGTACTGATGTGATAGGTGATTTTCCAGTTGAAAACTTCTAAAATGGGTTTCTTTTGTATTTTTTATTAACTCATATTTTAAATAGAACACCAGGTATATCTTTACATTTTTTAATTCAGCTTAAAATTTTAGAGAACATTTGTCTCTTCAACTAACGCTCTATTTTGTACCGTTTTTGTAGAATTTGTAATTTTTGAAAATTTTTTACAAACGCTTAAAAATTTAAAATTAAATTTTTGGCTAATTATAAGATCACTGTAAAAGGAAGTTGTGTGCGTGTATCACACCAGATTTTTTAACTACTAACGAGTGTTCGCCGGCAAATTTACAACATTGAGAACTAACTGTACAGCGCCTTTTCATTTTAAAGTTTATATTTCTACATTAATCAATACACAACTAAAGCGGAATTTATGTTATAAAAATTACACCGTCCAAATGGGCACCATTTCGCTGTAAGCACTTCTCCCATTTAAAGTGCATGTTGTCGAAAACACGTCGGCAGAGCTCTGGACTAATTACCGCAACTTTTGCACCAGATATTTTCCTTGATGGCGTCAACAGTATTTGAGCAGTTATCGTATATACGAGATTTGAGGTATCCCCACAGGAAAAAATACAAGGCATCAAGTCTGGTGATCTCGCCGGGATGTCTCTGTACTTGCTGATAACTTTTCCAGGGAAACGATGCTTTACCTTTTCCATGGAGGTTCCGGCTATGTGAGCTGTGGCTCCACCTTGCTGAAAGTGCGTTGTCCCATTGAAGCCAGAAAACTGGTTCAGTTCAGGCCCAAAAAATATCAAACATGTGACAATAGCACTCATAGTTGACAGATCGATTATTATCGTAAAACAGGGTCTAATAATGCCTTTTGCAGAAATAGCGCACCACGCCGACGTTTTGGGGCTATGAAGAGGTTGTTGATGTCGTTGTTTCTAGTTTCTCTTACACGTACCCACAGACATGAAAATGGGCCTCATCCGTGAATAAAATGTCCCTGAACAGGGTAGGTGTTGGAAAACATTGTATCATCGTTTTAGCATATCTTTTTCTCAATTCAAAGAGACTATCTTTAATTGCTTGCACAATTTAAAGCTTATAAGGATGCATATACAATTACTGGACTTGAGAAAAGCTTTAACTGCGTAAGCACGTTGTACACACGACCAACAACTCATGGCTACTGTCAAATCCGAAACATGCGCTCATCGAATTTAAACAAAATTGTTCAACCTTTGCAAATATTTCCATCGCAATCTAAATTCAAAGTTGTAAATTTGCCGGCATTTAATCACGAGTTATTGTTTTTGGGAGAATCGGCAGTGCAGGTGCAACCAGTCGCGAAATGTGTGCTGGTTAGTGAGGGAATTTTGAATCAGACAGATCGTTCGGGGCTGTGACAGGGGCGCGACGTATAATGAGATAAGTTGCATTAATGCATGGTGGCCATACAAGCGCTGCTATGAGTACCCTAAGTGAATTAGATGGTAGCTACTGTAGGATATATGTGCTAGTTAGTTGCATCATGTTTGTAGTTTTTTGGAAATTACAGCAGAGGTTCTTGCTCGTGCTGGACAATTATATGATAATTGAGAAGGGTGGACCCGCGGAATGCACGCTGTTCTGCAGTGATTAGCAGCCGAACGCGATTTATGGTAAGTACATTACTATGAAAGGCCAGTAGGCAACGGGTACTTGTTGACTCTGTACGGGTTATAACAATAGCTACCCTAGCGGGTTAAAATTGGGCAGTACTAGCGAAAAGCACCGAGAGCTAACCCAACCAGTGAAGGCAGCGATAAGGTGTTAAAGGGTTGATACCTACTGATACAAAGCCGAGTATTGTAACGTTGCTGCCGGAATTATGAAGGGGTCAAGGGGACGGAAAGGGGACGGCCACCCTCCCGGTTAGTATAATTATTATTATCGATAAGATCTATAGGTCAGTTAGTTTAATGTTATTTTACATTGAACCACTTCCCACCACCACTAGGATAAAGTAGGCTCACACTTGCACAGTTTGCACACCGTCGCTGCCTTGTGATCATGGGTGAGTCTCTTTCACCACTCTGATGGATTTTAAAGGTATAAGTATTTGTATTTTAAGATAACACATAGCACGCGCCTAACAATTGAAAAAAATAGAAAAAATCGTATGTTATCATAAAAGTGTTGGAAAAAATGTAACACTTCAAATCCTTCATTTAAGTAGAATTTGAAGGAATGAAGGAATCTCAGTTTTCTATTTTCCCAGAGGTCTGCCACAGCGGCCATGCTGCCGCAAAAGAACAAAGAATGCATTTTCCTTTCACTGTTCGGCAAAAGAAGTACATTTTGACAAATTATGACTTAAAAAATCTGGTATGATACACCCACACAACTTCCTTTTACAGTGATCTTATAATTGTCCAAAAATTTGATTTAAAATTTTTAAGCATTTGTCAAAAATTTTAAAAAATTACAAATTCTACAACATCGCGTCAAAGTGAACAAAATCGCATCAAATTTTGTTTACTAATGTATTAGTTACCATAAGCATTTGAGATTTGATTCATTTTTGTTCACTTTGACGTCGCGTTAGCTAACACCAGACTTAACATTGCTTTCTGCAACCGGCCCTTAGAAGTACAAAACTGTGGTAGATGTACTTCAAGATAAAGCCTTTTATTTAACAGTCTTTGAAATGCTTTATTTTTACGTTCTGTCTAAAATACTCCAGGTTAGGATGTATTGCGGCAAAACTATAAAACTCAGTGCTATTGGTATTGCATTGACACGATATTTGTGTAAATAAGTAGCAATTAGAATATAGTAGTCGACGTAGATGCGCCAGACGATGTTAAAAAAGCGACCCCTAAAAAATTTATTTTTAATTCAAAATCTACCAAAGGAAAAAAATTGTTTTGGATGCATATGCTAAATGCAGGTGATGTCCCTCTGGTGTTATTGAAGCTCGATCAAACAAGTTTTAACTGAGGATCGAACAAAAAGTTGCAAGGCTTCTAACATGAAACTGTAAGACGTGAGGGTAAAGTGAGCAATTGTTGCGATATGAATGGTGTGGTATTGGCGTTAACTAATGTACAATTTGCAGAACGAGTGTAAGATGAAGGGTTTTGTAAAAACCACCCGAACCATTAATTTGGTTACATATTATCGAGTTTGAGGGTTCTGATTTTGGCAAATGTTTTGCATCTTGACTAAGTCGGAATGAAAATGTATTTAATAAGCACATCTTCGAAGTGTCTTGACATACCATATCTTTGAGATATTCTGAGGAATTTCTTCTGCGACTTTAATCGGATTTGCTAGTTATACTACCTACAAGACCATTCAGTGCTCCACCCTACTAACGCCTGTTACCTGTTAAGTTGAAGTTATTATATATTTATGCTATTTTGACCTATATATTTGTCTTGGAGATTTAAAATCTATATATTTACGCCGTATTGAAGTGGGCTTAATTTAAATATTGGTATGAATATGTACTTATAATCAAAGAATAAAAATTATAGTTGATACCTTATTTAGATTTCAAGGATAAATAATAGAAATTCAGTTGCATAATTAATACGGACTTGAATTATGTTTAAATTATTTGGGGATCTTTGTTTTATGTTCATTTTTATAAAATTAATACAAATTGATAGTTAAAGGATGACATGAATCTAAGAAATAGAATATAGGTAATTGTTAAATTTATGTTTGTTAAAATTTTAATAATGTACATTGTTACAAAGAAGTAAGCTATGTAATTGGATAACTAAACCGGGTGCTAAGAGATATGGAGTATTAAAAATAACAAATAAATTTTGGAATATTATTTTAAAAATTAAAGTACATACTATAATTTGTGATGTGATTATTTTAACGTCGATTATTATTTTCAAGATACTTTTTTACTCCATGTAAACAACCACCCTGGTTGCCCCCTACTACCCCATCAGTTATCTACACACAACTGTTATCACATGATACCATTATATATCTGGATATTATTTTTAAATTAAATTAATCATCCACACAGCATGCTGCATTACAATGTGACTAAAACATGCCTAAGATGCGGCTCAGGAGGACACAAGGCTAACGTATGCACCAGCACGCCCCAATGTATAGAATGCAAAAAGAGTGTGCATCAAGCGGCAACAATGGCCTGTCAAATATATAGAAACTATGTGAACAGAATGCGCCAACTGGAAATAGCAAGCAAAAACGACGCAGGAAAGTCGAGCCAATAAGAAAATGAAAAGAAAATACCTTCCATAAATAATGGATAAAATATTGCTGATCAAACGAACAGATCATGGGCCTCACTAGAAATATCACTTAAGAAGGCTCATGAATTAGACACAAGCATAATCATAATAACAGAATCAAATACAAAATCTGTAAAAAACGAAAACTGGTTTACAGACACGGAAAAGGACGTGGCTATAAGAGTACTGGACAAGCAGGTATCGGTGTTCGAATATGTCAACAACAAGGGATTTGCATGGATTCGTACGAAAAGGTATATAATGTACGGAATATATATTTCACCAAATATCAACCACGGTACATTTGAAACTCTCTGGAACGAGCTCAACCTCAGCATTGGACACCATAGCTGCCACAAGATCGTACTTTGTGGAGATCTAAAGGCTAAGTCCCAAAGATGGGAATCCACGTATGAAGACAGGCGAAGAGAAGCCATCACCGAATGGATGGAAGAACACGACTGGCAATTAGCTAACGATGGGTTAAAACCAACCTTTGTCAGAGGAGAGGGCACTTCATACTTAGACATAACGCTATACTCACAATCTTGAACGGGTATGATAACGAACTGGGAAGTATTAGATTATGAGTCCTTAAGTGACCACCTCTTCATCACCTATAATATCCACTATGAGGTAACAAGAATCGAACCCGTATATACTAGGAAGGGATGGGTTTTTAGATCAGCGCTTATAGAAACAATCGGAAATAATTTAAACGACTACATCGAAAATAATCAGAACTTCCAATCAACACCTGAAGCCTGGGCTGGAACACTCAGACATATATGTGACCAAAGCTTTCCTAAAGAAGGCAGAAACCGATATCATAAAAAACCTGTTTATTGGTGGAACGACTCCATCAAGAAACTCAGAGAAGACTGTATGAAAAAGAAACGAAGACCAATGCTAAACCTAACACCACACCAGAACAAATCCAAGCGCTACAAACAGAATACAGAGAACAAATGGGCCTACTCCGCAAGGCGATAGGAAAAGCCAAGGACGAGGCATGGAGAAACCTATGCGAAGAGCTCGACAAAGATGTTTGGGGAAACACATACAGGATTGTGTGCAGGAAAACACACACATTTTGCTAAAACAATGCTAATAGGTGAAGAAAAAGAGGATACAGCATTAAAATTGTTCTCCAAGATCGAAGTAGTCAATTGGCCACCTCTATCGTTAAATAACGAAGATATCCCCCTCTTCACGTTATAGGAAATGCTGAAATCCGCAAATAAATTAAATAAAAACAGTGCCTCTGGCCCGGACGGCTTCTCTATCCAAGTGGTTTATAGAATGATCAAGTTACACCCTAACTTTTGTCTAACCATATACAACAGTCTAATTAAAAAAAGAGAATTCCCATCATGTTGGAAGCAAGCGTGGTTAACACTACTGCCAAAGCCGAAGAAGAAAGTAAACGATCCTCCATCCTATAGGCCCATATGCCTTCTGAATGCAATGGACAAGATATTCGACAAAAATATCCACAATAGACTAAATGCGGAAATTGAAGAAAATGGCGGTCTTTCTGATTTTCAGTTCGGATTCCGGGAGGGCAAATCCACAATTGAAGCCATGCGTACAGTACAACAGTTGTCAGAAAGCAGTAAACGGGATAAAGGCTGTAGTGCAATGATAGCGATAGACGTATATATACGTAATGCCTTTAATACAATTACGTGGACGGGCATAGTAGCAGAACTTAAAAGAAGAAAGCTAAGCAAGTACCTGATAGAAATTATCCAGAGTTATCTTACGGATAGAAAACTGATAATACAGTCCTAGGCCCCCTTCTGTGGAATGTATACTACGACCCGGTTCTGAGGTTAGAAGTGCCTAAAGGCATAACCACTATTACTTACGCAGATGACCTGGCGATAGTCGGATGAGAAAAATCAGTTAGCAATTGGATGTATGCTAATAACCTCTTGATCGCTCCAGAAAAAAAACTGAATGTGTAATCCCCGATGGAAGACGGAAACTGCGCAATTTACATATAGAAGTGGACCGAGATACAAGTTGCTAACTCTATAAGATATCTAGGAGTGGAGTTCAACCAAAACATAACTATGACATCGCATATAATAGCTCGCAAAGCCGAAAAGCAGCTATCTCGCGCACGATGAAAAACCCACATAGCCCGAAATATGCTAGGCGAAAAATTCTGTCGACAGTCGTCACGTCCATAATCTTATATGCTGCACCCATCTGGCACAAAGCTATTGAAAAAAGAAAATATGTGAGGATTCCGGAAAAGGCCCATCTCAGCGTACAGGACATCACCTACAGAGGCTTTGCATGTCATCTCGGCAATACCACCCATCGATGAGTTGGTAAGAGAAAAGTACAGCGTACACAATACCAACATACGTGCTACTCAAAAAGAAATAAGGCAACAGACAATTTCAAGGTGGCAAAGCAGATGGAATGACCACACAGCAACCGCAGCGTGGACGAAAACTCTCATCCCAAATATAGAAGCATGGGTATCCAGGACACATGGTGATATCAAATACTATCTTACCCAATTATTGACTGGGCATGGAAACTTCGGCTCGTATTTAAAACGCATGAAGATTCGTGAAACTGACGAATGCCAGTACTGCGGCCAAAGTGACACACCGGCCCATACTCTATTTAGCTGTGAGCGATTCACTACTCTACGTCTGGAACTTGAAATAATAATGAACGACGAACCAACACAGGACAACTTAATAAACCACATGCTACGATCGAAACAGCAATGGTGCGATATCCATCAAACTTAAAAAAATCATGAAAACGAAGAAAAAACGCGCGTCGTCAGCAAGAACAACGAGAACAATAATATCATTAACAGACTAAGATAACATAGTAGCGCTACACATAAAGCAAAAACAAATGTCCATCCAAACAAAACTGAACCACACATTGGATTACAAGGCATCCTGTCGTAATGCTTAGGCGGCTCCGGGATGTCCTCTTCTGTACCAACGAGGAGGGGTTTTAGCTCGGTAGGCGCCTGGGTAGAACACCATTTCCCAGGTGAATCCGGCATGCCCAAATAAGGAAACTTCTCGAAGATTTCCCCTCCTCAGGAGAAAAAAAAATCCGAGGGTCGTATTATAAGGGAACTAGTTACCTAAAATATGAGAAGAGTTGAATGGCTGCGTCTTGTGAGGTGAAATATTTAATGAAGTGCCTTGTATTGAATTACTTACACTTAATTATTATATCGGATAAAAATTAAGGGAAAAAAGTACATAGCCACACATACCGGATGGCAATGAGACCAGGGCCATGCTTATATCTTCTTTATTTATTAATCGATTTGGATAAAATTTTATACTAAGATACTAGACATAATTTCTGATTGGTCGATAGATATAGTCAAAATGGCTAACTTCCGGTTTTACCGGAAATGATACTAACTTTGATTTTTTAAATGGAATACCCTGTATATTTTATGGTTTTCTGAATCTACGAGTCAAACTACATATAATAGTCTTGCCAAATTCAATTTTTATTTTTTACCATAGAAGACCTTGACTTGGAAAAATCTATTCTAATTAAATAAATAAATAAATAAATACATTCTTTATTGTTTCATAGCCCACACAAAAAGCATAAAAAGAGAATACAGCAAAACAATTCACAGCAAGTAAGCTAAAACAATCACGAGGCGAAGTTCAGGAGGTGTCCTGTTCTTCCACTTAACCTACGATGTAAAGAAATCAGGGTTGTGGAATGCCAAAAGATATATTAAACTAGAAGTCACTTATAATTAAGTAACCTGACGCTACATATATAAGTACGAAACTCTCGCAAATTAGGAATAGTTAATGCAAGCCCAACTGTTTATCGGATAGAGCAACACTGAGCCCCTGTTTGAATTTTTGAAAGTTATCGGATTTAAGCTTAGGGGAAAGTGAATTGTAGAATTTAGAAATCTGATAAGAGTATGACCTTTGAAATAGAGAACTGGAATGTAAGGGTATAGTTAATAATCCCCTATGCCTCAAGTTGAGATGATGTACATCTGTTCTAAAGCTAATCCTGTTGTATAAATACTTAGGGCATTTATGCTTAAGGATTTAAAAAAATAGTATTCCCGAATGTAGTAAACGGCGACTGTGCATACTCAACCAGTTAAGCCCAAGGAGTCTGTGCGATATATGTTCCCTTCTACTGATACATAATATAAACCTCATACACGCATTTTGCAATTTTTGAATTCGTTTAGCTGCGACTGCTGTTAAACATGGACCGTAAACAACATCACAGTGTGTCGTATGGGAAAGCACGAGAGCGTCACATAATCTTTTCTTTAAATCTATTGTCAAAAAGGTGCGATTAGCGTAAAGCAACTTTAAATTACAATAAGCCCTTTGCAGACATTTATTCACATGCATTTCAAACCTTAGATCAGCATCAATAATTAGCCCCAGATTCTTTACATTGTCCACAAAAGATATTGTTTCATTATCGATTGTGATAGTTACGGTTTCCGCTATTGAAGCTCGATAAGCTTTTTTCCCGAACAATATACAAACAGTTTTTGATGGATTAAGCATAAGTGAGTGTTTTTTTGATATATCAGCTAAGCGCATTAAGTCGGTGTTAATTATATTCGCAGCATCTAAGCTATCCTTGATGTCAAAGGAATAGTATAATTGAGTGTCGTCGGCGTACATATGTAATTTGCAGTTCGAGATATAATTATGGAAGTTATTGGTGTAGACAATGTAAAGAAGTGGTCCCAATATCGATCCTTGTGGAACTCCCACTCTCAACTCCAAGGACCCAGAGACGACCCCGTCCAAGAATACTCTTTGAGTTCGATCAGTTAAATAGCTTCGCATTAACTGAATAGCATTTGAAGATAGTCCTATAAAATGCAGAATAGCTAGAAGCATATTGTGTTTAATCATTTCAAATGCTTTACTAAAATCTAATAGTACCAGAATAGTAAAGAGACCACGATCAGTAGCTTTAAAAATATCATCAGTGAAATTTAATAAAGCTGTAGCACAACTATGACCTGGCCTAAAGCCCGACTGCATTGGCGGGAGAATATTGTACCTTGCAATATGACTCCGTAATTGACTATCCATAACTCTTTCCAATATTTTCGATAGCGTTGGAAGCAAGCTTATAGGACGTAAATCTTTGTACGTGGTCGGCTCAGAGACCTTGGGCAAAGGCTTGATTATGGCCTGTTTCCATAATAAAGGAAAATTATGCGACTGTAAAGAATAATTAATTAAGTGGGTAACATATGGAAGTATATAAGGGCAACAGATATGTAATAAAATTATATTAATGCCATCGGCACCAGTAGATTTAGATTTTATAGAATTTAATATTTTCTGAACTTCTTCCTCATTTACAGAGGTAAAATCAAAAGGCTCATCAAAATCGCATTTGAGATTGTTGTTGTAAAACTGTAATAAATCGTCATCGGATATGTTAAGATTAGGTATTGAGTTGACATAATAATTATTTATATTGTCGGGAACTTTGAGTGCATGCGGTATATTTTTATTTTTTGTTGCTCTAACAATTTCGAATTGTTTTAAATTTTTCCATAAAGTTTTGGAATTATTCGAACGGAGTGAATATTGAAGGTATGCCTTTTTTTCTCTGTAAATAGAGGAAGTAGTGAAATTTCGTAAAGTTTTGTAATATTCAAAATGAGCAACCTTATGTGTGCGTTTATATCGTTGTAAAGCCTTATCTCTGAGTGACATCATCAATTTAATATTGGAAGTGATCCAAGGTTTTGGCGGTCTGTTGAAAACAGACGTTTTAACAGGAAAATAGACATTTATTAAATCTATAAGTAGAGTGTTAAAATATTGTACTTTATCATCAATATTAGCTAAATTATAAATACGATCTAAGGGTAATGTTTGAAGTTCTGCATAAAATTCATTAATATCCGAATTTCTAAAATCCGTATATACTTTACAACAGTTTTCAGTTTTACTCACAGTTATATTTGTTTCCCAAGTTATAAACTGATGATCAGAAATAGTAGGTATATCAACAATTTCTGTATTATTTATAATGTCAACATTTGTAGTTATAACTAAATCGATTAAAGTTAGAGATGTTGACTCTAGCAACTCTTAATAATAGCTATTTTATCAATAAGGTCAATAACAAACCCTTAATAAAAGAATATAAAATGCTAAACTCGTCTTTTAAAAAAAAGTAACTTTTTTTAAATGACACTTACTAAGGGCCATTTTGCCATTAGATAGAAAATGTAATTACCAATCTAACGATATGCATCATGCACTACTTTATCTTTATCTGAAACTGAAAATTAATTAATTTTTTTTTTTAAATATTTTTATGTAATAACTAATAATAACTAAGCAAATTTGACAACACTGTTGTATGTAATTTGAGTCGTAGATTCCGAAACACATAAAACATATAGAGTGATCTATTTAAATAACCAAAGTTAGTGTCACTTCCGGTTTAACCGGAAGTGACACTAACTTTGGTTATTTAAATAGATTTTAAAAAATAATTAATTAACCTTCAGTTTCAGATAAAGATAAAGTAGTGCATGATGCATATCATTAGATTGGTAATTACATTTTCTATCTAATGGCAAGATGGCCCTTAGTAGGTGTCATTTAAAAAAATTACTTTTTCTTAAAAAAACGAGTTTTGCATTTTATATTCTTTTATTAAGGGTTTGTTATTGACCTTATTGATAAAATAGATATTATAAGAGTTGCTAGAGCCAATTAGAATAGATTTTTCCAAGTCAAGGCCTTCTATGGTAAAAAGTAAAAATTGAAAAAATCAAAGTTAGTATCATTTCCGGTAGAACCGAAAGTCAGCCATTTTGACTATATCTATCGACCAATCAGAAATTATGTCTAGTATCTTGGTATAAAATTTTATCCAAATCGATTCATAAATAAAGAAGATATATTCATGGCCCTAGTCTCATTGTCACCCGGTATACTGTGTTGTCAATATAACAGATAGAGCAGTAAAGTTATGCAAGAGTAGATGAAACAACTTTTTACAACGAACAACGATTATAATTTATCTATTTATTTTGTTGTAATATCTAATTTTGTACCCTGTTATTTGTTTGTAAATACCCATTCTATCGTTTATTAGTATTTTTATGATTATTAGCCTTTCAAGAAATGAACCGTTTAAATATATTGAGTTATAAATATTTTTAAGAATAGAACCGAGCCCGAAGTTATTTTAAGGAGCCGAGGGTTGTCGTTAAAATCTTGTTAGGTGAAGTTTGATACGACAGGGGTGGCATTTTTGAAGTGACCTGTTGTAATTATATGGGTTAATAGAGAGAATGGAATGACAAGGTCTGTACTACATATTAATGCTTGCATAGACTTTCAATGACAGTTGTATGTAGTTCTGTTGTGCAGCTAAGTTGTATACTGTTTCATTGTTGATTGTTGCTGCATTCATTGTTTTGCTTGGTCGTTGCTCATTATTATTGTGTGGGTTCCTACTGGATTGACACCGCATATAGTGCATTATAACACCTGGGATAAGCGAGAATCCGACGTCATGACAACTGACCCTTGACCCGATAAAAAAGTATATTATTAGTGATCCAGGAAGCGCACATGGATAGCCATGGAATGCCCATTTTCGACAAATGCCTTTTGTAATTGATATTCTGCGGAGGCGGCAGCTACAGTTGCGATTCACATTGACATGAATTAAAGCTCATTAGTCTAGTCAGCATTCGGCTAATAGGTACTAAATGCGGTGAACATCCCTATTACAGATATTACAGGCAGATCATCTGCAGTGCACCTGAAGATAATCTCTGACCGAGATATTTTACTAGAGCGTCGCAGGGGTCGCAAAACCCCTGTGAGTACTATCAATCCCAAACACGTAAGTAAGTATTGCTAAATATAGTAACGCCAGTTACTCTTGTTTACATTCCTGTTTATGCAATCTCATATGAAACGGGCAGCTAATCGCCTTGCTTTCCCGGTGTAGTATTTCTGATTCACAACTTCTAGACCGAAGGGGCGTTACGGAATTTTTGGTAAGCCGCCAGCCTGTAAGTGGCGAATGCGAACCGATTTGAATCCAGAGAAACATAAATTATCCCCGAACCCCGAACCTGGGTTGAACCTTGTTTGTTTGAACGTCATATATTTGTTTGCATTTGTAAGTGTGTTCACTTGCTGAGGGCTATGTAAAAATCAAATTGTTTTTAATCGAATTTGTTAAAACACCTTACATAGTCACATTAAAGAACTGAACTAAAAACCACCAACCTAAATTAGAAATACGCTTATACTTATTCTATTTAATGTTCGGCTCTGAACGTCTTCTTTCAGAATATCCTGTTCACTGTCGGCTTTCCTCTATGTTTCCTATTTTCAGTTGTGACATAAAAAATAGATCCCTACCAGCGCAGCGTCAGTAAATTTGAATTATGTACACCCGATTAAATTTCATATTCTTATATGGGTATTTCGCCACTCTGCAAATTAAAATATTAAATAACGAAAATATTAACAACGAACGTTTCGAGGGACAATCTGCCCTCGTTATCAACGAATAACAATTAAACTAACAAGAACTTATCTTTTTTTCACTGGAAGGAAAAACGACAACCTCCAATGAATTTTCTGACATTGACGTTTGTTGATATCTGTACCTACTTGATCTCATCTTTAAGAATCGATAGCCAACTATTGTCTAAAAATATTGAGAAAGACGACACGCATTTTTCTTCGTTAAGTAAAATGTATGCCGTTTCCTTAATTTTTCGCCTAGTTGACATCGATTCTTTAGACAAGATCTTTGTGTTGTCCCATTGTATTTATGGTTTTCATCCCAAGCATGTTCTGCCAGCTTAGACTTATTGAATTGATACGTTTTTAACATATTTTTATGTTCTTTAACTCTGACTGCTAAAGGCCTGGATGTTTCACCGATATAATATTTCCCGCATTCACAGGGAATACTATATATACAATTCCTTGAATGTTGTTCTTCGTTGAACGGTTTAGTTTTTGTAAGAACTGACCGTAAAGTATTCATCGTTTTGAATACCGTCCTAACATTGAATCTATTCCAATTCGTCTAATTTTGTCAGATATGCCTGGAATATATGGTATAGTAAGAGTATTATATTTTTGAGTGTCATTCCTTTGTATGTGTGTGGCATTGCTTCGTGTATTGAAAATGTTCCGAACAAGAGTCTCTGGATAGCCATTATCTTGTAAAACATTAATAATAAAATCTCCCATTGTTAGTAACATTTTTATGGAAGACTTTGAACAACAACATGTCTACACGTACACCAACAAACCAGTAGTTTGGTGGAGATATGTCGATGATGTTTTTGCAATTTGGCCTCATGATATGGATGAGGTGGACAAATTTCTTGAACATATTAACAGTAAAGAAACCTCCATCAAATTTACATTAGAAACAGAGCAAAACAATCAGTTACCCTTTCTTGATACACTAATCACACGCACAATAAATACTTTTGAAACATCAGTATACCGTAAGAAAACAATACTAATAGGTACTTACATTTTAATTCTAACCATCACAAAAACATACAGACAGGCGTTGTAAAAGTCTTTACGACAGAGCCAAAGTTGTTTGCTCTAATGATAAAATTTTCAAAAAAGAAAAATTTATTGTTAATGTTTTACAAGATAATGGCTATCCAGAGACTCTTGTTCGGAACATTTTCATACACGAAGCAATGCCACACACATACAAAGGAATGACACTCAAAAATATAATACTCTTACTATACCATATATTCCAGGCATATCTGACAAAATTAGACGAATTGGAAATAGATTCAATGTTAGGACGGTATTCAAAACGATGAATACTTTACGGTCAGTTCTTACAAAAACTAAACCGTTCAACGAAGAACAACATTCAAGGAATTGTATATATAGTATTCCCTGTGAATGCGGGAAATATTATATCGGTGAAACATCCAGGCCTTTAGCAGTCAGAGTTAAAGAACATAAAAATATGTTGAAAACGTATCAATTCAATAAGTCTAAGCTGGCAGAACATGCTTGGGATGAAAACCATAAAATACAATGGGACAACACAAAGATCTTGTCTAAAGAATCGATGTCAACTAGGCGAAAAATTAAGGAAACGGCATATATTTTACTTAACGAAGAAAAATGCGTGTCGTCTTTCTCAATATTTTTAGACAATAGTTAGCTATCGATTCTTAAAGATGAGATCAAGTAGGTACAGATATCAACAAACGTCAATGTCAAAAAATTCATTGGAGGTTGGTCGTTTTTCCTTCCAGTGAAAAAAAGATAAGTTCTTGTTAGTTTTAATTGTTATTCGTTGATAACGAGGGCAGATTGTCCCTCGAAACGTTCGTTGTTAATATTTTCGTTATTTAATATTTTAATTTGCAGAGTGGCGAAATACCCATATAAGAATATGAATTTTGAATTCACGCCACAAAGAAGTTTCAGAGATTATCCGATTAAATTTATTGTTTAAATTTTTGTCTGTACTTGTTTAGGTTTGCGTAATATACAGGCAGGCAATTACAGAAATGACATAATGCCAAATAAAGACAAATGAATGAATAAACATCTAAAATTTACTACTACAAATTCAGTTGAGGCCATAATTTGACCTTACTTGTACGGTACAGTGCTACAGAAGCTTTTTGCAAATAGTAAATTTTAAATAAATAAATCCTAATGAGGCAACTAACCAGTTCAGTTTTATTAAACCTACTTATTATAACAGTTGTGCAATACCACATTGCCGTTAGGTGTGGCACAATATTCCTAATTAATTTAAGCAGTATGAATAAATATTTGCAGTAGATAGCAAAGGAGCCCTCGAGGTGTTATCAAATACATGTATCAATATTTACAATCATAAAACAGCAATAAATGGAACACTTATGTACGTAAAGAAATAACTAAATATAACTATTGAACGTAGAAATATGGACGCAGGAAAGTACTACTTTTTCCCCTTAGCCATTTCAGCACAACTCATTCTAATTACAAACTTATTTTGTTCACTGGTGGTAAGTGCCACTGGTCGTTGCTTTAACACTTCGAAGGTCACGACGATTCCTAGCTACAAAAACTGGGTATCCTACATTAAATTGTGGGTTAATTGAATTTAGATTGCGCGGTATTGAGAAACGAGATGGTTTTTATAAGTAATTAAAATAAATTACTTCTTGGACGGTTTTTGCATGGAATATTATTAAATAAATACATAGACAAGTGGAACGATTGCAAAATTGTTATTTTCTGCATACAAATGTGATCAAGTTCGTAATTTAGCGATTAAAAATAATTTGTAAAATGTATTGTATGATTTGATAATTTCCAATTTATGTCCAGGCTTCTAAATCCTTCTAAAACCACGATTGTATCTCAGCTAAATTATTCGAAAAAAAATCTTATGTAGCTTACGAACACTTTTGCTCAACATTTCTTTGTTGAGACTTTTGAATTTCGTTACACAAGGGTAGTTCAAACCTAAGCCACAACTGTGCTATAATAGATATGTATGCATTAAGGGAGATGTGAATGTTTTTCCCCTGAGGTTGACATGTGTTACAGACCGAGGCTCTGGCCCGAGGTCTGTAAGTCGTGGTGCTTACAATATTTTATCTACTACTCGTAGTATATTCGTAAAAATAGTATGAAATTGCAAAATGTCATAATAACATTTAAAATTAGAATGTGTAAGTAACATCAAGGATAGCCTTATTGTATGGTTGCTAAGACGTTAATTGCAGTTGCATTGTTACCATGAGTTTGAGGGAGAAATAATTTGACAAGTCCCTTGGGAGTTATGAGTAGCTTTTCGTATTGTGTTTCTATGACGAAAATGTACAATATCATGTTGCTACTAGATAAAAATATTTTACAACTATTGCTCTGAAAATAGCAAAAAACACTCTTAACTAATTTGTTCTCTGAATGATGTCATTTTCGACAGGGGTCTATTATGAGATTTTTTATCGGACTTTTTCCACTGTGTTGTGTGTTTTATCACACGACGTTTCGGGAGTTTTTGATCTACTGCCGTCCTCAGGTGAATGAACTCCTGGTTAGTCCTGAGAACTGTCTTTTCACACTCGTGCCTACTCCGGGGTTTGAACCCGAAACAACTGATCCCTGTGATTACGAGTGCGTGACTCTTACCACTAGGCCACCAGCGCGGTTATATATTTTAGTTATAAATGTATATATATTATTATGATATCGTACCTTAAGACTAATAATTAATTTATAAAAATTAATGATATCCAAGATTAATTATGTAATGATAAAGTACCTAAAAATTTTATAAAGGGTGAATTTAATATAAAAAGAACAGGACAGCCATTTAAAATTTATTTAATAAAATACCGATTTAATTCGAATCCGGTAAAGCAATTAATATTCTTAGAAAAAGGTTCTAACATAGGAATTAAAATATGATATTTGGAGTAATAAAGATTGTTATTGGGTAGTATCAGAGAACAAATCATGATTGATATCAGATAACAATTAGAACAAACAAGATAGTTTGAGTAAATGTGAAAGGCCTAAGCAAAATAAATATTTTAAAAAGGGTGGTATTTAACAGTCTACCAAAATTACCCAATCTTTTAGTACAAAAAAATACCTTGTTTCCCAAAAATACTAAATGCTCACCAAAATTAAGAAAATGCATAATCTTAGAGCGACAACCAAATATTGACATCATGCTAGTCTCTTATATTATTTTTTCCTAAAAATAACTTTCGTTAGCTAAAATGCTAAATGTTCACCAAATTTTATTCCGCATTTAATTCTAACATGATACCCAGATATTTAATTTTCGTCAGTATCTTATATTATTTAGCAGTTAAAAAAAACTATTTGTTTAGCAGAAATACACAATGTTACTATATTTTATAACACATTCAATTTCAAAAGTATACCCAGATTTATAATTCTGGCCTAAGCCTAAATATCACTTATAAGAAAAATGTATCATGTTTTATAATAATAATAATAATAATAATAAATTGCCTTTATTTGTTAAAAAATATATAAAATTAGAAAAACAAAGTTTGTATATTTATAGGGCGAGGTTCAGTACACAACGAAAGTTGTGGACTGCTCTGACACCTAACCCTAAAAAAAATAACGGCACGCGGTGTTCCCAAGCGGTCACCATCGAAGTACTGACCGCGCCCGACATTGCTTAACTTCGGTGATCGGACGAGAATCGGTGCTTTCAATGTGGTATGGCCGTTGTCTTATTAGGTCTTGTTTATAAATGGCGACATAGAAATAAGTCTGCAGAATTCTTGGAAATAAATGAATACATATATATAAAAATCTAACACAAAATTCACAAACAAAAATGAAAATGAAACTTATTAAGTCTTTTCGTACGGCAATACACTGGTTACACTCGCTGTAAAAGCTACCAAGCACAGTGTGCGGCTGGAAGCTGAAGCCTTCAAGAAGTTTGTCTGGAAGCGACAAGGAGAGATGCGCGAGCTTATTTCATTTTTAGAGTAACAGAATAATTATTTGACGCACAACTAGTTTTTCGAGAAGACTAAATATAATTCATTTCTTATATGGGTATTTCGCCACTCTGCAAATTAAAATATTAAATAACGAAAATATTAACAACGAACGTTTAATTTGCAGAGTGGCGAAATACCCATATAAGAAAATGAATTATGAATTCACGCCACAAAGAAGTTTCAGAGATTAGACTAAATATAAATTGATAGCTCCAATATTTATTATGTACAGCACGGGTGCGTAACTTGAGCGTTCTAAATTTGGTGAACATTTAGTAAAATCGATAGACATATAGAATTTAAAATGTAAGCAATGGTAAAACAGTACGCAACATCGCTATTTTAGTGGTGCTGTTCTCATTTTCCAAAGTATAATCATTTGGGTTGCATTAAGATTTTTTGATGTTCATTAAATTTTTTGGTGGACAGCGCTAGGGATGTATGGTTTAATTTGGTGTACATTATATTTGATCCCTTTTAAAAAGCCACATGATATGTCAAAATAATTTAAATAATTTGCAATATAAATATAATCCAAGAGTGTTAGTTTTTAAAATGTATAAATAGAGATTACTATAGTGAAATTTAATTAAGAAATAACAATTTTTGATTTAGAAAAATGTACATGCAAAATTTTGTAATAAGCAAAAATTAAAATGAATTTTCTTATTTAAATAGTATCAAAAGGTATGTGATTAAATTAAAAATAAAAGTAAGAAAATAAAATATTAACAAGAAATACTTATCATTTATCAATATTTAAAACGATATTAACTGTAAAAAATATGAGTTTTCCTAACCTTTCATATTAATGTTTTGACTTTGACAGTTCACAGAAGTGTCATTTGACATAATTCTCATATCACCAATTAACAATAAAGTATAATAATTTTTATAATCAATAACAATCAAGACGATAGCAAAGATTAATAAATGCAAATAATTAATCATACTTAATAGAGCATGAACCTAACCTGATTTAAGAGTAAATGTTCTACCGGAGCTAGTAAAAGAGTTAGACTCAATAGTAAATAATTGAAATGAGGGCATAACTTTACATAAATTAATCTAAACAAAAATGTATCTATTTTAAACAAATAAAATAATAGCATAGCATAATGAGGCTATAGCAATATCTTACCGCTGTATACGCAGTAGACTATTTTTGTAATACTCTGCGCGGTAGTGGCATCCAAATGGGCTTTATTTCTGCGCTTACCTGGCTAATTGGTTCTTCTTCCAGCTCTATGTATGTAGCTTCTTTCAACTTCCTACGGAACCTGTTTTCTTCTTTAGCTGCAACTGATGCGTTATTCCACTGTATGTGATGGTCTTCGTTCCAGACGTGTTCTGAGGACGGGAGTAGATCAAAAACTCACGTAACGTAGTGTGATAAATACCCAAGACAGTGGAAAAATTCCATTTTAAAAAAAGACTCCTAACTAACTCTGAAAATCTTAACATCTTACACTGCATACGACAACATTGACGCACGCTGAAGTTCACACGTATATTTGAAATCTAGGCGGCAGGCGGCCCGCTTGCAGTCATAGAAAAAGTATAGTGTACAACACGTGTGAAAAGCACTTTTCACACTTGTGGGGCTTTATGACCCGAGCCTGCGGCTCGTGGTCACCAAACTCCCCCACTCATGTGAAAAGTGCTATTTTCAACAATAGTTGTGCAATATACTAATTCAATATTAACAAAATCGTGATAACTATTCTAGTATTTAACCATTTTATTATACTTCTGTAAAAAAAATCTCAAACACATGGTAACAAATTGGAGCTATTTTTTGTGATAGTGACGATATGGAGTCATGTGTTGTCATGACTAAGTCGGATGATTTTCATACAGTTTGGTTTGCTTTTTAGTCATTATGTTTGCATCTGCTAGTATGGCAATAAATTTCAGTAGTAAGAAGCATTGGTAGTTAGTTTTTCATTCCAAATTACATGCACTTAAAAGCTTTAATGTATAAAACACCGCTTATCATAATCGTTTCGCAGATTCTGTTAGTTGTGACTTTTCGGTGGTGACGATGTTTTTAATTTCTTATGAATCGAGGGTTAAAATTACCATTAAAACAATTAGGTTTACGCGAAGCGGGCTAAAAAAATTTTACGGGGTACAACGTTGATTACAAAAAATAGTTCACACCGTCTATTTGATGGTTTTGGGATTTTCATCAACCATACTCGATACATATTCTTCCAAATGAGACGTTCGGGTGGTTGTTTCTTAACCCCAATCAACAGTAGCAGGTGTGAAAGATCCCGTATTTCGAAGACGCTGATGAATGGTTTCGAAAGTTTTCCTATTCGGACACTGTCTTAGTGAACAGTTTCTTGGTAGAGACGCCGAGCTTTGTGGCTATTACTATCCGAACAAACATAAATATGAAATGCGTATCTGCCATTACAGTATTTGTGTAGGAGGAAGAAAGAAACCAACAACTAATTAACTTAGAAAAACAAAGATTGTTATGACGATCTATATTAATTTGCTTTTTATTACTGTGCTTTTTAGTGTTCATATTACCCTTACTTTTTGTTAATGCAAAAATTTTTATAACTCGAAACGTTTGTCAAGATTAGAGTCGCAAAATTCGCCATCAAAGTTGAGCGAGACCTTTTTAAATCATCCTGTATATAAACAGCAATCTATAGCTAAAGCAAACGTAGATATTATTGCAAATCAGTTTCTCTCACAATATGGAATGATTTATGGGTATAGAATTTGCACCATATAAATTCTTACCTCAATTTAAAAATTAGTTTTGTTAAAAACCAAAATTTATATAAACATTTGCCAATTGGAGCAGCTCTACCAGGCAATTAAGACAGTATATTACACCGTGCGAACAAAACATTTTGCATTATTTACACTTCTATTTATAAAAACGATAACATTTTCAATCGTGACTCGACCGAACGAGAAATCTAGGTAAAGGTACTCTAAACCCATCCACAAAATTTTCCTTTACTATATCCTGGCAATTCTATTGATAGACCCCTTTATCTTAAGTTTTCGAATCTTAAGTACCATGTGTGTCACACCTACTACTTCGGTATTTTTAATCACTGCAAGTAAAGAACCTACCTTGTGTCGGCATTTGTTGTGATTCACTCCAGCCAATCACTATCTTGATCGTCTTCAAGATTGTACAACGCATAGTTGTGCAACAGTAAACAATCACTATTTCCATTTTCACGTTTGAGTGGTAGCTTAGGCTACATGGCCGTTGCGTACTTTCAAAGAGCAAATTTTGTGGCTACTGACTTTAAGACCATGTATGCACGCTGCATGCCCTGCAAAATCAATTACAACGAAAAACCTTGAGCTACCTAAATCATGCAGGCAAATAATGTGTTTTAATAAGCTCACGTATCGCGGTTTTTGCACAATTCCTGCAAAAACTGATCGCCTTCAGTGGAGCAACCTGATCTTTCAAATGTCGTTGCCTTTATTTTGTCTGGTACTAGCATTTATGGGTCTTTATTAGTAGCTGTAAATTGTTCAAATAAGTCGTAATTCAAAAACTCAAGCTTTAGTAGCCATAAAAGAATATGATTACATATCGACATTTTCTAAATCATTTCACGCAACAAAACTGTTCGGATATCGAATCCACATAAATGTTGAAATATAGTTTTGGTCAACTATAGCAAGAACACAATTAGAACAACAAAAATGTTTTATTTAAGTTAGTCCCCACGTCTTGCACCGATTCTGCAAGGCTTACAAACAAACAAAAAATGGCTTTTATTCGGCAAATTAGTGCTCAGCATTCTGATTCAACTCTAAGTATTTTCAGGTGCTTTTTAAAATTTAGGTATGTAAAATAGCCGGAGAATGCAAGCTCTGGTGAGTAGAGAGGAGGTTCCAGTTATTTCGAATCAATTTTGTGTTTTTAAGAACAATTGTGTTATACGAGTTTTTGTGTGTTATATTAAAATTCAGATTTCCGATACTTTTGAAATGTGTCAAAGTGGTGGATGCAACTCATCCACAATGCGGCAACGGGGTGCAAACAGTGCAGGTTCGAGCATTCCTTGGCCCAGTGGCGGAGGCGAACAGTTAAATTTAAAAGAATATAAAGTTACTGACCTGTAAATCTCATCGATAATAATATTTGTACTCACCGGGGGTGCCCCCCCCCCCTGCCCCATCCATACTTGTGCCAGTGGCACCTCATCGCTGCCTTCACTGGTTGTGTTAGCTGTCGATACTTTTCGCTAGTACTGCCCAATAGTAATCCAGTAAATTAACTATTGTTACAACCCGTACACAGTCGGTAATAACCCGTAAAATATTGGTCTTTCACAGTAAAGTTATTACCATAAATCTTGCAAGGCTACTGCCCACTGCGGAACTTCGTGCTTCCGCGGGGTTACATTATAATTACGGAACTTCCGCGGATCACTGTGCGCGAATTCGTGCTCCCGCTGGATCCGTACCCTCGATTATCATATAATTGTTCAGTACGAGCAAGAACCTCTGACGTATATCATCTGCTGTAATGTCAAAAGGCTACCAAACATCAATCGACTAACTACGATATTACGTACGTTCTACTCTAGTTAATCTATTCTAATTCACTACCTAGAAATACGCATAGCCGCGCTCGCAGCTTCGCAACGCATTATTGTAAATTAACGCATTATAATTAGCTATTGGTTCGCATACTCGCAGAATCGCTTGCGACAAAAGATAACTACGCAAAACAACCCATTTTCACTGATACGTCGCGCCTCTGCCACAACCCCGAACGTTCTGTCTTATTTTTTATTCCATTTCTAACCGAGCCCCATCGATACGGTGCATTGGTTGCACGTCTTTTCCGAATCCCCGAAGCAACGGACCGCGAGCTAACGCCTAATACATTTGTCAAGATTATATTACATTCCAAGGCTCAAAACATTCCAGAAATGACAAACGTAGTAATAATGTAACCCAAAACCATCAAATATTTCATCCCTAACAACTGTGTCTTTCTTTACACTTGCTTGTGTCAGTTGCGTTAATAATTTTTAGGTTCGAATGATTTTTCGGAAGAAAGGACGATGCAGAATGTTTCTATTTCATCGATTGCCGTTTTGTTATAGTGGTACATCAAATATTCGTTCATTGCAACTTGCAACTACTTGGTCAAAAAGTGGCTACCATTCTATCCAGAGTGGGCGTAAAGACTATTTGATTTTAACAATTTGTTAATTCACATCGTAGCATTTGTTTCATACCCAGTTCCAGATGAACAATGTGAAAAAAGCGTTCACATGAGATTCGTAACGGAAAGAATTGGAGATGTTGTAGAAGAAAATGTGGGAAGAAGAAGCCTGCCCGCGGAAGAAGAGCCTGCACGCGCTAAAGAGAATGCAGAAAAGGGCATCTTAAGAAGAACTTTGAAGAGGGCTGAGACAATTTGATTATATGCCAAGCATTAGCACTTTGAAAGGAATTGAAGTTGGAAACTATTTTTTTTTTGCAATTCGAGAAATTAATGGGTACTCTTTTGTACACTTAAAATATGGAAATGGAAAGGGGTCCAACACGTTAATGATTTATAGGTCCCTTTAACGTCAAGTTTGATTTGTGTCGTCACGCAAAGAATGTAACGAATTTTTCTAGCGTCGCGCTAAACGAGCTTCCTAATAACGACAATTCTTTTAACAGCAAACATTCCGTATAAACACAACAGGACTTCTATCTCTTTTTTTCCGACATGGAAAATTTTAAAATATATTGATGTGTTTATAAGTTATGTTTGTAATGTGTGTTCTAATGTAAATAAAAAGGCTATTGTTTTCCACATTCGTTTATACCATGTTGAACTAACCAAATACTTAAAACTGTTAGTCTCTCTTCCCCCTGACTCGTTCATTAATATGAATACTTTCAAGTCTTGGTTATAATTATTTTTGCATAGACAATACTTGGCAGTAACAATTTACACAGTTAGTTAAATCATCTGTCATAAACAATATATAAACGTTGAGTTTTCTCTGACATGCAAAGGTTTCTGTTTTTCGTTACAGTCATATTTATAACAAAGTTCAACTTTTATGAAATAGTGACGTCACCCCTGACAGGTTATTCACAGTAAATGTAATTTTATCGACTGTGAACTATATTTTTCCACTCATAACAAGTCAAACGAGAAAATAAAATATTAGAACTTTATTTTCTAATTTACACCTTTCGTTAATAAACAAAACCCCTGTGATACCTCATTACAATTTCGAAAAAATAGTAAAAGGAATTTTGGTGAGTTGATTACGAAATTTTGAGATTTGTTAATGCATAGTTGCATAGATATGAACCAGCGTAAGATGTCTATTTTTTTTCTACACATAGTTTTGTTATGATATAAATTAATAAAATAGTAAATATCTTACTAAGGTCGGCAGCCCGTTCCTCGGTCACTATTTGTACAATGTACAAGTTCTTAAAATAATTATTATCTACGACAGTGTGTAAAATTGACTTTTAGTTGGCAGTTTTAAGTTTGTAATACGACTGTTTAATAACATGTCTTCAGTAGTTCACGTCATCAGTAGTAACGCGTTTAAAATGATTTCATTAGTCACGTCTTCAGTAGCAACATGTTTTAAAGACTTTAACCACACAAAATTACGACCGGTTGCTAGTAATCCTAATTTTTTTACATTTTTTTTTATATTTACCGTGTTTTCTAGATTCTATTGTCGATAAAATATAGTACGATACACATGCGTAAAGCATCTTTAGTCACTCGCGGGGCTTAAAACGCTCGCCCACTCGCGTTTTAACTCTGCCCCACCATGTCAGACTATCTGTACGCACTTGTATCGTAAATTACTATTAAGTAATTATGTTCACTTATTCACTATCGCCAGATGATAAGAGCATGTCCTGTTAGGAAAGTTTTCGTTTCAGTCTACTATGACTATGCTTTTTGGTCCTGTATAATCATTACACAACTAGTTTAGAAAAGTACAACCACTTTTTTAACATGTTTCGTATACTCTTTTATCACATTTCATAAGAAATGTGAAATATTACATTTTTACATAAAAATGACATCAACTAGAGCCGGATCTAGGAATTTTGGCGCCCGGGGCAAAGTAACATTTTTCACCTGAACCCCAACCTTTCCCGTTAAGATCTTAGTTATTAAAAAATATCGGGTATTACGCGAGACACAAAATAATCTTCTTGCATAGTGTTCGCTAACTTCAATTACAAATGAAGAGCTGACTACGTAACAAAATATAAGCTCAGATTGAAATTTTGTGTTATTTTCTTTGTTTTTAATTTGAATTTCAGACCCGTGGTTTACTACACTACAAAATAAAAGGAAAAAGAATTTGTAATTATTACATTTCTTCTCTTTTTAATGCAAACTCAGTAGTGATTTTTTTATAAAACTAATTATTGTTCAACTGAGAGGTTTAATTGAAATATAGATTACCTAGGGTATTTTTTAAAAAGTTTTAGTTAACTGAAGAGTTTTTCACAAAACGCAGTTATAATTGGAATCGTAGCTATACACCATCAAAGCTGTTGATAGGTAGGACCTTGGAACTTACAAATCATTTGTTTCCTTCCAACATCTAATACAATCCAGGGAAAGCCGTGCAAATACTATTCACCAAAACGAAATTTTTAACACAGTCGACGTGTCAAGAAGAGCAAGTATCTTCTATAATTGATATTGAGTGTATTATGAACAAACTTAATTATCTTGAATCCATCTTAACTGAGCAAAATTTTGACGTGGTGATGATTAGTGAACATTGGCTTAAGGATAGAGAAACACATTTATATACACCAGATGATTACAATCTAGCTTCTTGTTTCTGCTGATTGGAGAATGGATGTGGAGGAGTATGTATTTTTACTAGATCCGATCACATTTTTAAATCAATAAATTTTATTAATGAATTTAATAAAGAAAAGCATTTTGAATGCACTGGCATTCAACTTACTGATTTGAACTGTGTTGCGGTGGTTTTATATCGTTCTCTAAGTGGCAATATCGATATCTTTAAAAATAATATTTATTCTTAATACTTCTTAATATCTAAAAATTATAAAAAATAGTAAATTAGTGTTTGGTGGCGATATTCATATAAATCTTGCAGTTAAATCTAAGGAAAGCATCGAAATTACTAACATATTCCGTTCATTTGGATTACAAAAAAATATCACCGACTTTACTACAGTACAAAAAAAATCCAAGTCGTGTATCGACAAATCTTCATATATTTTGAAGCACAATTTGCAACTGTTTCTGAATTTCACATATCTTATCATAAATGCCAAATAATTAAATTTAATACTATTCAAAAACCTGTTTATAAAACCGTACCAAATAAAAGTTCTAGAAATAGAATCGCATTTTCAAATTACCTCTTATTTGAAGAATGGCTAGAATTATATAGAGAGTGTGACCCAAACTGTGCAATTAATGCTTTTTATAAAGGTTTTTCATATTATCACGATTTATATTTTCCCCCCATTAAAATAAATACAAATAACAAATGTAAAAATGCTTCTATATTTACCAATCCAGAAATATTTTCGGCCAGAGAAGAAATAAATCGTCTTGGAAATATTTTGAAATTGAACTTGCACAATAATGATCTTCTATCGGCTGAATTTAGACAAAACAAAATAAGAATACGAACAAAAAATCTTAAAATTAAAGAAAGAAAAAATCAGAAAAGAAATTTTGTAATCTGATAATAAACAAAGAACAATATGGAGAATAATAAAAAAGGTGTAAACGATAACAATAGCAAGGGAGTGTCAACTGTGATTTCCCCAGAATCTCACAATGACTACTTTGTGCATGTAGCCGACGATTTATTATCAAATATTCTCTCATCAAAGTACACACTCAACGTTTATCTAAAGAAATTACCAATAAATAATAAACATTCACTATAAAGGCATTAAAAAGGTCAAAACAACTAGACCTATATAAACAATCGGTTTGTATGTACATAGACAATATATCTGCCCCGATAACTCATATTGCAAACATCATATTAAACACCGGCATATTTCCTAATAAATTGAAACAACCGAAAGTATACCTTTGTATAAATCGGGTGAAATTGATGATAGATCAAATTATAGACCCATTGCACTTCTCCCCATTTTAGCCAAAATTATAGAAAAAATCTGGTGTGATACACGTAAAAATTACCATATTTTTACGGATGGACAGTTTGGGTTCAGAAAAGGAAGGAACTTATTAATAATTATACATATAACAGAATCGTTGGAAACTAACAAATCTTAATTTGCACTATTTCTTGATTTAAGCAAGGCGTTCGACTGTGTCTCAAAAAGCATTTGTAACGGCCCGTTTTCAATTTTATTTCAAAAGCGCGTTAATGCATTTAACATTGATTTTCGGACCACCTTGTAGCTATATTTTGTAGCAAGAAAATTCAAGCTAATCGCAGCAGGCGTGTGTGGCGGACCGATAAACACCTGCATATTTTCGCGTCTGAACTTGTCGTCGCATTTCGATCTGCGATGGCTGTTAAAACAGTACAATAGCTAGTTTAGTATTGATTTTTCGAGAGGCGTTCTTGTTTTTTAAGCAAGCGAAGCCGCTTGCAGCACTGTTTGCGGGCGCGCTTCCAGCGTTGGTAAGAGTGTTTCTTCTCATTTTATTCTTTGCGTATTAATTTTGGATATTTAGGATGGATTGCTCTGCGCTTACATTCATCGAAATCGCTGCGATGCGTCTTCTAATTTAGGCCGTGAACATCATCGGTAAGCACGCATTTGCGAGTTTATTTCACTTTCTAATTTTCAAATATTTGTATATAGTATTGGCTAATAAATCACGCAGCTATTTGGGCTCTCACGAAGGCTTAAATTCAGCATCACGGAGCTAACGTTTTTGGCTCTTCCTTGAGCTAACCAGTTTCCCAAATTCGCGCCAGTACGTAGCCAGGAATTTCCTTTCTTTTGATGCTATTTTTGTTTGAGCGGCGACTTTGGGATTCTAAGAATTATGTAGTCAAGTTGGCCTTGAGTCTTCGTGGAAAAATGCAACGAACAGGACTTCCCTGCCGATCCCTGGACTTCATCATTAATTAAACTGTATTACATGCCTTATCAGCTTTGTTTTTTTTTCGGCAAAGGCATTATGCCGCGAACTTATGTCAGTTCTTACTAAAATCTTAGCAACTCAAACTGAGCGTGTCAAATCAATTTTCTGGCTCAATTGTTATTACCGCTAAAGGGTATTTAAATAATTCAAAATTGCTGAAATAGCGTGTATAGTATATCTGAGATAGCGCCCTTGGCGTTGTACGTTTATGTCAATTGCGATAAGCTATAACTAGTGAGTTCTGAAATGCTGCTTCGAATTGAAGTTTTAAAAATGTTGTTTTGTCTGTTTTGTCCCGATATACAATTACTTGTGTGTGTGTAAGTTGAGTGACGCCAACCTTGAAGTATTTGTTTTGAATATTAAATATTCTTTTGACTGTTACTGTTTGTATTTGTTGTACTTCGCTTTACTACATTTAGATTGAGGTATGTAGCAAAGCTTACAAGGTTGATTTATTTTGCTAGCTAGGTTTATTTGTTGTGAGTAACGACATGGCGCCCAATTCTTTTATTGATCTACTGTTCAATTGTAAAAGCCCGAAGCATTTCTGAGCCTGATCCTTACACCATGCCATTTCTGCCGAGAGTTAAAAGAGCTAGCCGAGGCCTTGTCGCCCCCTTGGTTGTAGGGCGGTACACATTTTACTCGATAAACTGGAGTGTTACGGTTACAGGGGAGTAACTCTAAAACTAATGTCGTCCTACTTATCTGACAGATCTCAAAATGTATTTTGCAAAGGTCAATATAGCCAGATGTCTTCAACATGGTGTCCCACTAGGAAGTGTATTGGGACCATTGTTATTTTTAATCTATATTAACGACTTGTCTAATGCCATCCCAGTTTTCACAATGTTATTTTCAGACGATACGACCTTTGCAAACCACATAGAAGATGAAACGCTTGTCAATCAATTACCAATCAACATTATTAACCAAACCTCCGATTGGTTCAAGGCCAATAAGGTTTGTTTAAACCAAAATAAAACTGCCACTTTACTATTTTCAAATAAACAAAATATTATTGAAACCGCAAAATTTTTAGACATTACTTTGGATAGCAGACTAACATGGTAAGCACAAGTTAATAATCTTTCAATTAAGTGGTCAAGAACGATCTATATAATTAAACAAATAAAAGTCTGGTGTGATTCACGCACACAATTTCCTTTTACAGTGATCTTATAATAATTATTAGTCAAAAATTTGTTTTTTGATTTTTAAGCATTTGTCAACATTTTTCAAAAATTACAAATTCTACAGAAACCGTACAAAATAAAGCGTTAGTTGAAGTTGAAAAAAAAGGATTCAACTGGAAAATCACCTATCTCACATCAATACACATTAAAATTTAATAAAAACGTAAAGTTTAAAAACATTGTTAGAGCCGTTTTTGAAAAAAAATTTAAAAAAACTGAAAAATCCCAAGAGTAAACACCATACTTCCAGTTATGTGATTTTCTTCAAAAGCTTGCTATCGCATTTAGATAGTACACAGAACTTATATAGGAAGTTTCAACATCATATCTCTTTTCGTTTTTGAGATATTCTGTTCAGACACACACGCACACGCACGCACGCCCTAAAAATCGAGTAAACTTAGATGCTGCCATTATTGCATACCACGCATTATTTCATAGTGTGATGACGTGTGGTCTGATGAATTGGGGTACCTCTACACAAAAAATCTACCATATTAATGCTACCGTCAGCAATACTATATTGCAATCTATTACACATAAAAGAACATTCTGGTGATTACACAAAAAACGGCGATGCCCATGATTACGACACCCGCAGTCGAGGCGATATACAGGTTTCAACTAAACGAAAATAATTTCGGAATAGGATTGTTTAATTCGCTCCCTGGTACCCTTCACAAATACCCCAACAAAATACTTTAATGTTAAGCTTCTGGCCAATGTCTACTATGAACTTTCCGATTTCAGATTTGTTGAAAATTAAGACTATGTTGTTTTATTGACTGTAGTATTTTGTTGTTACTGTATTTTTCTGTAGATAAATGTTATATTTGTATACATGCATTGTATTTTTTAAATTTTAACGAGAATTGTGACATATCTAAGCACCACCGTGTATATTACGATGAATAAATGCCACTACTACTATTACTACCCCTCGTTTATTGCGCACTTTGATCGTAAGGCGTGTAAGCA
Organism: Agriotes lineatus; assembly: GCA_940337035.1. Taxonomy (NCBI): domain Eukaryota; kingdom Metazoa; phylum Arthropoda; class Insecta; order Coleoptera; family Elateridae; genus Agriotes; species Agriotes lineatus. The sequence goes on along the minus strand of CALNHX010002004.1, from coordinate 165,855 downwards.
GGAAAATTTCTCTACTAATTGAATAAATAAATCTTGTAGTTTTAATAAAGCAAATTTTCCTGAATAGTATGATGCACTTCAGTCAATAGATTGGTTCTATCTATGCGACCTTGTCAATGTAGATGGTTCTTTAAACGCATTTTATAACACTTTATATAACATCTTTGATAGATGGCTACCTACCCTTACATAAGCAAATGGATGGACAGTATTCTAAATGGTTTAACCAAAATATTATAGAAACCATCAAGTTAAAGAACAGGTTTCACAGTAACTGCAAAAAGTACGGCTTATTAGATAGAGATTTGAATGAATACGATTAAGAGCTATTGTAAAAGTAAAAATTGATGAAGCCTATCAGCAGTACTTAAGTAGTATAGAACAATCAATATTAACTGATCCTAAGAACTTTTGATCACTTATACAGTCCACAAAAGGTAAAACTAGAATCCCTGGTAATATACAAAGAACTGGGATATTTGATGACACCCTCCAGTCAATTGTCGATTGTTTTAAAGAACAATTTTGCAGTGTATATGACAGCACAAATGATTCATGTAATGTAGATATCCAACATACTAATCTTAATTGCTCTCCATTCATAGATATAACAGCTGTGTCCAGTCTTGAGGTACAAACTGCAATTAGTAAATTAAAAAATTAGTAGACAGCAGGAGACGACCAAGTGCTTACTTTTCTAGTAAGACATTGCACCCCAATCGTTGTTCCCTTTATTCAACTTTGCCTGAAAGCAGGGGTCTTCCTAAAACGGTGGAAAGTGACTACAATATGCCCCATACATAACAATGGGGACATGGATCATGCCTCTAACTATAGACCAATTTTCATCTTAAATAATTGTGCTAAGGTCTTGGGAGAGAATTTTGTATAATCGCATTTATCCTTCCATAAAATTGTACATATCACCTTATCAGCACGGTTTTGTGCAAAAACGGTCCACAGTTTCAAATATTTGTCGGAAATATTGGATGTACAAGGTTGAGTTGACGTGATATACACGGATTTCTCCAAAGCCTTCGAAATAATCTGCCATGATGTTTTGTTGGAGAAGCTCGATCAATTTAGTTTCAGTTACAATTTCATCTTGTTCTTTTAATCGTATTTGTACTATAGTCCAGTCTGTAGGGACAAAAAAGGCCTTTGCCTTACAAAAAATGGAGTATGAACGGTTTTTATATATGTTGTTCAGGTCGGGATCCTGATGAAAAATCCAAGTTTTCGACCTTGGAGGGCCGCGCCAGCAGCCATCTTGGATTAAAGGTGCTAAAAACTGGTGTTATTCAAATAGCTCCGCAACGGTTGATCAAACGTCAAAAAAGTTCAATATAAAGTTAAAGGAGACAAGATTGTTGACATTTTTTGTATATTAATTTTTGTTGTAAGTGTAATATGTAACGAGTTTCAGCAGCTGAAAGTTGAACATTTCTCCAAAATATCGTTAAACTTTATTTTTGTTGATACATTTTGCAAGAACAACTTACACTATATTGTTTGTAATATTTTTCTACATCAGAATAACGTTCTATAGAGAAATACAAAGTATGATCAAAAATTATTTTCATCTAGTATAGCTATGGAATAATTCTTAATATGGGTATAAAAAAAGTCTGGAATATAGCAAATATTTCAAAAACTACCAGAGATGAATTTTTCAAAATTGCCAGACTTATATAGGTAAAAACGGTGCATCTAGGAAGGAAAAAACCGTTTCTGTAACTGTACAGGGTTAGTCAGAAAAAATATCAACTTTTGTATTTTAAATTGGACACCCTGTATATTACCGAGGAATCAAATATTCCTTCAAAAGACAAATTCAACGATATGGGGTTTGACGGATTTATCTGTCAAAATGACAGATGTGGGGTGACTTAAAGAATAAGGTTTAGAACAATAGACCGGTTAATATTGAAGCTTTAAAGGATCATATTAGAAATGAGATACGTCAAATTCGATGGGATACTGTCTTTAAATTCTCGTAAGACGTTGTCAAAAGTATCCCATCGAATTTGAGAGGGGATTTTCATATAACATTTTGCTTCAAATCAGTTCACACAATCAGTTCACTCGGCTGGAGAAGGGGAATTTTCCTCTTTTTTATAAGCATGAATAGTTTTTGAAATAATAGTGCATCAACTATGCAATTTTAAATTGCGAGTAAATTATGAAGTTTGATTGGCATAAAAATCACAAAGTAGAATATTGCTAGTTTTTTAAATTAAAAAAACACTTTTTCTTAAATGTTTGCTTTTAATTTCGATTTTTCTAAATATTATACAGACATTTAAGTTACTTTTTCACTGTGGTACATGATTTTTATTGTTTGGCAACTGGATATCATAGTTATTTAAATCTTCTCTAATCTTTTTTGCAATAATAATAATAATGTATTATCAGCGACCGACATGGATGTCTATCAACAGACCGCAAAAAATCCAGAGAATAATAATGAAAAAAAATCTGTAAAAGGCTTTACCCAGAACTTCCTTCGTCGACATTGTGACACTAAATAATTTCAAAATCAAATTAAGTTAGGAGTAAAAATATCTTCACGTTTCTAATAAATTAAATAGATTTTTAAATTAAAAAAAAACGTTACGGGTGGTCGAATTCGAACGGCAGGCTGACCGCGTATACAGTCTCAACGTTTTGTGGGATATTGCAAGGGAACGGGCTATTTCTACCTGAGCTACGGAGTACCGACCCTTCGAATTCCTGCGTTGCAGCTATATTAAGTAACGCACTAATTTGTTGCTCCTTTTTGTATCGTACAACATTTATTCTGTATTTATGGGGACCCATCTTTGGTAAGAATAAAGTCTGAGCTATGTAAAAATTATTACCTGTATTTATTGCTAAGTTAAACAATAATAAACAAAATTTTATTTTTTTAAGGTGCTGACCCTGTATATATTTGTCTGAAATTTTCTCAGTTTCATGCCAGGTAGATATATAACGTGTATCCAAAATATTGTCTTCCTCCGACAAATAGTTTTTGAGTTATACCGCCAACAGACAGACAGACAGACTGACGGAATTGAGAAAACCTGTTTTTTCGTCATCTAGGGACCCTGAAACGTGAAGATCTGGAGAAATCTCGAAAGGTGTTTTTTTCGTGATACAATACTTCCTTCGTCTTTTAGACGAGGGAAGTAATAAAGCGTAAAAATGGTCTTCATTGAGAACGCAAAAAAAAAAACTTTAAACCATCGTAACTTTATAATTTTTCATCCTATAAAAACAAAAATAAAACCCTTTTAAAGAAAATTTAATAATCTACAAAAACTAATATTGTTTATTTGAAATCGGCATTAAAGTACTTCGAAATCGTCATTAAAATACGAGAAATCGGCTTAAAGTAATCCATTGTTTTACGACAGTTTTGACACAAACTGACGCAAATCCTAACCTGCAAATCTCGAATGTTTTCAGTACTGCCAAATGTAAAACACGTATCACAGTCGACTCTGATCACAGATTTAAATAAACACCCGTTAGAAATTTGCATAAATATGGCGGGGGGGTGTGGCTTAGTTGTATTGTCGCCACTGTCTATATAAAGGCACTGTAATCACATCCAGAGCCAGTAGATATAGGAGAGTATCGCCACGTCCGCCATGTTTGTTCCTTTGTCATATGCGTCACTTTGAGGTTTCTAAGACAATTCCGTCAACGTGACATTTATTGGTAATCCGAAATTTTGCTTAAAATTGGCAAGACTGTAAGTCTATGTCAAATTCGAAGTTAGTAGGTTAGGTTTTGTTTGTTATTTGACACAAACTGACGGAAAACATAACCTGATCACCTCGAATTTGACATAGATTTACAGTCTTGCCAATTTCAAGTAAAATTTTAGACATAACTCAATCAGTCATTGCTGATGAGAACAAAAATGGCGGCGATGGCGGCATTTTCGCGGATCAAAGAATGCCGGTACTCTCCTATATCTACTGGCTCTGATCACATCCAGAGACAGTGTATGTAGGAGAGTACCGCCACGTCCGCCATGTTTATTCCTCTGACATAGGCGTCACTTTGAGGTTTGTAGCACAATTACGTCAACGTGACGTTTGTTGGCAATCCAAAACTTAACTTAAAATTGGCAAGACTGTAAGTCTATGTCAAATTCGAGATTAGCAGGTTAGGTTTTGCGTCAGTTTTGACACAAAGCGACGCAAAACATAACCTGCTAACCTCGAATTTGACATAGACTTACAGTCTTGCCAATTTCAAGTAAAATTTTAGACATAACTCAATCAGTTATTGCTGATGGGAACAAAAATGGCGGCGATAGCGGCATTTTCACGGATCAAAGAATGGCGGTACTCTCTATATCTACTGGCTCTGATCACATCTAGTAAGCTATATACAGGGACTCTAATCACATCATGATTGGTGGCAGAGCCAGTAACTGGCTCTGATTGGTAGAACTTTGTGCTGCCATCTGATAGTGAAGCTTAGAAAAACCCCCCGGTTTTGCGTCAGTTTGTGTCAAAACTGACGGAAAACCTAACCTGATAAACTCGAATTTGACATAGACTTACAGTGCCACCAAGATATTATTCATACGTTCTATAACCAACCTAAAACTAGCTGTACTAGTTTTCTATGCAACCGATGGTACAATATAAAATTGTTGCAAAGAATGGAATGGTATGGAACAAAATTGTTCCAAAACTTGGTAAGAAGACAGCTGCCAACTTAGTTCTCCAGTTTTCTGGATTGAGGCGTAAGAGTAATCACATAGTAAGCAAAATGGATAGTTTGAAGTACTTCTTAACTCGTTATAATTGATCTTGTGGTATAATAAACAAACAAAAAATCACAAGAATGGCTAAGTTGACTATGCTAAAGACACTGCAAAATCGTACAGGTGAAGCGACACACATGCTACCGAAATGGGAGGATTGCTCTTGGTTATGGAGGCTCTTCACGTCAGGAAAGAGCAAGTCAGTGTTCTATGGTGTACTGATCCAGCTTTGAGAAGGTCTATATTTGGTTGAGGTATGTCTAGAGATAGATTTCTTGCTCTTCTCAAATTTATACGGTTATAACAACACGTCAAGAACAAAGAGAAACAGACAAGCTTGGTGCATTTAGAAACACTTCTGAATTATTTGCAGAGAAGTACATAGAATGTTATTACCCTTCTTCTCATCTCACCGTTCACAAGAAACTTGTGCCAACAAGAAATCGATCTCCATTTCGTGTGTCCAAGCCAAGCATACCGAGTGATTTTTTAAAAACTCAATTGCAGCAGGCCTTGGATAGCTTGAATCAGTTGTCAGTACTGAAGTGTATTGTCAGTCTATGTCAAATTCGAGATTTGTAGGTTAAGTTTTGCGTCAGTATGTGTCAAATAACAAACAAAACCTAACATACTAACTTCGAATTTGACATAGACTGACAATGCACTTCAGTACTGCCAACTGATTTAGGCTATCCATGCTGCAATTAAGTTTTTAAAAATATTACTCCGTATATGGAATAAAGCTATGGGTTCTTGCAGACAATAGCAATGCGTACAGCCACAATTTTCAGGTATACTTAGAAAAAATTGGTAATGTTTGAAACGGGCCAATTCGTGGCACCTGTGCTTACATATTTCATACCTTTTATTATATACACGATTAATAATAAAGCTTAACAGTGTGTCTTATTCAAGTAGCAGCGCAGTATAAGTAGAAACTCTGTGCGGCAGCGTACTATAAGGTTTCGAATGCGGACTCACTAGTGAAAACGTGCGGGAATGTGTGGACCCAGCAATATAATTCGGAGATCAAAGGACAGCAAGATCGAACAACGCCGTGAACCGCGGGAGATGCATTAGCCCCCAAGCTGGTAAAGGGTGCGGATCGGCCTTTTAAAAGTGTTTTTGACGGTTTGCGTGTGCAAGCAGCCGACGCCGTGCATCTCCAAACTTGGTGCCGTTTAGCTGCGTAGAACATCACCTTGGAAGCGATTCGGCGGTGTTCCGATTCGATATCGCTAGAAGCTGAGATTTCGACCGCAAGAAGGCATTCAGCGCTGTTCTCGGCCCTTTGGTGGCAGCATTAAAACCAGGTTAGTTCCTGCTTGAAACCGCGCTACGAATTAAGAAAGCAGTTACAATACTATTAGTAATTGGTTTCATGAATAATTGCGCAACTGTGAGTAATGTGTTAGCGGCCCAGATAGCGGAGAAGTACCTACCGGCAGCCATTACGCAGTCATCACGTCATTTGCGGACTCGGCGTCCGGGGGATCCCAAGCATTGGCGCATTCTAAAGAATCGACAACTTTGCGATCAGGTTATTCGTGTGCGCGGAATTACATTATACCTCGTGCTCGTGGGCTTTGGCTTTGCATGGATAACTGAACTCTTAAGGATCTAGTTAAGGCATTTTCCCCATGTGTAGCGCGCAACCGTTTTATATATTTGTTTGTATTTTCTTGTGTGTTCTTACAGATTATATGTATTCATGTAAACTGTTGGGTTTTTCTTACTGGTAGTGTTTGCATGTGTAAGTACAATATTCTAGGTAACAACGAGCTGACCTCAAAACATATTAGCTTTTCCTTAGCCGCACTGGCGATGCTAATAGAGCCTAATACCCCACCAACTGCATAAGCTAGCGACCCAGAGCATTGTAAGGTAATGGTACAGTAGATCGTAGGCCTAGGCAAAAGCAGTGCTACATGCTCCAGAGACAGATTAAGGCCGTAGAGTAGTGATAGAACTAACGGAGCATTTAGATTCAGGGTATAGAATTACAACGGACAGCCTTTTTACATCCGTTGAATTAGCAGATATTTTGCTCTCTAGAAACATTACTTGGTGTGGAACTGTTATAAAAAAAACAAAACATTAGTACCATCAGAATTGCTACCAAGTAGAGATAAGGTGCAACACTCGTCAATTTTTGGATTTACAAAAAACATACACTTTTTCGTGGGTTCCAGATGTATCCAAATCAGTTAGACTGCTCTCCACAGAACACCGTGGAGAATAATTATAAGCCAGACATTATTCTGCACTACAACAAAACGAACGGTGCAGTAGATACCTTTGACATAATGTCTATTAAATATATAATCGGAAGAGCAACATTACGGTGGCCACTAATACTGTTCCTGGATTTGATCGACGCTGCTGGTATAAATTCGTATTTCCTGTATAACTGTAAAGATCTACAGTGACATATAGAACAAACACATCAAAGGATACATTATTTGTTAGATTTGGAAAAAGGACTTATTATACCAAATATTCAACTTCGATTAGCTTCAGCGATGGTATCAAAGTTTTCTAGAACCATTATTTGTGAAATGAAAGGCATTGTTGGTGAAAAAACGATAAAGTACATGTAATTGATCCACCCACTGCAATACAAGGTCGTTACAGCAAATTCCCACGTTCACGGGATAGGAAGATTCGCACCAAATGTAATTCATGTGTTAGGGATGAAATATTTTATGGTTTTGGGGTAGATTATTTTTAAGTTTTAATTACTACGGCCATTTCTAGAATGTTTTCAGCCCTGGAATGTAATATAATCTTGACAAATGTATTAGGCGTTAGTTCGCGGTCCCTTGTTTCGGGGACCCGGGCGACACGTATCGAAAGGTGCTGAGTTAAAAATAGAATTCGCAATGGGAGAAAGTTCGGTGCTGTAATAGGGGCTAGATGTGTATTTTAAGCGAGCTGTTTGCGTAGTTAGTTCCTGGCGCAAGCGATATGCGAACCAATAACTAATTATAATGTGATAAGTTGCAATGATGCGAAGCTTATTTTCGAACGCGGCTATACGTATCCTTAGGTAGTGGATTAGATTAGCTAGTATAGAATGTACGTACTATCGTGGTTAGTTGAATGATGTTCGGTAGCTTTTTGGGCAATTACAGCAGATGATAGTCGTCAGATGTTCTTGTTCGTGCACGACGTTCCGCCTACTGATCCGCAGAAGCATGAAGTTCCGCAACGATAATGTAAACCCGCAGAAGCACAAAGTTACGCAATGCAAGATTTACGGCAATTACTTTACCGTGAAAGCTCAGTACTCTCCGAATTTTTACCGACTCTGTACGGGTTGTAACAATAGTTAATCTAGTGGATTACTATTGGGCGGTACTAGCGAAAAGTACCGACAGCTAACCCAAAGGTTTGATGCTGACTGATGCAAGGCCAAGTATTGTAGCGTCGCTGCCGGAAGTACGGAGGGGCCAGGAGGAAGCAGCACCCGCAGTGAGTACAATTACTATTATCGATGATATTTACGGGTCAGTAAGTTTATGTTCTTTTACATTAAACCGCCTACCTCCGCCACTGGGCCAAGGAAGGCTGGAGTTGCACTGTTTGCACCCCGCCGGCGCCGTCGCCTTGTGGTCATGAGTGAGTTGCGTCCACCACTTTGACACATTTCAAAAGTATCGAAACTGGAATTTTAATTATAACCCACAAGGACGCGTAACACATGCAACAAATATTTTTATCGCATTTCATTTGGAAATGTACTACATTTCTTCATTCAAAATCGATAATAAATGTGATACTTTTATCGTTAGCAATACTTTTATCCCTAGCAACGGCGATTCGTTTTACATTTGGCAATGCTGAAGTGTGATGTTGGTGACACTATAAGTCTATGTCAAATTCGAGGTTAGTAGCAGTAGTTTTGCGTCAGTTTTGACATAGATTGACGCAAAACCTAACCTGCTCACCTCGAATTTGACAAAGACTTACAGTGTCACCAACACACACTTCAGTACTGCTAAACGCATAACATCAACTGGAGCTGATTATTGTGCTTTAGTACACAAGAATGAGTTATGCTCGTCTTGGTTATGTTTTGACAATTAGTGTCACTTGTATGTAAAAATTTAATATTTTACATTCCTTATGAAATGCGATAAAATAGTATACTCAACACGTCGGAAAAGTGGTTTTTCTGAACTCGTATGGCAATTATTGAAATTAAACTAAATGAAATGAAAAAAATGGTAAACCCTAGTGATAAATGTATATTATCAAGAAATATCAATATTATTAACCTTGAAACCATGATTAATGCTTTACATAGTCAAGACTGGTTGTTTGATTGCTCGGATATTAATGTATTTTATAGAGTTATGTATAATAAAATAGAAAATGTTGTTAATAAGGTAATGCCTATTCGTAAGTCTAATATTGGAGGGAGTCAGATTCCTTGGTTTGATAATGAAATAAAGAGCAAAATGATTGAAAGAGATCGAGCTTTTACAGCTTTTAAAAATGGCAGTAACAATGAAAAAAATATTTTATGGTTTGATTTCAAATCCAAAAGAAATGTGGTTGTAAACTTATTAAAACTTAAAAAGGTTAAATACTATGAACTAAAAATTGATAACTTCAAAAAAAATCTGGTGTGATACACTCACACAACTTCCTTTTACAGTGATCTTATAATTAGTCAAAAATTTGATTTTAAATTTTTAAGCATTTGTCAAAAACTTTAAAAAAATACAAATTTTACAAAAACGGTACAAAATAGTGTTAGTTCAAGAGACAAATTTTCTCTAGAATTTTAAGCTGAATTCAAAAATGTAATAATATACCGGGTGTTCTATTTAAAATAGGAGTTAATAAAAAAAATAGAAAAAAAAACAAAAGAAACCCATTTTAGAAGTATTCAACTGGAAAATCACCTATCTCACATCAATACACATTAAAAATGTAATAAAAATGTAAAGTTTAAAAAAAATCGTTAGAGCCGTTTTTGAAAAAATCGAAAAAAACTGAAAAATCACAAAAGTAAACACCTACTTCCGGTTATGCGATTTTCTTCAAAAGCTTGCTGTCGAATCTACATAGCACACAAAACTTATATATGAAGTTTCAACGGCATACCTATTTCCGTTTTTGAGATATTTTGTTCACAGACACACAGGCAGACAGACCAATGAAAAAAATATGTTTTTTGGGATCAGGGGACTCTAAAACGTGAAGATCTCTTGAAAACTCAATTTCCAATTTTTGGGGTGAATCCAATACTTCCTTTATTGTAAAAGGAAGTAAAAATGATCCAAAAAATATGTGGAAAACTTTAAAACTCTTAATTAGAGGGAACAATTCATCCGTCTGCGAAGGGGCTGTCGAGTTTGAATTTGGAGGTAATAAAATGACAATTACTGATGAGGCTAAGAAAGCTGAACTCTTTAACATATTTTTCATTGAAAGCATAACTGATATAAGTAATTCTGTACATTCTAATGCCCTAAATAAGCGAATTGATATCATTATACCTGTAGTCAAAAGCTCTATGAAATCTCTTAATAAGCTAGATACGAAATCACTAACATCATAAACTTAACAATAAAGATAGCTGTTTAAATCCATTAAATTCGAAAGTTATTAAAAACTTCCACAAGTGTTATGGTCATGTTCTTTTGAATTTGATAAATTTATCACTTGAAACAGGTCAGTTTCCGGAGGACCTCAAAATAAGTACTATAACACCTGTGCCAAAAGTAGTAGGTTCTAAATCTGCTACTGACTATAGACCTATCAATTCTATGCCTTGCTTAGAAAAACTTCTTGAATCCGCTTTTTATGAGCAAATATCAAATTATTTCAATGTCAATAAGTTGTTTATGTCCAATCAATCTGGTTTCAAGGCGGGGCACTCTTGTGAATCGGCTTTGCAGTTTACGATATCTCATATTAAAGAAATGGTTGATGCCAATAAATTCGTTGTTATGGTTTTTCTTGATTTGAAATATGCATTCGAAACCGTTGATAGACAAATTTTATTAACAAAATTAGAAAATTATGGGCTCTCTGACTTGGTTTTAAAATGGTTTCAAGAATATTTATTTGTTCGATTTCAAAAAACTAAAATTAACTATACAACATCTCAACAACGGGCAAGGAAGCATCTTAGGGCCAGTTTTATACCTTATTTACATTAATGACATTGATCTGTACCACTCATGTGACCTAATTAACCTATTTGCGGATGACACTTTATTGCTGACTTGTGACAGGGACCTCAAAACTGCAATTGCCAAAATGAATACTGAATTGACTAGGATTTCCACTTATTTCAATATTAATAAACTTAAATTAAATGTTAAAAAAACAAAACCTATGATAATTGGTAAAATTACTCAAATTGTAGCAATTGATTGGACTGGTATTGATTTGCTGATTGACAATGTGAAAATTGACTTTGTAAAGGAATACAAATATCTAGGAGTTGTATTGGACAACACACTTTCTTTTGCCAGGCAGTTTGAATATACAGTTAAGAAAATTTGTAAAAAACTATTTTTTTTCACTAGAATTGTCAAAATGACTTCTTTTCAAGCTAAGGCAATTATTTACAACACCATTATTCAACCACATTTCGATTATTGTCCTTCAGTGTTGTTTTTATTAAATAATTCCCAAATTGGTGTCCTCCAGAAACTGCAAAATAGGGGAATGAGAGTTTTACTATCCGTAAATAGATATACTGCAATTAATAGTATGCTTTCCGCTTTGCAATGGTTTTCGGTATCTGAAAGGCTCAAATTTTTAACCATGACATTTATTTACACGATAGTTAATGGACTCCTTCCAAGTTATTTTGATTCTTTCGTCTTATACAATAAGGAGGTTCATAACCACTTTACTAGGCAGTCAGACGATCTTCACGTATATCGGTCATCTTCTGTAAGAACTAGTAACTCTTTGGTAAAAAAAGGATTTATTCTGTTTAATGATTTGGATGATGAAATAAAAAATGCCATTACTGTAAAAGAATTCAAATTTAGATATAAAAATCTGGTGTGATACAGTCACACAACTTCCTTTTACAGTGATCTTATAATTAGTCAAAAATGTCATTTTTAATTTCGAAGCATTTGTCAAAAATTTTCAAAAATTACAAATTCTATAAAAACTGTACAAAATAGAGCGTTAGTTGAAGAGACAAATTTTCTCTAAAATTTTAATCTGAATTCAAAAATCATATACATATAATAATGCAGAAGACTAAAAGCCGTGTTTACACAACTAAAAGTACCACAGTTGCATTCGACCATTTCTATTTTCGGGTTTTGTAAACAAACTTCCCTTAACTTTTAATAGCGATATTATCACAGAAAACAATTATTTATTATGCCTATTTCTTGTGTTTTTTAAAACTATTGACTCAGCTTCGAAGGCAAGTCCACTTTGGTTAATGTTCATATCTGCTTATTGAACGCTCCCAAAATTAAAGCCGCACGCACACGCTAAAAAAGCGTGTCTTTAAAGATTAGGTTAGATAACCTACAAAATTTCAGATTGGTCTGGCAATAACTAATGTCGTCTAGCAGTGGCTACAAGTATTAATTCTGTTAAATGGTCTACTGTGCATCAGATAATTGTAGTACAAAGCAAGGTAAGGGATTAGCGTTGTTCAGATTTCCCAAAAAGCAAAAATTGGACTCCGGTTATGTGAGGTAAGAAGTTTTGAATAAACTTGTACGTACAATCTTATTGTTTCTCTCTTCTGCAGCGTCACTTTGAAGTATCGCAAATTAAAACTAACGCTGAAGGCATTACAACATTGTGGTGTTTTGTAGTTACACTGAATTGGAAACTATGGTGGTTTGTGTAACAGAATTTTAAAAAAGGGGATTACCACATTGTCACATGCTTTTAATTCTTGCAGGTATTTAGAAAGATACTCTTCAAAACTTTAATTAATTACAAAATATTACATTTTAGGAAACAAGTTACGAACTGCAGAAGACGTAGATAGAATTGTAACATCTCAGCTGTCATTTGATGATTTGAAAACCATTAACGGCCAAGTTTACGATACATTCCTTGAAGCTGCCAAAGAAGCCGGCAGGTATTTATAAAGATACCTCTCAAAACTTAGAGCAATTACAAAATATTACATTTTAGGAACGAACTGCAGAAGACGTAAATAGAATTGTAACATCTCAGCTGTCATTTGATGATTTGAATGTCTACGTTTCAATAAACAAATTTAGTGCTATAGTGGGCTAACTCATAACCATACAATTGTTAAAATATTGCGATTTTGTTTCTGTCGTACATTATTCAAGTTTTTGATGTTTTGTTAAGAATCGGGTTGGCGTTGGCAGGGATATGTTTACAGCATGTCAATTGTTTACGATAACTGTCAGTATTAACTGTTAATTCTCACTTCCGTGCCAAAATGCTGATATCTCCAGTAAGATGTGCAAAAATGATCGATTTATGTTGTTACAATCTTTAAGAAATCGCACTGCAACAGCTACAATTACTGCTAATGAACTGGCTGCTGTCAGAAATGTTCAAATATCGTCACGTACAGTTCAGCGACGACTTCACGAAAACAATCTGAAACCATGTCGGGCTGCCATTGGTCCAAAACTTTCAGTACGCCACAAACATAATCGACTAAATTTTGCTAGAACTTACCAGAACTTACCAGAACTGGGAGGATCCCGAATGGAGATGCGTGTTATGGACAGATGAGTCTCGATTAGTTTGGATGCTCCAGATAGTCGTTTACGGGTATGGAGAAGACCAAGAGAACGCTATGCTGCTTGTGCTATGGCCACAACTTCAAATTTTTTTGGAGGTTCGGTAATGGTATGGGGAGGGATTTCTTCAGATGCGCGCACAAAGCTTCACATCTGTGATAGAGCAGCCCTCAACGCAGATAGGTACATTAGGAATATGTTGTTCCGTTTAGTCATTTTGTTGGTGACAACTTTCGTTTAATGCAAAATAATGGACGGCCACACGTAGCCAACATTACTCTGCAATATCTAAACGAAGTTGGAATTACACTTTTGGATTGGCCAGCCTGCTCACCAGACCTGAACCAGATAGAACACGTGCGGGTTCAACTGGGAAGAGCAATTCGCACTCGCCCTAATTGGCCTCGGACATTAGGATAGGTTACCACAAGAAAATCTTGCACAATTGATTAGACGTCTAGAATGTGTAATTAGAGCTCGTGGCGTAGAATTAACAGTTAATACTGACAGTTATCGGAAACAACTGACATGCTGTAAACATATCCCTGACAACGCCAACCTGATTCTTAACAAAACTTCATCAAAAACTTGAATAATGTACGACAGAAACAAAATGGCAATATTTCAACAATTGTATGGTTATGAGTTAGCCCACTATAGCACTAAATTTGTTTATTGATACGTAAACATCGACATCAGAACATGGAACATGGAAACGAACAAATACTACCATCAAAACGAAAGTACGCTTATACCGAACGCTGATCCTTCCCATTCTTCTTTATGGATCGGAAACGTGGACATTGCTCAAGCCGGATCTTGACAAGCTTGAGGTCTTCCAAATGCGATGCTTGAGGCGACCGCCTTCGAAACGAAACAATTACAGGAAGATGTGATCAACAAACACTGATAGGAGAACAAATACAAAAACGTCGACTACGATGGTTCGGACATGTCTGCCGAATGGATGATAACCGTTTGCCATGTAAACTTCTTTGGTAAGACCGTCCAGCAGACTGGAGAATTCAGCGATTGACACCGAAGAAAACCTGGCTAAAGAATATCGAGGGCGACTTAAAGAATCAGCGATTATCGGTTATCGATGCCCAAGACGTCGTCAAGAATGGAAACGAATCGTAAATGAAGTTCGAGACCCAGCGGCACCGACAGCAGCGTATTCGTTGCGGGGACGACCCGCCCGGACCGCCAGCAAACGGACCAAAAAAGAAGAAGAAGACTAATAACAATAAAGAGGGAAAAATACATTCGACGCAAAATCACAATTAATTTTTTCAGGTGCTTACTGTCACAGTTTCTTTACAAGTTTTAATTGCTTTTGTTTTAAGATACAAGGACAGTTGGCGTTCACAAATAGAGAATGGTGAATCATATTTTAGGTTACAAGGATTGTCACAGAAAGAACACATTTTCTCTAAAGGGACAATATGAAACAAAATTAAAATGTCTGTTGTGATGGTATTCGTAAAATAAGTTCAAAGACTGCTAAATACCGATGGGGCCACAATTATATACAGAGAGATAAAAAAAACCAATTTTGGGCAGGCTGTGATATGTGTTATACGTTTGGCAGTACTGAAGTGTATTGTCAGTCTATGTCAAATTCGAGATTAGCAGGTTAGGTTTTGTTCGTTGTTTCACACAGACTGACGTAAAACTTAACCTGCAAATCTTGAATTTGACACTTCAGTACTGCCAAACGTATAACACATATCACAGCCTGCCCTAATTGGTTTTTTACTTCCTTTTACGATAAAGGAAGTATTGGATTCACCCCAAAAATTCGAAATTGAGTTTTCAACAGATCTTCACGTTTTAGAGTCCCCTGATCCCAAAAAACATATTTTTTTCATTGGTTTGTCTGTGTGTCTGTCTGTCTGTCTGTGAACAGAATATCTCAAAAATGAAAAGAGGTATGGCGTTGAAAGTTCATATATAAGTTTTGTGTACTATGTAGATGAGACAGCAAGCTTTTGAAGAAAATCGCATAACCGGAAGTAGGTGTTTACTTTTGTGATTTTTCAGTTTTTTTCGATTTTTTCAAAAACGGCTCTAACGATTTTTTTCAAACTCTACATTTTTATTACATTTTTAGTGTGTATTGATATGAGCTAAATGATTTTCCAGTTGAATACTTCTAAAGTTTGCTTCTATTGTTTTTTTTCTATTTCTTTTATTAACTCCTATTTTAAATAGAACACCCGGTATATTATTACATTTTTGAATTCAGCTTGCCCCAACAGAAGGAGCAACGGCAGATGAGAAAGAAATATTTTATGAAGAATTAAACAAAGAGGTGGAAGAAGGGAGAAAAAGAAGTAAGCACATAATGGTCTTAGGAGATTGGAACGCTCGAATAGGAAAAGGAGAAGATGGATTTGGAATGATCGGGAAACATACTGTAGAAGAGAATCTCAACAACAATGGGGAAAGGATGATAGAAATGTGCATAGACAACCAACTACTTATAGGAAATACGTTCTTCAACCATAAGAGGATACACGCGTACACCTTCGTGGAAGAAGCAAGACGGGTGAAAAGCGTGATAGACTATATAACATACAGCACAACTGCCAGATACGCAATAATGGATGTAAAAGTAATTAGGGGAGCAGAATTAACAACAGACCACAGACTTTTGATAGCAGACACCAGATTCAGAACGCCGAAAAAAGAGAGACAAAAGGAGTATGAACAAATTAAAACTAAAGAACTAGATATAGAAGAAAACAGACTAAAATATAGAGAACGCCTCCAAAATAGGCTAACAGCACAAGAGCAGCAAGAAGGAGAATATGGAAATACATGGAGCATAGATGAAAGATGGAATAGATTCAAAACGTCTATACTAGAAGCGGCCAAGGATGTCTGTGGAATGAAAAGGAAGAAAGAAGGACAAAAAAGGACAAAATGGTGGAATGAAACAGTAAAAGAAAAAGTAAAGTTGAAGAAACAAGCGTGGAAAAACTACCTGAGTGAAAGAACCGAAGAAAACAAAGAAAGGTACAAACAAAAGCGTAACGAGGCCAAAGAAGCAGTCAAGGAAGCAAAGACAAGATCATGGGAAGATTTCGGCACAACCATCGAACAATCGTACGAGGAGAATCAAAAGAAGTTTTGGAAAATTGTTAAAGGACTAAGGAACAAGAAAGGAAAGCAAGTAAGAAGTATAAGAAACAAAAGTAAGAATAATAAGGTTGAAACAAAAATAGAAAACATCCTGAGAACATGGATAACATACTTTGAAGATAAATATAGTGAGAGGGAGAACAGAGAAGAAAGCGATGAAGAAGGAAGACAAGGAAGGAACGAAGTCCAACAGGGAAATAATCGAGAAAGAGATGAGATAAGACGAGAAGAGGTAGAGGTAGGGGTAAGATCCCTGAAAAATGGAAAATCCCCAGGAATGGATGAGATAACATCAGAGATGCTGAAATATGGAGGAAAAATAGTAATAGACTGGATAACCAAGATCTGTAAGCAAGCATGGGATAGCGAAGTAATACCAAAGGAATGGGAAAAGAACCTTATAATACCGTTACATAAGAAAGGAAACACCATGGAATGTGATAATTACAGAGCAATAAGCCTGACACCGGTAGCCCTTAAAGTATATACAAAAATACTAGAAAGGAAATTAAGAGACGAGATAGAAGATGAACTGCAACAAGAACAAGGAGCATACAGACAGAGCAAACAAACACAAGACCACATATTTACACTGCGAATGATAACAGAGAAGTACTTAGAGAAGGGAAAAACATTACATCTAGCATTCCTCGACTTGAAAGCGGCTTTCGACACAGTGCCAAGACACCACATATGGAGTATCTTAGAAGAAATGAACGTCAGTATAAAACTTAGAAAGACAATTGAAAGCATATATAAGAATGTAGAAGGATGCGTAAGACTGAATGGCAGACGTTCAGAGAATTTTAAAATGAAAAAAGGAATCAAGCAAGGTGATAGCCTGAGTCTACTATTATTTATAATACTAATGGACAAAATAGTAAAGCAGTGTAAACTAAACACAAGAAAGACGAAAATAGGAAACTGGAATTTGAGACCAATTTACCTGCAGAGCTTGATATATGCAGATGACGTAGTACTAATGGCCAATAGCAGAAGAGAATTACAAACAATATTAAACGAGTGGGTACAACAGATGGAGAACAAAGGTCTAAAGATTAATGAGGAGAAAAGTAAAATTATGAGAGGATCAAGGATCCAAGAACAACAAGGAGTAGAAATAAGAATACACGGCAAGCCACTAGAGGAAGTAGAACGTTACGAATATTTAGGCACAATAATATCAAATGACGGGAAAATAGATAAAGAGATACAAAATAGAATAAGCAAAACGAGTAAACTTTTCTACACAATTAACAACACGATCATTGGAAAGCGAGAAATGAGCAAAAAGACAAAAATGCACTTATATAAAACAATATACATACCAACACTCAACTATGGGTCGGAAAGCTGGACAATGATAGATAAACATAAATCAAAAGTAACTGCCTCAGAGATGAAATACCTACGTAAAGTACAGGGAAAAACAAGACGAGACCGAATCAGAAACCAAGTCATCAGAGAACAACTTGAACAGGAACCTGTGGTACACACAATTGAAAATAAACAACTCAAATGGCTAGGACACGTAGTACTGATGGAAAATAATAGAATACCGAAACAGGCTTATGAAGCAAGAATAGAAGGAAGGCGACCGAGCGGAAGACCTAGAAAGACATGGGATGATACAATAACAGAAATAGCATCAAGAAGAGGGAAGACACTAAGAGAAGTGAAAGAAATGGCTAGAAGCAGGAACAACTTTAGGAAATGGATAGATGGATAGAGGCCCCAACGCTGTAATGGCAAAAAGGGAAAGACAAAGAAGAAGAAGAAGAATTCAGCTTAAAATTTTAGAGAAAATTTGTCTCTTTAACTAACGCTCTATTTTGTACTGTTTTTATAGAATTTGTAATTTTTGAAAATTTTTGACAAATGCTTAAAAATTTAAAATCAAATTTTTGGCTAATTATAAGACCACTGTAAAAGGAAGTTGTGTGAGTGTATCACACCAGATTTTTTATTGATCTGTCTGTATACAGTAAAATCTCCCTTGGGCGGACACCAACGGGACCGACTGAAAGTGTCCGTTCAAGAGGGGTGTCCGCCTAAAAGAAATACAAAAAAAAATCGGTTTTTTAATGAAAACTGTAATTAAAGAAATTGGGACATTTAAAACGTATATGTAGGTAAATTTTTAAAATAAACAAAAAACTTAAAACTTAAGGAAAAAATAAGGATTTGTTACCTTACAAAATACTTTCTTTATGTTTAATTATATCAGCAGCTTGTGTTTTTCCGATATCAAAACGCTTGGATAAGTTTCTTACACTTAACTTTTCCCTGTTGTGAACTTCAACAATCTCAATTTTTTGTTTAAGCGTGAGAATTTTTATATTTGGTGCCATTTCTACAATGAATGTGTCCCCCACTGTGTCTTTTCCTCATAGACGTCAGACTAATCCTGAATCCCCGTGTGTACCAAAAGATTGAAGTCGGTGAATCCCCGGTTAACTCGGGAAAGTTTCTCAGTGAAGACAGGCAGTGAAGTTGGTGCACGGCACTATTGAGAAATGCAACAGTGACACTTGCGACAGAAAAATGGGACAAGGCGTTTATTTTTTTATTTTGTTTTTTGTCCGTTTAAGAGAACATTTTCTTGTGTCCGCGTCCGTTCAAGAGAATGTCCGTCCAAGAGGGAGTTAACACAATGCAAATTATATGAGAGTCGGTCGGGACCATGAGAAACTGTCCGTCCAAGGGAGGTGTCCGTGTATCCGCGAAGGTGAATTTTACTGTAATAGCAATAAGATAACATGAACAAGAAAATAACTCATATTGCTCGAGTAAGAGATAAACATAATAGCAAATATTCGAGTAGGCCTGACGCACATTTAATTATGACAGATTTCAACCACACATGCCTACTAAAATAATTTTTTTTCGTATGGTCATCTCTTACTTACTCAAGCATTCTATTTTGTTGTTCATGTTATCTCATTGCTGTTATATATAATTATGATTATGGCCCAATCCGTATTACAGCATAATTTTCATTTAGAGTAATGAAATAGTATATTGTATGTTAAGAGCTGAAAGTGCATTCTTGCCGCTTGGGCATGAAAGCCGAAACCAGCAATCATGCAAAAGCGGCAAGCGCACTTTTAGCTCGAAACATACATACTATTTTTTCGACGACTGAGCATATTATTAATGGAAAATATCATATTTCATTTTATTGCAAATATTAATTGACAATCAAGTTAACATTACTCGCGCAGTCTATTAGACATGTGACGCGATTATTTCGACAAATGACGGGCATTGTCAATGAAACATTCATCAGACGTGGCTACCTATTTTGTTCACGCGGAAACCCAAAACGTGCGGCGAGCGGCAAAAAGAGGAAAACGCACGCTCAGTGGCAAATGTCAACTTTCTGTTGTCAAATGACAGTGAGAAAAATCTACTTTCGATGTCAGTCGTCGAAAAATATGTTTCTTATGGTTCTGATCCTGGCGGTTGAAAAAATTGTATATACACGGCAGGGCAGAACACCATTTTTCCCTCTGTGTATTTGTAGTGCTTGGCATCGCCCTTGAGCTGCAAACTCACATCTTGGGAAAAATTATGCTTTCCTCTTCCTTATAATGTATTATTTTTTCACATTGCCATTGGTGACATTAAAAAAAGTAACTTTTTGATACTTTTCATAACTGCTCACAATCATATTGATTTCACCTAAAAATGAACTAAATGAATTAATAACAGATTCATCCATTTTCAAGTAAGCTCTATTCTATAATGTATAATGGTTAATTTATACAGGGTCCGGCAACGAACCGGGGGTGGAAGATATTTCTAAAACTATGAGAGTTGCATAAATATTGTGTATATAAAAGTTGTAGGTACTAAGGTGGTACACATTACTAAAATAGTTTTGATTATACAGGGTGTCTCAAAAAAGTGTGGCGGATCAAACTTACCTTTTTTTAAATAGAATGCCGTATATTTAGGTAGCTTAAAAGTTTTGTATTGAAATACTCTTCATTTTCATATAAAGTTGTATTGGTCTAACGTCAACTGTTTTGGAGATATTAACAATTTTATGCAAAAAATTGCTGAACTTCAGGCGGCTGCTGTAAGCGACAGAAAACAATTGAATGAAGGAAAACGTTACCAAAAAATTATGATTTTTGTAAACTATCTTTCAAGTGTAAAATGGTGGATCTGGCTGGGTATTAATGTTATACAGAGTGCTGAATATTTGCAAATTTAATTTCGATTTTTTTCAAATGGAACGCCCTATATATTTTTGTATTTCTGAAGAGCTCTTTTAATGAACTTTCCTTTGATATGTTACTTCATACCTCTTAAGTTCGAACTGTTTTTCAGCGAATTTAAACATAAAAAACAATTTAAACCCCTTAAGATGCTTTATTTCAAGGGATAAAAACAAACGCCTTTAAAATAATGATTTAAACACTTGAATTCTTCAAACAAAAGATAAAACCAAGCTTAAAATACAAAAATTGAACCAGAACTCAAAACTAGAAATAACCAATACGATCGAATTTTGAGATAGGAAATGAAGTGGAAGAAGAAAGCTCATTAAAAGTACTTTTTAAAAATACAGGGATATACAGGGTGTTCCATTTAAATAAATCAAACTAATTATATTTGCAGATTATGAATTCTCTGTACAGCTTTAATACTCAGAGCAGGAAAGGAGAACTATTTGAACATTTAGTGTAATTCCGTATAAGCTTTTGGTGTATTGGCTTTTATTTTTTTTTATCTGATTTAATTTGATCGTGGAATTAATTTATTCCTGCATTTATCGTTTTTTTCGTGTTTATTTCCTGTATCAACACTGACTGAATTTATATTTTCTAAACCTGGTTTTGTGCTTTTATTCTAAGAGAGATCATGCGTTTAAATCACTATTTTAAGGGCGTTTGTTTTTTATCCCTTGAAATAAAGCATTTAAAGGGTTTAAATTGTTTTTATGTTCAAACACGCATATCTGAAAAACAGTTGAACTTAGAAGTATGAAGTAACATATCAAATGAAAGCTCATTAAAAGGGCTCTTCAAAAAGGGCGTTCCATTTGAAAAAACTCGAAATTATTAAATTTCCAAATATTGAGCACCCTATATAACATTAATACCCAGATCAACCATTTTACACTTGAAAGATAGTTTACAAAAATCATAATTTTTTGGTAACATTTTCCTTCATTCAATTGTTTTCTGTCGCTTACAGCAGTCGCCTGTAGTTCAGCATTTTTTTGCATAAAATCGTTAATATCTCCAAAACAGTTGAAGTTAGACCCATACAACTTTATCTGAAAATGATGAGTATTTCAATACAAAACTTTTAAGCTACCCAAATATAGGGCATTCTATTTAAAAAAAAGTAAGTTTGATTCGCCATACTTTTTTGCGACACCCTGTATAATCAAAAATATTTTAGTAATGTGCACCACTTTCGTACCTACAACTTTTATATACACAATATTCATGTAACTCTCATAGTTTTAGAAATATCTTCCACCCCCGCTTCGTTGCCGGACTCTGTATTTATACAGTACAGTAAACATTGCGCTTCCATACTTTGACCAAAATTATTTAAAAAGATATTTTTGTCAACTACACGGAAAAATTGCATGTTCAACACATTGGAAAAGTGATTCTTCCATGCTCACGTAAAACTTTTGCATTCGCTGGAAAACTCTCACTTTTCTTAACTTGTAGAACAATCTACTATTAATTCACTAGCGATTTAAGAACAACTCGCTAGCATATAAACAGTTACTTATGGTTGCTATTATAGAGATAATAATAATAATACCAGTTTAAAATAACAAAGAAATAATAATTAACCGAGTTATTTAACAATAACAGTAACGGCGTAACTGGAGACTTGAGTTACCGCATTTATATTTTTATGACGCTCAACGCCTCAACGGCTTAAACCTGAAAAGAAACACAGATTGCAAGCAGCTGAAAATTATTTCGGTGGCACAAATAATTTTCGCATATTTATAATCTCAAGAGTATTAATTTTTTCCTGATTTTTTTTTATTGCATCCAACAACGTCGTATTAATTAGGACGCCTTCCAGAGGCGAGCGTTTCCTTTCCAGATACTTTCCATTTGAAAATATATTTTTTGAAACTTTTCCTTACTGCCAATCTCTAGCGTGCTTTTAAAACTTTCTTTTGTGCAACAAAAGTTATTACATTCGTCGTACATTTTAAATGCGGCATATGCCGCGGGTTTCAGCTAGTTTAATGATATGGTATGAGCCTTTGTTGAGTAATAACACAACCACTAATAAACTTAGAACTGTCGCTGTACAAAACATTTTTGAATACGACTGTACCTATACTTTCCAATACAATAAATGTTTCATATTCACTTTTGTTTTCTATTCTTACTGAATCGGAGGTTGAAAAGAGTACTAAATACTACTCTCGTAGTGACAACGTTCCTTATAAAAGCCAGATCACTAAACTATGTAGCATTAGCAGAAATCGACTCGAATGGCTTCGAAATTGCATCCACACGTCTGACAATTATCTTTGTTTAAAGGAGGTATAAGTTATACAACATTTCGCCAACGGCAAAAATGCCAAACGAGAAATTTCAACAGCTTTGAGAGTAACTCGTAAGGGACGCAAATACGCTGTTAACCTTCAAAAATTCCTTGAAATTATATGGTGGAAGATGTTAGCCGCAGGACTAGTTATGGAATTTATGAAACATCTTTTGAATATTGGAAGAACACTATTAAGCGATACATTTTATACAAGTGTTAGTGTAGGTCATTATTTAATTATAATAAAACACACTTAGTGGGTACTCCACATTCAAACCAAAAACTGTAGTAAATTCAAAACTTAGAGAAGGGGTAATTGAAGTTTTATAAAGTAACACGAAAGTTGTTGTAGGAGTTGACAAATGGAAATGCAAATGAGATGTTTTATTTGTAACTTTCCGCTAAAAAGTTGCAGTTATAGATTTCCCGTTCGCAAAAGTATGAAATGGTATAGAAAAATCTTCGTTAAAGCTTTTTCATAATACCTACATGTTATTGCACTATATCAGTACTGTGTGCTTGAACGTAGTATCACCTATAACAGCCAAGGCCGTTACAACTGTTGCTACACTACCACATTGCCGGCATTTTAAAATTTTATATGTCAAACGGCTGTCTTCTAGCTTAGCTTAATTAAAATTGAGCTTTCAATTACTTGCATTGTTTTAATTTATTTGAAAATTAATTTGTAAACATACGGGACTCAGGTTACTAGTAAGTTTTATTTAAATTATTTATATTAAAATCACAACAAACATATGGCCGATAAAACATATAACTGATTCGGATAAATTATAGCCTCGGCCTAATCGGTTTCGGCCACAAAATGCATCCTCGTCCGTTATATACTCAATATCGGTCTAACACCGTTAAATACTATAACAAATAAACTGTAATTAATGTTACTGGAAAGAATATTAGCGTGATAGGATTTTGGAAAAATAGCTTATGTCGAACACAAAACAGTAATCCCAACATGTCATCAAAGAGAATGGAACAAGTGACAGGTTAAAATTTAATTGCGCATCTATTTGATAGCGATCTCTGTAGTACTTATCCCACATTGTTACGCATCTATTCCATTCCGATGTCATCAGTTATAGTGTTCACTTAGGTATGGGCTTGCACTTTGATGTCGTGTAATGGTTGCCCGTGCCTGTTCGGCGGATTTGCTTTTCTGAACCATAATTTAGGGACGTTACGTGCCCACGGTTACTTCTTCGAACGTGCCCAGAACACCGCGGTTTGCGTAAGGAAGCATTCGTTGGGTTCTATTTAATTTTACCTGTGTTCTATCGTGGACTATTTTCCCCTTATAGCAGTCAGTTAGGAACCGTAGGGAAATTTGCTAAGGTGTTAGCTTCCACAGCGTCCTGGATGCGCATGTCGCTTAGAGCCTGATCTTGACCCGTTCCTATCTTCAGTCGTGGCCCTGTGGTGTGGATGTTTGTCGCTTTGAGCGCAGTTAGGGCATTTTGACGTTTGTACTGCCAAAGTAACCTTGGGAGTATACCGTTCGCTCTGCGAACTTGGTACCTAGAAGCACACTAAGCGTATCGCCTTGCAAAGTATTGCCTGATTTTAATGTGTGCGATAAATGTTATATCGGTGTATGGTAACTTGTAAGGTGCCTAGTAGCCTGTCAACCTGTAATTTTATATATGCATTGATGATAATTATATACTGTGATATTCGCATTCTGGCGTTATTTATTTGTTACTGCTACCTGTACTTAAGTTGACATTCTCTTTCAGATTATTGTGTGCTGCTTGAGTTTACGAATTCTCTTTGAATGCCTGGATACACTTGTCGTTACTTGGTAAAAATCCGTTGGCGTTCCATTATTCGAGTATATTTAAAGTGCTGTACACGCCGTCCCCATTGAACTACTTTCGGCCGGCAATTGTATCCAAGTAATTACAAGTTTGTGTAGTTTCTTGAGAAAATAGCCAACGGTAGATTTGTTACGATAACAAGGTGTTCAATGTGCTATAAAACATTTCCGGAAAGTGAAGGAAGGCAATCCTCTGTGAAAAATGCCGAAAAGGTACGCACATGCTGCTTGATACTAAACCGCCTCGTGCATAAATTGCTTTTTTCTACTCATGTAACTGAAATGGCATATAACATACTAACATGGCGTCGCTAAGTGACATTTTAATCTGACCATCATAACGTGTGACTAAAGAGCGTCTTAGTCACAGGCTGAAGTTGGCAATGACGTTTTAATCACGGGATGAAGTCAGGTTCAGACCGTATTTGTTTTATTAGCCACAGCTGAAACTGAAATCAAGTTAGTTTTGAACACTCAACTTTGACGTCTGTTAAGCTTAATTTAACCTCACCTAATATTCAAAATTTTTAATGAAATAACATAGTGTTATTTTGTCTAAAGTTGTGATCGTAGAAAACTTATAGTATGTAACACATTATATAAACTCGGCTAGACACTCTTTTATTAAACACTACTACGCCTGTGCCTAAAAAACCTCACCGTGACTAAAGTGAAGTTTATACAATTTGTTACATAATATACTATTTTAAGAATCGTACTCCCTTTCTTTGAAAGCACACTTACATTTCTTTATTAATGTATTAAAAAGTGTTACAGATTTTTGAACATATATTTATGTCAGAACATTTTTAAAAAATTTGAAATTAATATCCAGTATACTCAAAATTAGTAAAAACTGTTAAGAGAAATTTTATGAGATACTAATTCCACTGTATTTCTGCAACCAATGGCCCTAACGATCAATTATTAATCACAATGACATTGCTTCATGGCCTGGTTAGCCTATATAAGCTGCCCCACTAACAGTGTTGCTATATTTTCATCATATCCGTCCATAATAACTTAAATATGCAACATTAACATATTGCAACCTGGGATGAATTAATTACAATTACTAACTTAAACCTGCTTCTTACATATTTTTCTAATGTTACAGTCCTTTGGCAACCACGAATTCGACGACAAAGTGGCGGGCGTCGTCCCTTTTCTGAACGCAGTCACGTTTCCCATAGTCGCAGCCAACTTGGACTTCTCAAAGGAACCAATCCTCCTGGCCACGAACGTGACAAAATCGGTGGTGCTGGAAATCGCCGGCAAAAAAATCGGCGTGATCGGTTATCTGACTCCGGAAACTGCCCACATTTCAGCGCCCGAGGGAGTCATCTTCAAAAACGAAGTCGAGGCAATTAAGCAAGAGAGCGAGCGGTTGAATAAGGAGGGCGTGAAAATCATCATAGCCTTGGGGCATTCCGGGTATGAGACGGATAAGATGATCGCTAAGGAAGTGCCTCTGGTAGATTTGGTTGTTGGTGGGCACACCAACACCTTCCTCTGAAATGGACCTCAACCCGATGCCGAAGTAATTGAAGGCCCATACCCTACCATTGTTCAGCAAGCCAGCAAAAAGAAAGTCCCCATCGTGCAAGTGTATGCTTATACCAAGTACATGGGGCATTTGAATATTATCTTTAACGACAACGGGGACGCCATTGAGTATTCAGGTCAACCGCTTCTGTTGAACAGTACATTTCCACAAGATCAAGATGTCTTAGATATGCTTACAAAGTATAGACCTGCAGTGGAAGCTTTAGATAAGGAAATTATTGGACAAACTCGCGTCCTCTTGGATGGAAGTGTGCAGAGTTGTCATCACAAAGAATGTAACTTTGGCAATTTCATTGCGGACGCCTACGTAGCTTACCACTCTTCACTTTATGGAGGAAGTCAGTGGACAGACGCCCCCATTGCTCTCGTAAACGGAGGTGGCATCCGTAACAGCATCGAACCCAATCCGTTAGTAGCAGGGCAAATAACCAAGGGTGAGCTGATGGCAGCAATGCCCTTCGATGATCAGATTATATCTATGAACTTGAAGGGCTGAGATATACTGAAGACTTTGGAAATTGGCGTAAGAAGCAACGGTGAAACCTCGCGAGGGGAATTTATTCAGAGCTCCGGCATCCGTTACAGTTTTGACTCTACGAAGCCCGTTGGCTCTAAAGTTTTTGATGTAAGGATACGGTGTGGGGCATGCAAGGTTCCAGTGTATGAACCGATTGTTGCACACAAGGTCTACAGTGTTCCTAAATGCCGGTGGCGATTGGCACACTATCATCAAGGATAATGGAGAAAAGAAGGTTATAGAAGATATATATATATAATCAGCTCTTTAACCGCAAGCAGTTATGGCTACTTTTTTCAAAGTTTTCCAAATCCTGATTTGGGTCGGATTAATTCCCATTTCTTCTGTTGTTTTTTATATTGTTTTTATTGTTTTAATTTTTAATCTGTGAGGTTTTTGCTCGTTCTTGCTTCTTCTGCTATCTTTGCCCATTCCTTCCTCTTTTTACACTTCTCTTTCCAGTTCTTTAGTCCTAGCTTCTTTAGGTCTTCTTCTACATCATCGAGCCATCTCAGACTAGGTCTACCTCTTCTTCTTTTTTCGGTTGGTGTCCATTCTGTTATTACTCGTATTGCTCTTCTTTTATCTGCCCTCATTACGTGACCTAACCATTTTATTCTCTGCGATTTTATATATGTAACAATATCTTCCCCTTTCATTTGCTCCCTCAGTTCAAAGTTCATTCTTGGTCTAAATTCGTCTTCTTCTGTTCGTACTGGGCCCATTATTCTTCGTAATATTTTCCTTTCAAACACTTTTAGATCTTCTTCTTTTTTAGTTAAGGTCCATACCTTTATTCCATATGTCACTATTGGTCTAATAATGGTTTTATATAGTTGTAGTTTTGCTTTTTTACTTAGGTATTTAGAGTTTAAGAATGTTTTGTTTGCATAATATGCTCTGTGCCCCATCTGTATTTTTTGTTTTGTTTTTTCACTGGTCTTATATTTTTTATTATAAATTGTTATTCCTAAATATTTAAGGTTCTGGACTGCTTCAAATTTATAGCCTTTAATTTTAAGATATTCTTCATTACTGGTGTCACTATATTTTAAATATTTTGTTTTATTTTCACTGATTCTTAAACCCATTTTTTTTGTTTCCTCCTCTAGTCTCATGAAACTTTTTATTAGCCCCTCTTTTGTTCTACTGATAATTGTAACAACATCTGCGTAAGCGATAATTTGTGTGTTTTTAATATTTATTATCCCTTCTAACTCTGATCTTCTAATTGCACTTTCTAAGGCTATATTAAACAATGTAGCTGACAGCTTATCTCCCTGCCTAACGCCTTGTTGTACATTAAGGATTTCAGTTGTATCACTTCCTATTTTCACTACTGCGGTTGACTCTTTTAGGGTCATTTCGACAAGGTTTACTATTTTTTGTGGGGTCCTTATGTACTGCAGTTCTTTTATTATCTTTTCTCTTATTACTTTATCGAAAGCCTGTTTAAAGTCTATGAATAGGATGTGAAGAGTTATGTGATATTCTTTTGCTTTTTCTAGTATTTGTTGTACAATGTGTATGGCGTCTGTGGTCGATCTTCCTTGTCTAAAACCTTGTTGGTAGTCCCCTAGTTCGTTCTCTGCATGTTCTTGAAGTTTGTCTTTAATTATTTTGAGATCACTTTATAGGCCACATTTAGTAAAGTTATTCCTCTATAAGTTGAGCAATCCTCCAAGTCCCCTTTTTTGTGTATTGTAAAAATTACACCTCTCTTCCAATCTTCTGGCATGCGTTCTTCCCTCCAGATCAAGCATATTAGTTCATGTAGTTTTTCGTGCAGTTTCTCACCTCCATATTTTAGGTATTCAGTAATTATTCCGTCACTTCCTGGCGTCTTATTGTTTTTTAGGTGTCGTATTGCCTGTTTTACGTCTCCTATTGTTGGTTCTTCTATTTTTTCATCATTTTGTCTAACGTTCGTTTGTGCTATTGTATTCGTTTCCGTATCCTTTCTGTATAGTTGTTCATAATAGTTCTTCCATATTTGTTGTATTTCTTTCGTTTCATATCTTGTCCTTCCTTCTATGTCTTTATATCCTGTAGTTTTTATTCTAAAGTTCTTCTTTTCTAGTTTTATTCTCTGGTAAAACATTCTTGTGTTTTTATTGTTATATTCATCTTGCATATCTTTCATTTTCTTTTCGTTCCAATCTCTCTTTTTTTGTTTACATGTGTTTCTTGCTAGGGAATTTGCTTCTTTGTAAATTTGTTTGTCTTCTTCTGCATTTGATTGCAACCATTTTATCCATGCTCGGTTTTTTTCATCTCTTGTCTTCTTGCACTCTTGGTCGTACCATTTTTTATTTTTTTCCTGTTCGTTGTGACCCACGCATTTTTCTGCTGTTTTCAAAATACTAGTTTTTATGTTATTCCACTGGATTTCGATTCTATTTGTATTTGTACAATCAGTGGGGATTTGCTTTTGCTGAAGTTCTTGCGTTATTCCTTCTTCTAATGCTTGTTTCACCTTTCGTTCTTTTATTTTGTTTATATCCCAATTGTTATTTTTTTTATTCTCTCTTTTCCTCTTCTTCGGTTTTTCCTTTCCTTGGTCGTCGCAATTACTAAGTTGTGGTCTGAATTTACGTTGGCGCCTCGGAAAGATCTTACATCCTGTATGTTATTAGTTCTTTCTTTCGTTATCAGTACATGATCGATTTGACTCGTCGATGTTTGGTTTGGGTGATTCCATGTTATTTTGTGCCTCTTTGGGTGAGGAAATTTTGTGCTGACAATAAATAAATTCGTTGCTGCTGCCAAGTTGCATATTCTATTCCCATTGTCGTTTGTTTCTTCGTGAATTGTGTTCTTTCCTGCTACAGCTTTTATATACCCCTTCTTACCAATCTGAGCATTTATATCTCCTAGTACTAGTAGTGTATCGTATTTTGGTGCTTTTTCACATTGAGATTGCAGTTCTTCATAAAACTTGTCTTTCTTATCACCCTCTTCTATCTCTGTTGGGGCATACACGCATATGAAGGTAGTATTATTAATTTTTCCTCGAATTCTGAGGATTGACATTCTGTCATTTATGGGTTCAAATTTCATTATGTTAGGAGTTTGTTTTTTGGAAACGATAAAACCTGTTCCATTCCTTCCTTGTTTTTCCCCTCCACTCCAGAATAATGTATGGTTATTTTTCTTGATTTTACCTGCTCCAGCCCATTTAGTTTCTTGTAATGCCATAATATCAATATCATACTTTCCATTGTTTGCATAATTTCATTCATCTTTCCAGGTTGTAAAAGTGTTTTTATGTTCCATGTCGCAATTCTTGTTTTGTGTTTTTTTGTTTTTCTTTTTTTCTTCTTATTTTTCATATTGCTTTCCTCTTCGTTTAATTTATAACTCTCCTGCTTCTTCTCCTTTCTTTCTCTTTGCCTTTTCGCTTTGCATTCTATTGTTGTCAATGTTTTTTCCGTCCGGTTTTCAGCTTCTTCTACTTTTTTGGATGGTGTTGATTCCTTGTTGTTCTCGTTATGTTCTTGAGAGTTGCGTTTAATGTTTCCTCAACGAACACTGAATTATCTTTTGTACTGCCGGTCTTCTGTTCATCCTTCTCCTTTCTTCCTTTTCCGTAGGGTGCCAAAATCGTCTGTGTCCAGTTCTTCTTTTTTGGGATTGCTCCTTTTGAGTTATTTTCCTCTTCCTCATCTGTTGACCTTCCTCTTTTCTTATTATCCTCTTTGTTTTCCTCTGGTTTTCTTAACTCTTCTTCTTCCATGCTTTGTTCGTCTAACTCTTCGATCCTCCATTCCTCTCCATTTACTATCAACCTATCTCTTATTATCATTGCTTTCATTCCTCTTCTCCTGGCTTCCATCTTATAAGGTATTAGTTTTTCTGGATATCTCTTGTCTTCTTATCTAAATCTTCACTTACTGCAATCTGTGTTGCCTTCAATCCTGATAGATTCTTTTATATTTCAATTTTCTTAAATTTTGTTGTAAGACCCACTTTAACTGGTCTATTTACATTTCCTATACTTCTCCCTATTCTGTTTACATAATCTATTTCGTAATCCTCGATAGTTACTCCGATTCTTCCTATTACATCTTTCAGAATTTTATCTTTCAACATCCTCGCATCTTCTCTGTTCTCTTCGGGGATACCGAAAATTATAATATTCTTTTTCCTTGTCTCATTTTCTAATACTTCTATTCTTGCTTGCTGCTTCATTACGACTTCCTCTAGCTTTTTAATTTTATTCTTTTGTGGTTTCAAATTAATGCCTGATTCATCTATTTTCTTCTCCATTCCTATCAATTTCCTCATGATGTCCATTAGCGTTGGTTCTTTGCCTTCTTCCATTCTTCACGTATTATTTGTGGTTGTATTTATGCTGTAGACGCTTGTGACGAGTTTGGTCCCAACTTTTTAATTTACTTCTTTTGTGTTTTCGCTTGTGTGCATAATTTGAATTCCTCAGGGTTCTGTTCGTCGCACACTTCGTATAGCTTTTTACTCGTGTGCAGAATTTGAATTCTGAAGCGTTCTGTTCGTGGGCACTTCGGATAGTTATTCACTCGTGTGCAGAATTTGAATTCCGCGGCGTTCTGTTCGTCGCGCACTTCGTATAGCTTTTCACTATTGTGGAAACACTTTTAAATTTCGCGCTTTAACTTTTCTTGAGTTGGCGTTGTTGTTCGTCGCGTCGCGTTCTCCCGATATTACTACCGTTCGAAGCGATTTTGGCTTTCCGTTTTTGCCGTCTCTAGTTTCCCTTAATGTTTTACTGCTTTTATCCCCCTATCACTGAAAGTTGTTTATTTGGGTTCTCATAAATTCTCTATATTTCGCTGTCCGACAATACACTTTTTATTTAATCGTTTTGTATCACTTTATTTAGGGTCCATTGTTGCGGTTAGAACTTCGTAAAACCAACTGTTTATTAAGTTGCACGTAGATCCTCTTCGTTTACACGCGAAAACAAACTCTATGTTAACTTTCTTGCGGATATTCGTAAGTCTTTTCGCTAGTGTGCGTTTTTGAATTTCGCGCGTGTTCTAACAATGTTAGGTTGGTATTTCGGTAAACGTAAAACGCACTGTATCAAGGACGCTTCTCGTTCGCCGACTTTCACCTGTACGTTATCGCACTCTTATTGCTATCTGACCTGATTTTGGCTTTATTCCTTCTTCCCTGCTAAATCCTCTTTGTTAGGCGGGACCCGTGTTATCGAGCTACCTACTGCTTCGTCGATTCACCTTAATTTTTAAGATTTGCCCTAAATTTTATTACTTTTATGCACTGTGTTAAACTGACACTTGTTATCTCTATTCTTTTACAAGCCTAGGTCATAGAAGATATGAACGACTTGGAAATAGTTGCTTGGTATATTCAGAAGAAAACTCCGGTTTATCCCGAAGAAGATGAACGTATTGTAGTAGTTGTGCCAGGAAAAGAGGATGTTCCAGACTCGGCAAGCGTGCGTCTGGGGTCGATGTTCCTCATAATTTTAGCAGCTTTTTAGGATTAAGTTTTACTAGATAAGACATCTTTGTACCGTCCTGCATATGACTGAGCACACGCACATGCAAATAGATTTTGTAGTTGTATAAAAGAAGAGCTGTTATATGTTTGACCATTACTATAATTGCAATTGTATTTTAAAAAAACTATTTTATCTTTGCGTTCCAGAACTTTCCCTAAATTACAAAAGTTTAGTATGCTGCAGGAAGTGTATGATACCAGCACTATCTAGATGTTTAAATTTTCCCTCGAATATCGCTCGACTCTCTCAGTATTGATTACACTCACGCAATATAAGGTCCACTGTATTAGATTGTAAAATTAGATTAATTTTAAAGCAAAGTGTATTTAGAAATATGAACTAACTGTTTTCCAGGAAAATTCCTTTTGTGATGTGTGTTATGATATTATTAGCTACGAAACGCAAATGTCTCAATATTTGCTGTAATTTCGTTTCCTCAGTGACGCATTTAATAGTTGGTGCTTGAAGTCAAAGAGATAAAAAATGCCGTACCTATTGCTTGAAAACAGCATGATACTTTTGTTGTAATTCTACTAAACTATTGGCATATTAATAGATCTCTTAGACTTCTACCCATACAGTAAACTGATAATCATAATTAGTTATTCTTGTTGATAATTTTTTACTATTGTCGTTTTCATAATAAAAATTAAATTTTTGTTTTTTATTAGTTTTCTGTTACTCTTCTATAAAAAGAACACTTTACCTATCCCTCTTTCCAGCACCATACACTATACAGTGTGTCCAAGATAAGAAGGCCAGTACGGAAATCTCGTTAATAGTAAGAGATACAAATTTGGTTAAATGAAAAAAAAACTTGCGTAATTAAAGAATTAGCAACATGACGCCTAGATATCCTTAATATGATTTTACGTATTTGAGTTATCTTAAACGGAACTTTTCGATTTTCAATTCTAATTTTTTCTAACGTTAATATTAAAAATTGAGCAAAACTGACAAAACTTCTTTATAGAAACTTTTAATGGACTTCAAGGTTATGTTGACGTGTCGTGTTCGAGCAACCATTAACAAGAGATTTTTTAAAAATACGGTCCTGGTATCTGATGTCAAAGTTTAGTTCAACAATGTCCCGCATATTATGGTTTAACTACGTTTCGAGTATTGGTTAACCATCGTCATGAAATTTTTGGATACGGGCTTGTGTCCTAGAGCATTTCATACGTTGGTTGAGTTTTTTCTTAATAATCACGCATGGTCTTAGAATACAAATATAAAAAAAAATCAATAGTAAGTAGTTAAATTATTGACTATTTTTCTTATTTGCAAAAACTAATTAAAATTTTGAAAAATCATCGAGTGTGGTTTATTATATATTTTTTAATTTCAAAAGCCGAAACAACGTTTAAAATGCTCTAGGACACAGGTCCGTCAAAACATCTCTTAATGATGGTCAAAGAAGACTATAATTAAATCATAATGTGTGGTTGAATTCAGAATAAAACGGGGCTTTTAAAATTTGAACAGTATTTAAAAAAAATTAAGTTGATGCTGGTCGCTCGGAGACGAAACGTCGGATAAAACAATTGATAACGTAATCTTTAAGTACATTAACAGTTGATATAATGCGAATTTGTCAGTTTCGCTCTAACTTTAATATTGTCGCCAGAAGAAAATAAAATCCAAATATTTGTTTTTAAAATAACTCAAAAACAAGAAATCAAACCAAGGATCTGTAGTAGTAATTTTATTAGCCCTTTAATTACGCAACATATTTCCTATTTAATCAACTTTGTATCCTACTATTATTGAGATCCCCATACTGGCCCTTCTTATCTTGAACACACCGTATAAATACGTATTGACCAGGCTGGGCAGCGTGATCTAATCTTAGAAAATTCGTTTTAGTAGTTTACAACAATTGAAAGCTGCTGTGGCAGCCCAGGAGAAGTCAAGCAGTGGTTTTTTTCAAGGAGAAGAATGCATCATGGCAACTAATGTTTTTACTTTTTTCCGTGTCTGGCTACATACTTTTATTTGCTGCCCTGCTATTATGTTATTTGATCAATTTAGCGTCGTCTATAGTGATAAAAAGAGAAAGGCGTAAATTAATTTCAATTGTCTCAACTTGGGAGGGGGGGGGGGTGTGCTACTATAGAGTCTTGCGTCGCTCTTTAGCCAAGAACAGGAATTAAGTACATGATGGGCGAAAGAAAGGAGGGGTTATAGACGAGAATCCAGTTTACATGTTCTCCTCATTTAGACAACTGTAAAAGAACATTTGCAGGCTTTTTGTAACAGTAATTCATTAATAGGGCTAGATTAGAGCCATTTAAATAAATATTAATTATCGCTGAAAAATATATTTCCTAAAAAGCGCTTTGCATCGCACTTAAAAATTATTGGAACATGTAACTTTTCAGTAAAAATAAAAAATCTATAGGAGTAATTAGCATTTTATATTATTTTTTCCGATTATAAATCTTTAAAGTAAAGTCTTCACCTAACAAATATTGTATTTCTTAATTAAGTGAAATTTTGAAAAATATTTTACTAAAGTTAAAGAAAAATCGTTTTCTGGCCTTGAGATTGTTAGTTAAAACTAACACACTCTAAACTAAAACAATCTTATTGAAATCGCACTTTGCGAAAAGTAGCACTTTTTGGATTTTGAAAATGTCGAAAAACGCCATTTTCTAAATAAGTAAATATCACTCGGTGTATATGAAGAAGCTAAATAGGTTTTTGGACAAACACAAATCATAGCCGTAAAAAGTGTATTTGAAAAATAAAAAAAATGTTTCCCATACAATGCCGACTTTTTGGCGATCACTGTATCATTGGAAAAAACAATAGAACTCGTTAATTATTTCGTTAGATTTTTTAATACTTACGGAAATGTATTATTTTTGCATAATGTTTGAGTTTCTGATGGAAGGCCGTTTTAGGAGATATATTTTTCAATGATAATTAATATCTACTTAAATGGCTTCTAAAAACTCGAATCTACCGCTGTTAATGGATTACTGACAGAAAAGGGAACTGTCTTAACTATTTCAAACCAGTTTTGCAATTTTTTAATACATACTTAAAATAACAACAAAAAGTTATTACTTACTTTAACAACTTTTTTTTTTTAATTTTGGATTAAAATTTTGTATTTAGACAATCACATTTTAAACAACTTCTTTGGTAAAATTTTTCTCCATCTTGGTTAGTAAATGCATTTTCCCAGTTATTTTCAAACAATGTAAATTTGACAGAAACGGAATTGAATAACAACTTTTATGTACTCCAGTGGGATAAGTAACTCATTATGTCACTCATTTGATACTATTTCCATTAGGTAATGAAATTCATTACACCACTCAGCTAGGTAATGGCTTCATTAACTAACTGAGTCGTGTAATGGCTTGATTACCTAACTGAAATAGTGTCAAATGAATGACATAATGACATTTGCGTACTAAAATATTTTTGAAAATGACAGATCTGACATTTGTATCAATTTTAGGCAGTTGTAGATAAAATTTTGTACAAAAACACGTGTGTGTTATCCCACTTGTATAGCAAATAACTATTATCTAGTTTGCGTTCGTACTGCGGCCATCATGATATACTCGTTTGCGTATCGTAATAGACACAAAGCGATGCTATAATAAAAATACTAAAAACAGTAATTAATTATTTTAACGTTGGCAACCATAGGTACTTCGCTCCGTGTACATATCGAACTGTCAATAGCCGCCTTTATTGCACCGCACAAATGTTGCTAACTGTCGCAAAATTCCCCAGATTTTGAAATTTTATGTTTTTGTTTAAAAAAATGGCAAAGTAGAAAAAATACTGAATGATACCTCGTTTATAAGGCATTTTGTCGCACTTACTCCTTTAGGGCACTCCTCGCTTTGTTCGTCGTACCCTATACCCGTGCCTACTACAAAATGATTCTTATAAAATTCGTATCGTAATATAGTACTATTATTTGGTCCATTTGTAATCTTTATTCCACCACCTCTCCTCGTCAGGGTTTGATTTTCTATAAAACTATATATAAAAATGTTCCCATTGGATGCCAACTTTTTGGCGATTACTGTACATTCAGCAAGGGCTTCTAATATTTTGTGCTGATTTACAATGTCGAAAGCCTTCTTGTAGTCTAGGAAGATCAAAAATAAGGAAAGGAAGCCTTTATTGCATTATACATAAGAAACATGCTCGGAATATAGTTCAAATTGAACGTGTCTGTCCTGGAGTTATACCTCATATTAAAAATTAATCACCGAATACTCCTCAAAGACTGTGCAGGTGTATCCCTCAACATCATAGCATACAGACGAAGAAGATATGAAAACATGAGTCTAGGCGTAAGCCGTTGGAAAACGGCAACCTGCCTATTTCACATTGTTGATCGGAGATTTCAATGCCAAACTCGGCCATAGAGAAGATAATACGAATTTACTATTCGTCGGATTGGCTCCCCAAAAAGAACGAAAGAGGTCGCAATCCATACAAATGTTGATTTTTTTGTTATTTATCATTTTATGTACCTGCACATCTTGTTTCACACCTGCATTTGCAATCCATTTCAGTTTTATTTCTTTAAGAAATGCCCTTTTATTAATAACATCCCTACGTATCGATATATTCTATGTATATTCTCAGAATGATCGTATTTCTCTTACTTTTAACTTCTCAGATTTTCTTTAATTTCTTATCTCTTTAGCTTTATTGATAACTAATTTTAAAACTCATATGATGCTACTAAGTTTGACTACTAAGGTGGACTACTTTTAAAGGAGAGTTTGATGCAACTTTGCGACCTTTAAACTTTTTGAAGTTGTTCGATATAATGGTGTAATCACGTTGTAAAAGAAAGGAAATATTGGGTATAAGTTCCACCTCCAATGTTAGTCTGACAGTACAAGCTATAATCACACGGAAGAACACGCCAAAATTATGAAATAAACCGGTGTTTCTACAATGATTTTTAAGTAGCCGATTTTGTATCTATGGACGGTTCTATCCACTCTTACGCAAATGGATTGCCAATTGAAAAAACTAATGGTATAATAATTATAATCTTTCAAGATACTAATATTAACAACTGCCGCATCGTATTTTGTACTTAAACTTATATACGAGATCTGTACTTTTTGAAAGTTGTTTCTCGATTGTGTGTTCTTGCTAGCAAGATGATTTACTTTTATCTACGCATCTAAGTAGTTTGCAGCTGTGGCCTGTTTATGAATGTGTATTTACGGGAGGTGACATCCTTTCCTAAATTACACTTTTGCTAGCAGATAATTATAAAATTACGTTGATTACAATAATTTGTACAAAATTACCGCACGTGGTAGATGTATGTTTGAGAATAGTAAATTACGACCATTTTTAAGAATTAACTTCAAATTATTTCCCAAACAAGTCTTCGGTTTAATAATTCTGTATATATATTTTCAGAATCTGGGGCTTTTGCAATGCCACAATCAAATATAAGGTGTGCTTCAAGTTTTAAAATTTGAATTGTCTGCTCTTTAATAGTTTGAGAAATATGTAGAATCTTAAACAATGTCTAGGGGATTGATTTTTATAGTGGGAAGTGAACTAATGTCTGTATGATATAAGAACATATTTTTCTTTCAATATAAAGTCTTAGGTATTTCTAGAGTTGATGCATTTGTAACATTTCGAGATGTGGCAGAGATAGGAACTCCTGGAAAGGCAACATTAATCACATCAAATTTTCAACATATTAAGAAAATATTACCAAATTCAATTAAGCTTGTTCACATATCATATCGTTTTTACACAGTGACCGCCAAAAAGCCAGCATCATATGGGAAAGCTTTCTATTTTTGATTTCTCAAAAAAGTTTGTGCTCGCCTAAAAAACCTATTTAGCCTCTATCATATATACCGAGTGATTGTTACTTATTTAGAAAATGACGTTTTTCGAAATTGTCACAATTCTAAAAGTGCTGTTTTTCGGAAATCAAGTAAGATTTTAATGAGATTCTTTTACAGTTTATTACATTTAGCTAACTTAACAATATCAAGGCCAGAAAGCACATATTTTCCTTTAATTATAGCTAAAATTACATTTTTAAATTTTTAAAATATTTTTAACATTTCGCTTACCAAGACTTAATTTTAAAATTCGAATTTTTTATGTGAAGACTTATAATTGGAAGAAATAATATAAAACATTAATTGCTCCTTTAATTTTTTTTATTATTTACCGATGTAGGAACTTTATGTAAATGTTGTGTTTAGAGAATGCAAATCAATAAACAGTATCTGACGTAAACATTTTACATAAATGACTTTTTGCACTCCCGGGACTAAACGACGTACTTTAGGCGTTATTTTGAAGGACCAAAGTGCCACTTTTAATTTCTCAGGGATTAAATTTTTATTTAATATTTATTTAATTCCTCAGGGATTAAAAGTGGCACTTTGGCCCTTTAATAGTATATTATAATACTAGTGTATAAGTACGCCTTTAAAGCACGTGCGACGAGTTTAAGAGACGACGCAAAGCGGAGTGCTTTTAACGTCGCTAGTGCTTTAATGGCACTTATACACGTGTATCATACGCTATTTTATCTAGGATCGTAACAGAAGTATAAAAACTTAGTTCGGTGACACTTTTTCTGCCACATTGTGTTAGACATTTTAGGTTATGTTGACATTCAAATTTACGGCAGAGTGTGTTTTAATATAGTATTAAAACACGCCACCAATGGCAACGTGCAAAAAAGACGTAATTCGGACGCCAATATTAAGAGTGCTACAAAAGTCACTTTTGACACTAGAAACTGTGCAAAAAGTTGTAATTTTATTTATTTATTTATTTATTTTTATTTAATTAACCTGTTTTACAAGGTATAACTACCCAATTACAAAACAGTGGTATATAGAACATGGATACTTAATATACCAAAAAACTTCTTTGTAACAAAAAAAAACAAAAACGACTGGACACAAAACTGCGTAAATTTTATGATTCGTTTAGTTCGTAAAGAAGTAAGATTTTATTTGCTTCACAGTACAACAGAAGATGTCAATGTCTTGAATAACTGAGTTGCAAATCTGTGCCATTTTATGCAAAGGAGAATTTTTTAAGATATTTGTTCTAGGGCTTTCAAGGTATAAGCAGTTCTTATTTCTGGCTGCTTGTCGAGGAATGTTAAAAGCCAATTGTTGTAACAAATTAGGGGTTTTTACTTTATTTTGCACAATTTTGCTTAATAGGGAAAGAGAGTGGCACTCGCGTCTTTTTTCTAAGCTGCGGATATGCACCATCAGTTTTAAGACTTAAAGCTTTTAAAAACCGTCTTTGAATCGATTCCAATCTGTCAACGTGATTCCGATAGTACGGGCTCCATATAACTGAAGCATATTCAAGCTTAGATCTCACAAAGCTATAGTAAAGCGTCTTCAAAGTGTTAATATCTTTAAAATCGCGGCTGCTGCGCATTATAAAACCATATGCTCGATATGATGATGATATGATGGCATCAATGTGATCAGTAAAAGTGAGAGTTCTATCGAAGGTAACGCCCAAATCCACAAAAGTATTTGGTCTCTGAAGTACATCATTAGCTATACTATAGTTATACTCAATAGGATTTGATTTTAGGCTGTAAGACATTACTTTGCACTTGGAGATGTTAAGGCTCAAATGATTTTCTTGGCACCAAAAAGCAATACGATGCAAGTTCACTGCTAACCGTTCACAATCCGAGATATCCGTTATAACACTATATAGCTTCAAGTCGTCGGCATACCACAAAAAATTTGTATCAACAACTTTCGAAAGGTCATTGATGAAAATACTAAACATTAACGGCCCCAGGTTGGCAGGTTAGAGCCTTGCGGAACTCTAGATGTTGCGACGTACTCAACAGACTGAAAACCATTTACTTGAACATATTGCAATCTACTGGTCAGATATGAATGAAATAATTCGACTAATGGACGAGATAAGCCAACTGATAGTAATTTGTTCAGAAATATACCATGGTCCAGTCTGTCAAAAGCTTTAGAGAAATCAGTGTAGATTACATCTGTCTGGAACCGCTTGTCAATACCCTCAGCAATGAACTGCGTAATTTCCGTTAAATTAGTTACAGTAGAACGTCCTTCCATGAAACCATGCTGGTTGATGGAAATAATTTTGACACGATCGTAAAAAAAAGAATATTATTTACAGCATTACCTTAGTTACTCATCTGTGTTTCCAAAGCCATCCATGTTTCCGAATCGAACGTATAATTTTAAATCCAGCAAAAGGGCAAAATCAGATTTATTTGATGATTTGTGATCCGGGAGTGCAAAAAATGGCGTATATACCTGGGGACCAAAATGTCTTTCATCCGTTGAGTGATTATTGCCCTCGACTTCGTCTCGGGCGATAAACTTCACTTGCCGGATCAAATGATGCGCTTTTGTTCCTTGGTATATAATATACTATTAATTGATATTAAACGTATTAAAAGTCTCATTGTTTTATTATATTTGCCATATTTTGGTGTCAAAACACGGGAAGGAAACCTGAACAAGGAAATTTTAATCGATATCGGGAACGGAATCGCAAGTAACGGCGGGTGTTTTAAAGGTCAGTGAAATTGTAACTGAAAATGAAAAACGCCCGTCGAAACGCATGTCGTACGCAATTAATTAAAACAGTAAACACAATAACGGATGTTTTAGAAACGGACTATAGTGAAGAAGACCTGAAGTTAAGCAGTAACAATTTATAGGAAGCAGATCGTGCGAGCCATTAATTACTGAAAATATTGAGGAAGAGATACAACGTACATTGGACTACGAAGAAACTGCAGCTACCATAATGGCTAGTTTAGAACATCGGAGGGAAAAGACGATTCAAAACACGACAAACAGAACGAGCAATCGAAGGATTTCCACCTTCAGGTGCGTTTTATGAAGAGGCGCTCAACGTACTGAAGGAACAGTTCGGGAAGAGTGAACGTTTAATCAAGCAGTACTTTGAACATATATTAAAACTCGAATATGTGAGTACAAGTAGTGATACGGCAACGTTACACAAAACTTACAATATAGTTACGTCAGCCATGCGAGCCTTAACCATTTTGGAAATACCGTTTGCGCAATACAATCTGATGGTTAAATCGAGTTTAATCAAGTCTCTACCGACAGAATTGAGATTAGAGTTCTTTCGGGAACAAAAACGAAAAGCGACAGAAATTTCCTAGGCCGTATCTAGGGAAGCCGAAGATGGGTCATCGACATCGGTGTCCACAATAGAAGGGTCGGAACGACAGGTAAAGCATTTATTCCAGTTCCTTAAAACCGAGATAAAATCCTTGGACCTTGCTCTAAAAGGGGACATCGGGAGGCAATTTCTAAAAACGAAGGCTGAAACCGACCGGAAGACAAGCTATCGCGGCATGACTACAAATTTATTACCTATTGCACAAATTCCTAGTAACTCATGCTTCTTCTGTAGTAGTGACCATAAAACGGAAGTTTGCGATGCCGTTTTGGCGATCGAGAAGAAAAAGGAGCTTCTGTGTAAGAAACGACATGTTTTCGGTGCACTAAATCTAACCATACCGCTAGGAATTGTAGAAACAGGTATATTGTTTGTAATAAGTGTAAAGGGCGTCATGTCACCACTTTATGCGATCCTAAATGGGTGAAAAATGTAAATGAGGGATTAGCTGCCCAAACAGCAGGTAGTGCGGTAATGAACCGCCATAATTGTCCATCGACCTCCATGGCCCTATCCAGCT
Source organism: Agriotes lineatus (assembly GCA_940337035.1). Classification (NCBI taxonomy): domain Eukaryota; kingdom Metazoa; phylum Arthropoda; class Insecta; order Coleoptera; family Elateridae; genus Agriotes; species Agriotes lineatus. The sequence continues at coordinate 123,500 of CALNHX010002004.1, read as the reverse complement.
TGATAACTAACATAAACAAAGGTGTTTTGTTACAAACAGCCTGTATTTATGGTGGAACGGAATATATCAAGATGCAATTGATTCGGACATTAATTGATGGAGAAAGCCAAATGACATTTGTTAAGGGAAATGTATCGAAACTTTTGGGATTGCTAATAAACTAAAAATACCAGGATTTAGTAAGGATCACATTGAAAGCATTCACAGACTCCCTTCGAAGAACGCAAATAATCCGGAGCCGGTTATAGTTCAATTCGCTAGAAGAACTACTAGGGACATGATAATGGACAAAAAAAAATACACAAAATTAACTAACAACGACATTGTAGAAAATTCTGGTGGTTCAATGATATACATAAACGAGAATCTCACACCTTATCATAAAAAAATTTTCTGGAAGATAAAATCATTGAAAAATGAATTGAATTTTAAGTATATCTGGTCATATAAAGGTAACATTTACATCAGGTATGAAGATAATTCAGATGCAATTAAGATACAAAATGAGAAAGATATCGAAAAACTGCAAGTTAATAAAACAGGTGATAAATAGGTGTCTATCAGCATAGCGGATAATTCACCAAAAAATAACAATAACTTTAGTGTCTATTATCAAAATGTGCGTGGATTACGAACAAAAGTAAATAATTTCTTTATGAACGTACATGAATGTGATTTCGAGTTAATTGTGCTAGTAGAAACTTGGTTACATAATGGAATTTTTTCTAGTGAACTTTTTACGGATAGATACAGGGTTTACAGAAAAGATAGGGACTACGAACTTACAAAACAAACAAGAGGTGGTGGTGTACTAATAGCGGTTTCCTCACATATTTCATCGGAAAAAATAAAAATTCAATATGACAGTTTAACTTGGGACTTACTGTGTATTAAAATTAACAAAGTGGATAATCAATCTCTGTATGTATTGGTTGTGTATATAATTCCGGATCAAGGACAGCGTGAGTACATGAATTTATTTGATGTTATTGGCAACTTGGATTTTCTATGGGAATCTCAAATTTTAATATTAGGCGACCTAAATTTAATTGAATTAGCCCAATACTACTTAAATGTGGAACCTCTGTACAATTACTCAAATTTGTTTAGAACGTACATAAATTTTGTTGATTTTATGAATATTACCCAGAATAACGTAATCACAAACAAAATGGGGCGTATTTTAGATGTAGTATTAAGTAACATGCCTGCGGAAATTTCAAAAGAATCACATGTGTTGGTATCTGAAGACGACTATCATCCCGCACTTAATATAACATTAAGTAGCGAGTCACAAAATATAAAGACTTTAAAATCATCAAACATTCCAATTTTTAATTTTAAGAAAGCGAACTTCAGGCTGCTATATGATTTAATTAAAAACACCAATTGGCAGGAATGCATGCACTCTGCTGATGTAAATTTAAAAGTTAATCAGTTTTACACCAAACTTTATAATATTCTTACACAAACGGTCCCAGTTGTAAAGAAACGTCTTAGAAAATATCCCATTTGGTTTGATCGCAAAATAATAAATATGATAAGAGAAAAAGAACATTACAGAAAGAAATTTAACCAAACTAAATTAAATTGTTATAACTTGCATTACAAAAGAATCAGAGCAAAATTAAAACAAGAAATTCAAAATTCACACTCAAGGTATTTAAACTCGGTTGAAACTGAATTAAGAGAAAAACCTGAAAATTTCTGGAGTTTTGTCAGAAGTAGAAAGAAAAAGCCGAATCTACCCGCTGTATTATATTTTGAGGGACGTAAACTGGAAAGTGCCAATGAGATAGTACAAGGATTCGCAGATTATTTTAATACGGTATATACCCCATCCCAAAAAATATGTGAAAATGATTTAATACAACCGTCTTCAAATACAATCACCGTCTTACGTATTAATAAAGATGAAATCCTTAAAGCTATTAGGAATTTAAAAAACAATAAATCCGTGGGTCCGGATGGTATTCCTGTATACATTTTAAAAGGTTGTGCTGAATACTTAGTTGATCCGCTATATGAAATAATTAACTGATCACTGGAATCTGGTATTTATCCCAATGAATGGTCAACGTCAAAGATATGCCCCATTTTCAAGTCTGGAGAACAAACACATGTAGAAAATTACCGTCCTATTTGTATAATGTCTGTTTTTGCGAAAGTGTATGAATCAGTATTGTATAATAATATTTATAATCAAGTAAAAGAATTAATCGACATAAACCAACATGGTTTTTTGAAATGCAGATCCACAGCAACCAATCTTTGCTATTTCACCCAAACTGCATCGGAAACGCTGCAAAGACGAAATCAGTTAGATGTAGTGTACACGGATTTATGCAAAGCATTTGATAAAGTGGATTATTGCTGTCTGCTTATCATTTTATCGCAAATGGGCTTTACCATTAAACTTTTAAATCTTATTAAATCGTATCTGTGTGAAAGGAAACAGTTTGTTGAGTGTATGGGGTACAAATCAAATTTTTTTCTAGCTACATCGGGGGTACCACAAGGGTCAAACTTGGGTCCTTTATTATTTATACTATTCATAAACGATATGACCAAAAGTGTTAAATATTCTCACTGTTTATTATATGCCGATGATTTTAAAATTTTTAAAGAGGTTAGTACAGTTGAACATTGTCAAGAGTTACAATCAGATTTGGATACAGTGTATCAGTGGACCCAAAAGAACAACCTACAATTTAATATTAACAAGTGTTTTGTTGTAACATATTCGAGGAAAATCAATAGCGTTAACTGGTACTATGATATCAATTCTGTAACATTAGTTCGTCAAACTGATATAAAAGATTTAGGTATTACATTTGACAATAAATTAAATTTCAATAAACACATAGAATTATTAATCAATCAATCCTATAAGACACTGGGTTTCTTATTACGCACATGTAAACAATTCACAAACGTAGATACTCTCATAGCATTGTTTAACTGTCTAATAAGGTCTAAACTAGAATATTTAGCAATAATCTGGAACCCCCTATACACCTACCAAATTGTTGCTCTTGAAAGAATTCAGTATAAATCTTTGCGGTACTGCTACTACAAAAAGACAAATTCTAAATGGGAAGGCAATTATAAAGATATAATAGATCTGTTTCAAATTCAAACACTTGAAAAAAGAAGAAAAAATTCAGATATAATTTTCTTATATAAAATCATTCATGGTATTTTGGATGCTCCACATTTATTGAGCTCAGTAAACCTTCATGTTCCACATTTAGGCACTAGACACGCTGTTTCTTTTTCATACAGCTGTCCTAGAACTAACTATCAAATGAATTCGCCACTCATACGCATATGTAAATATTATAATAACATTGCAGCGGTATTAGATATATTTGAAGTGAATATGCAGAGATTGAAAAAAACATTGAAAACAATTGATTTTTGAGATGACACGTATTTCGTTTTGTTTAATTTTTATAGTATTTAGTTATTTTTTCTAATTTAAATTAATTTAATTATATTATATGTATATAAGTATACTCTTCCTATAATTAGGTTTAACCTGTTGGAAGGTGCTGATAATAAATAAATAAATCGTGGTTGTTAGAATGGTAAGAAATTTAAATTTTTTTTCGACAACCAAACTTTACGCAGTTTACTGTCAACTGGTGCGTAACACTTCATAATTATTTAAAACAACGTCAGCCAAACAAAATGTGACAGTTTTCGCATTTATATGGGCTACTTTGAAATGAGAAATAAACAAAACTTTCTATTCTTTTAATAGTAGTTTGTATACCCAGGCACTAAAGTTTAACTTTTTATCACAAATGTGGATTTAGTTGCCGAGGCCCGTAGGGCCAAGGCAAATAAACCACATGAGGGATAAAAACGAACGTCAGTGCCGAGGAGTACAGTATGTTTTATTTGAAATATAGAAATCGTGAAATTACAACATTTTATCCAACATTTGTAGGTTATGTTAACGTCGGTTGACGTTTATCTGCCACCTCGCCACCCACAAAAAAGTCGTAAAACAATGGATTACTTTAATGCAGATTTCTGGTATATAATAATGACGATTTCGAGGTACTTTAATGCCGATTTCAAATAAATATTTTTATCTGAAATCGCAAGTAAAATATGGAAAACGGTTAAAAAAGTAAGGCGAAATAGGGAGTGAGGTATTACTTTATACAACGATTTAGCATGAAATATTTTTGTATATTAATCGGCATAACCGAAATATTAATAATGCTGACAATTTTATATAATTTCGCGAAAAAAAGTCGAAAACCATATTTTATTCGAAACTAGCTGTTACCCGCGACATCGTACTCGTGAGGTTCGTTATTTGTGTATTAAATAATGACTAATTATTTTCTGTCATCCCATCCCATCCTATCCCCGTCCCTATCCCCGTCCCCGTCTCCGTACCTCCCCATCCCGTCCCGTCCCGTCCCGGGTAATTACGATTGGTAATTACATTTTCTATCTAATGGCAAGATGGCCCTTTCTAGGTCCCATTTAAAAAAAGTGACTTTTTCTTAAAAAACAAGTTTAGAAAATTATATTCTTTTATTAAAGGTTTGTTAGTTACCTTATTGATAAAATAGCCATTATTAAGAGCTGCTAGAGTCAATTAGAATAGATTTTTCCAAGTCAAGGCTTTCCATTGTAAAAAATAAAAATTGAAAAAAATTTTTTTTTGTTTAAAAGATATAAGCATGGCCCTAGTCTCATTGTCACCCGGTATATTAAACTGAAAGTTCTGACTCACTCACGCACTCACTCACTCATCAACGCCCAGCCCAGACCCTTGGACCTAGAAAGCTGAAAGGTTTTCTTTATGATGTATATGTTACCGGAAATGTATGTAATCCGTCATTATATAGAATTCCTAGGAAATGTATATAATGCCTAAAATCGTCAGGAAATGTGTGAAATAAATGTTATTATACACATTTCCTAGGAATTTTATACATTTCCTAACCTGGAATCGAAAATGTGTTAAATTAGGGATGTCATGTCGGTAGGTTAGGTTAGGTTAGGTTAGGTTACTAGCACTAACAAATCGTCACACTGCTAAGGAAAATCTCAGTTCATCTGTGTTTTATTTTTCATTCATTCGCAAATTCTACAGTATAATGTTGATTTTCATACATTTCCTAGTACCATTTAGGAATTGCATACAATGCCTAGGAAATGCATACATTTCCTAGGAAATGTATGTATTAAAGAACCTTTGATTAATTATTTTACACATTTCCTAAATTGGCTCGGCATTATATACATTTCCTGTAACATATACACGGAATAAGGAAGGATATTTCGAAATTCAACCCCTAAAGGGGAAAAATGGGGGTTCCAATTATGTATGGAGAAATAATATTAAATAAACATTTCGACTTGAAACTTCGTAGGAGTACTCCTAAAAACAAGTAAGCAAACACGTATTTCGTGATTTTACGAAAATCAACCCCTTAGGGGGTGAAATGGGGTAAATAAGACTAAAATACGATATGGGTGTCGTTATTGAGGTTTTTTGGGACGTTGATTGCGAAAATGGCATTTATTTTTAAGTCCAAGACGGTGGACATGACATAAGGGAAGAGACGGGACGGGACGGGACCGGATGGGGAGGTACGGAGACGGGGACGAAGAAAGAGACGGGGACGGGGACGGGGATAGCATGGGATGGGATGACAGAAAATAATTAGTCATTATTTAATACACAAATAACGAACCTCGTGAGTACGATGTCGCGGGTAACAGCTAGTTTCGAATAAAATATGGTTTTCGACTTTTTTTCGCGAAATTATATAAAATTGTCAGCATTATTAATATTTCGGTTATTTCACTCCCTATTTCGCCTTACTTTTTTAACCGTTTTCCATATTTTACTTGCGATTTCAGATAAAAATATTTATTTGAAATCGGCATTAAAGTACCTCGAAATCGTCATTATTATATACCAGAAATCTGCATTAAAGTAATCCATTGTTTTACGACTTTTTTGTGGGTGGCGAGGTGGCAGATAAACGTCAACCGACGTTAACATAACCTACAAATGTTGGATAAAATGTTGTAATTTCACGATTTCTACATTTCAAATAAAACATACTGTACTCCTCGGCACTGACGTTCGTTTTTATCCCTTATGTGGTTTATTTGCCTTGGCACTACGGGTCTCGGCAACTAAATCCACATTCGTGATAAAAAGTTAAACTTCAGTGCCTGGGTATACAAACTACTATTAAAAGAATAGAAAGTTTTGTATATTTCTCATTTCAAAGTAGCCCATATAAATGCGAAAACTGTCACATTTTGTTTGGCTGACGTTGTTTTAAATAATTATGAAGTGTTACGCACCAGTTGACAGTAAACTGCGTAAAGTTTGGTTGTCGAAAAAAAATTTAAATTCCTTACCATTCTAACAACCACGATTTAAATTTATACACTGGACTGAAACACGGGCATTATGACTGAATTGATTTAAGAAAGTGTTTCGGAAAACAAGCAATTAAAAATATGTCTCATAATTACTAACAATAAAAAAATAATTATTACTAATAATTTAGACGCTTGTTTATAGTATTTTATTTACTTTGCATAAAAATAATCAAAAACTTAGAATTTTGACATTTTATAAATGTGACAATCTGTCAGTTTTCCGAATGAAATAAAGGAGGCTGTTTAAAAGTTTTTCATATAACAAAAAAACATGCAAAACCATATATCTAATACTTACTATATTGCTAGCGGCTATGAGTGGGAAACTGGCCGATGAAGTGAGACACACAACCAACTCCTTAATGTATACGGTGAGCTGTGCGCAAGCGCGGCGGCGTCGTCCGCCCAATGGGGAAGTGGTCAAGTTTAAAATTCGCTTCTAAAGGCGGAGTTCGAATTCCCACGCATGCGCACGAGACGCGTTATACTCTAAGTGAGACTATGTCGGCGCCGTAATGTTTTCTAGCGTTCCGAGGCCCTACTAGCAATATATGTGTATTATATATATGTGCAAAACAGTGCATTATGGTTATTAAGGTATCAAGGGTGCCGACTTGTACACTTCGAGGGGTTTGGCCTGAGGAGAATGTACGTCGACCGAGGGCGTCATTATTAAAAGGATTTTAAAATAAAACTAAGTAATAAAATTATTATACAAAACTTTTAACTTCTTTTCTTCCAGAGAAGTCATATATATTAAAAAAATACGAAATTCTTCCATACAAAATAACGTCATTGAAAAACCCAGAAAACATTTCAAATTATAAACTGGAAATCACACACTATGCACAATTTTAGATGTGATGTCCTAACCAATAAGACAAGATTCATATCATCTACATCAACCTGATAACAACTAAGTAAGTTTACAAATTATAACCCCTAAATTTACTGTGTCGTTCTATTTCTAAGTGCAACCCCTGCAGCATGCAATCCTTTCTTTTTTGCACTTTTTCTTCGAACAGACAAAGTTTTTTCAACTTTAAATCTTTATACAGGGACCGTCAAAAAGGACTGACTATTTTATTTTCTAGATAAAAATGTATTGTCATAAGTTACAAATTTAAACAAAACTGTGTGTTGAAGTGTAAGAACAGGAGATTTATTTATCAAATATTGTATGCCAGAAGTGTCCTCCGTCGTTTTCAATACATTCTTCTAAGCGGCGAAAGAAATTAAACATGACTCTAATAAGTAATTCCTACGGAATATATGGAATTTCTGCTTTAATACTTGTTTTAAGTTCGTCAATTGTTCTTGGTTTTGCAATATGAACTTTACTTTTTAGGTAGCCCCAAACAAAATAATCGAACGCATTGCACTTAAATAATTGAATTAGGTAACTTTGATAAATTGTTCAACACAAAAAACACGTTGTGTACTGGCCATGTGTCCATTTTGCTAAGTGTCAAAAACTTCTGCAATTGTTTTATACACCTCTCCAAAGCATACTCTTTAAAAATAATATAAGAGACATAGCGATTGCTGTGACATTTAATTTTTTATTAGAAAATTATATAATCAGTCCTTTTTGACGGTCCCTCTATGACACTCACACGTTGTGTGATTTACATCCTAGACAGTGGAAAATTCCGAAAAACATATCATAATAGAACACTGCCAAAAAATGACATTCAGAGAACAACTCACACTTTACTTACTTTCACTAGGTACAAATATAAGGAAAGCTGAGCGCGAATAATAACTGATATAACTCCGCCAACATTTTATAAACCACCAATCTGCAGTCTTTTAGTCACTTCAGAAAGTCATTATAAAACAATTTAAATAGAACTTTGGAATTTTGGGCTTCCCGATAAGCGCTCAGCGAACCACCTATATCATAATCCTTTAGCTCCATTTATATTTTGCTTCGTCTATATAGTACCAATAACATAGCAAGGTTATGACCTGTAAACGAAATCATTAAAAATAACTTAGTATGGCTTGTTGTCTATCTTTAGGCGGTTTTTAAAATTCTGAACCAGTTAGAAACGAAATCTGAAGTTACTAAACAGTCACCTTAATAGGAAGGATTGCAACTTCACGGTCGCTCGTGTAAGATGTGTTGCAGCAACTACTGTCGGTATCGGTTGGAAGTAAACGCGCGGTGGTAGTCCACATCGGCGATAGTTCCTGTCGGATGTAAATCCACATCGGTGGTAATCCAAGTCGGTTTGTACACCAAGTCGGTGGTATTTTAGTTCGGTGACATTCATATATTTCTTACAAACTTTAAAAGTCGGTAGTAACCCAAGTCGGTGGCAATTCCTGTCGGTAGTATTCAATACAGTTTTCAGAAGTCGGAGGAAATCCATATCGGTGGCGATCAACATCGGTGGTTTTGTATACAACCCTTATTATTATTATTATACTATTTATCTTGTGTAATTTCTCATTCTGAACAATTTTTCTTAATAAAATTTTGCCGTATCATGAACAAAAAGGGTAGTTTACCTGAAAATAAAATAGTTTTCGCTTCCCTGTCAAGGCCTACTTGTTTTTCAAAAACTGAAAATATTCTTAAAATTCTTTTCAAACCAAGCAGGACCGAACCCCAGAACCTTAAAATAAAATTCAAAAATTTTTACTCCATTTCAACTCTTGTAACATCAATCCTGGGACACACTGTATATAATTAAGATCATAATTTACTTTTTCCATGGCTTCTACCCAGTTTGAAAAACTAAACGATAGGTATAACTGAGTATCATCAGCATATATGTCAACTTTCGAAAAATTTTACGTAATTCTTAAAAACTGAGGTAGGTATACATAAATATAACAGAAGACCCAAGATAGATCCCTGTGGGACACCCTGCGATATCTGCATCGAACCAGAGATCCTGCTATCTAGTATAACAGTTTGCAATCTATTATTCAAGTAATTGGTCATCAATGATAGCCTCTTCAATGTTGTGTACTATTAACCGCCAACCGCACACAATCCACTTTAAAATGCATTTAGCTCACTGTAGTTATCAATTTGGTGAATTACATTATTTACCTTAACGAAAATGACCCCATCGTTAGTCCAAACTGCATTGCGACCAAACTCTTTTACAGCTGCTTTCACTAATTCCATTCCTTTCCACTTAGATCTCAACGAATTATTATTTTGGATCCCTTAAGTTTGGTTTTATTATTATAAATCTGTTTCTTGCACGAATTTTGCTATAATGAGCTGATGGATACCTTCTCTACCTGTCAAACGGTGGCTCACATCTAAAGCGCTGTCTGGCAGCTCAATGCCCAATTGGTAGTTGCACAGCTTGATAACCACTTCAGTCGCATCTTCGTGAAGCGTTTCAGGGAGGCCAAATATTCTTATACTGTTTTTAAGAGTATATTGTTCGTATCCATCAAATTCATTTGTAATTTTTTCAGTTGCTTTCCTAATTGTGCAAACCTATCTTCGAGACGTTTAATTACTTCCCCCATGTGGGTTTTAATGGCTTTTGAAATAATTCCCTCCAATTTCTCCAAAAATACATCGTTGGCTATCAGTTTTCCTACAATTTTTTAGGTCACTGTGTTGCTCATGTCCTCAGACACAGGTGCACTATGTATTCCTCAGCTCATGTAGTAAATGACATGATGAATTAATTCTTCTTCTTCTTAATCATAAGCCTTGTTTACCGTTAGGTGTAAGGCGAGTGTAGTTTTACTCTTGCTTTCTGCATATTTCCCTCCATTGCTTTCTGTTTTTTGTTTTATTCCTTCCCATGCTATTCCTGTTTTCTCTGCTTCTTCTCTTATCCCATCATTCCATGTTTTCCTCGGTCTTCCTTTTTTGTTTTTTCCTTGTGTTTTCGCTTCATATATTTTTCTTGTAAGTCTATCTTCACTCATACGGCATATATGTCCAAACCATCTTAGTTGACCCTCGATCATTTTGTCATATATATGTGTTATCTTGAGTTGTTGTCTATGTGTTTCGTTTCTTATTCTGTCTCTTCTTGTTTTGTTCTCAATTTTTCTCAGAAACCTCATATCTATAGCATTTATTCTTGATTTGTGCTTGTCCGTGACTGTCCATGATTCGCTCCCATATAAGATTGCCGGTCTGACTACTCTTGTTACTACTTCTGTTTTTATGCGTTTAGGTATTTCCCTTTTGCCTAGAAAAGTTGTTTTTATTATGTTGAATAATCTTCCTTTTTTTCCTATTCTTTCATTTATTTCTTTATCTAGCTTTCCATTCTGTTCGATTATTGATCCTAGGTACTTGAAACTCGTCCCTTGTTCTATTTTGTGTCCGTTTAAGTGTATATTGTATATTTTTTCTTCGCTTGATATTATCATACTTTTTGTCTTGTCTGTGTTTATTTCCATATTAATCTTTTGCAGTTCCTGGTTCAGTATATCTAGGTTGTATTGTAGTTTTATTTCCGATTTAGCAAAGATGGCCATATCGTCTGCAAACATTAGTTTCGTCAGGTAGATTTCCTCCATTTTCTAGTTTCCTATTTTTACTTTCTTCATCCTTTTCTTTGCTTCTTTCACTACTGCGTCAATCACGATTGTAAATAATAGTGGGCTGAGTACAGATTCTTGTTTGACTCCTATTTCTGTTCTGAACCCCCTTGATTGTTCATTGTTTGTTCTTACTATATTTTTATTATTCTTATACATCGCTTTTAATACCTCTATTATTCCACTTCCTATCCCTCTTCCTTCTAAAGCTTTCCATATATCGTCCCTTCTTATTTTGTCAAACGCCTTTTTCAAATCAATGTAGCATACATGTATTTCCTTGTTTTTATTTATTATTTTCTCACTCACTTGTCTTAACATGAATAATAGGTCTTGAGGGCTCCTTCCTCCTCTAAATCCACATTGTGTGTCTTCTAACGTATTTTCGATATTGTCCCTTATTCTTTTCTTTATTATTCTTGCCATTATTTTGCCTGGAATGCTTGATAGAGTTATCCCTCTATAGTTATTGCAGTTTCGCTTGTCGCCATTCTTGTAGATCAGTAGTATTATATCTATATTCCAGTGATTTGGTGTCATTTTCCTTTTGGCTATTTCGTTAAAAATTTCTGTTGTTTTCTTAATTCCCTCTTCTCCTAAATATTTCATCATTTCGGGTGTTATGTCATCTTTGCCTGGGGCTTTGCCTATTTTTATCTTTTTTATTGCTTCTATCACTTCTTGCTGGCTGATTTCTTCCATTTCTTGCTTGTTGCTACTATGGTTTGTTGCCTCCTTTGTTTTTGCACTGTTCTCTGTTAGTTCCTCAAAATGTTGTCTCCATTTCTCCAATATTTCATTTTCTTCTGTAATTATTTTTCCGTCTTTATCTTTTATATTCACCATATTGTACTCTTTCTTTTTCTTTAGTTGTTTTAATGTTCCAGAAAATAGTTTTTGATTTTCTTTATAATTCCTTGTCATTTTCTCTCCAAATCTTATTCATGACTCTTCTTTTGCTTTCTTTACTTCTGTTTTTACCTCTTTTCTTTTCTCCTTATACTTTTCGTAGTCTTCTGGCCGCTTCTTATTTAAGTATATTTTCCATGCTTCTTTCTTCTCTTTTATTTTTCGCTTCAAATCTTCGGTCCACCATTCTGTTCTTTTTATACCTGTATTTGTTATTTTTGATATACCGCAACATTCTTTTGCTGTTTCTAATACGGTTTCCTTGAACGTCTGTAATTTTTCTTCTATTCCCGTTTCTTCTCTTTGTTCTCTGAATTTTCTATCTGTACTTTCTTGGTATTTCTTCCTGCATTCCTGTTAGTTTAGTTTGAAGCTTTTAATTTTTTCTACTACTATCTTTCTTATTTTTTCCGATGTTTTTTCTGTTTGGGTTTTCACATCCATGTAGTGGTCGCTCCCAATTTCTGCTTGCCTTTTTACTTTTACATCTTTTGTAAGTGCTAGTTTGTGTTTTCTTATAAGGATGTGATCTATTATTGACTTTTCGCCCTACTTTGTAGTTCTCTTGTGAATTTGTGTATATTCTTGTGCCTGTATTTTGTGTTTGTAATAACTAGTTCGTTTTCTATACATACCTAATTCAATTATTCTCTCACCATTATTGTTTCTGTCATTTTCACCTTCTTTTCCCATGACACTTTCTATTCCTACATTTTTGTTTCCCACTCTTCCATTTAGGTCTCCCATAATTATTAGGTTTTCACTTCCTTCATCGATTTCATCTTGTAGGTTGTTGAAGAATTTTTCTTTTCGTTCTTTGCTTGCATCATCATTTACTCCATATGCTGTTATTAGTGTCCACGTCTCTTCGTTTGTTAGTTTTATTATTATGGTCATTATTCTTTCGTTGACAAATTTTTCCATAATTATATCTTTCATCCTTTCTGGTGCTATTATTACACGTACTCCTTCCTTCGCTCTTTCTTTCTCCTTTCTTCCCGACTATATTAGCCAATATCCTTTATGTATTCTCTCTATTCCTTTACTTTTCTTTTAATTAAAAAATTAAATTAAATAAAAGGCAGCACGTGCGTGTGTTCAGCTTTGCGGTCACATTCAGAATATACAGGGCAAATCAATAGGGCGTTGCTGGTTCACATCTGTATAATTTAGCAACTTTTTTATTATTACACAGTCGAAACTTACTATGACCATCTCGACAATCACATTAATTCTGGATTAGCTCCAATAATGTCGCTACAATTTTGTAGAAAGATGTCTGTAGGTAGTTGGAAATGTCATTAAAAAAATCTGGTGTGATACACTCACACAACTTCCTTTTACAGTGATCTTATAATTAGTCAAAAATTTAATTTTTAATTTTTAAGCATTTGTCAAAAATTTTCAAAAATTACGAATTCTACAAAAACGGTACAAAATAGAGCGTTAGTTGAAGAGACAAATTTTCTCTAAAATCTTAAGCAGAATTCAAAAATGTAATAATATACCGGGTGTTCCATTTAAAATAGGAGTTAATAAAAAAAATAGAAAAAAAAAACAAAAGAAACCCACTTTAGAAGTTTTTAACTGGAAAATCACCTATCTCACGTCAATGCACATTAAAAATGTAATAAAAATGTAAAGTTTGAAAAAAATCGTTAGAGCCGTTTTTGAAAAAATCGAAAAAAACTGAAAAATCACAAGAGTAAACACCTACTTCCGGTTATGCGATTTTCTTCAAAAGCTTGCTGTCTCATCTACATAGTACACAAAACTTATATATGAAGTTTCAATGCCATACCTCTTTTCGTTTTTGAGATATTCTGTTCACAGACACACAGACAGACACACAGACAGACAGACAGACAGACAGACAGACACACAGACCAATGAAAAAAAATATGTTTTTTGGGATCAGGGGACTCTAAAACGTGAAGATCTGTTGAAAACTCAATTTCGAATTTTTGGGGTGAATCCAATACTTCCTTTATCGTAAAAGGAAGTAAAAATTGATAATCTGGCAATGTTTAATGATCATTTAAAATACTTAATGAAAGGCAACCTAACAGCGGATAAAAATATCTGAAAATATACCTACAGGATCTATTAAAAAAATAATCAACATGTGCGCTAGCCAGCAGAAACTGAACATGCTGTAAAGTAGTAAATAATTTCGGGTTATGAAGCTCAAAACGTTGTGAAACTCTTATAAATAAACAGTTGCATTTTCACCACAAATAAGATACTGATTTTTTAAAAACCGAATTACAGCAGGCCCTGAATAGCCTCAATCAGTTGACAGTACTGAAGTGTATTGTCAGTCTATGTCGAATTGGAAATTTGTAGGTTAAGTTTTGCGTCAAATGACAAACAAAACCTAACCTACTAACCACGAATTTGATATAAGCTTCGTTCGTTAAGTATATCGCGCAGCGGAGCCTGGGCAGATCGTGTTTTGGTCACGTGACTAGCGAGCATCAAATATCGGAAGTATTTACCGAACGCTCAACTGTCACAAAGTCTGCAAATGTCAAATTAAAACGTAAATTTAATTGATTTATTCATCCATAATCTTTAGCCTCTTTTACTTTCGGTGTAGAGGACCATTCATATTCAAAGATTAAATAGCGCCACTGTTGTTACTTGTCATGTGCGAATCCTCTGGTTACTCGGTTGAAATACACCGAGGAACATTGAAACATTCGCATTGGTACTTACCGAACGCCGACAGATCTCCTCACTCCGTATTTAACGAACGATTTCGAAGAAACAGAGCTGTCAAAGGTACCTTTCCAAAAGCAGTTATATACTGACAATGCACTTCCGTACTGACAATTGAGTTAGGCTATCCAGGGCCTCCTGCAATTCAGTTTTTAAAAAATCACTCTGTGTAAACTAATGACACTATTGATCCACTCTACATATCAATACAAAACATTGTCTTTATGAAACTTTAGCAATAATTGCCTAAAACATTAGTATTTTACTTACAAATTAAAACATAGTTACAATTGGTCTTGAATAGAAACTACAGAAATAACAAATAAACATTTTAATCCAATTAATTCCACTTAAATAAATACAAAGCAAACTTCAAATTACAAGAAGAACTTCCTGCGACTGGTCTCCATAGCATGCCGCCTCCCCTCAATGATCCACTCATACTGCCCATATTTACTATCGAAAGTTCCTTTTTGCAGCGATCGCAACTTCAAGGTAAACCGAGGACCCAGCTCCCTGAGCTTCGCTTTCTTCCCTTCAGAATCGAAGTCGTACTTGTAATGTCTAAAGAAAATGTAGTCCCTTTGGTTGTGGAATGCAACAGCCCGTTTCCCTTCGAACTCTGGGTTGTAGTGGAACAGCGCCCCAAGCATGCGGCCTATCGTCAGCCCCAGCCGCGTGGTAAAATTGTTGAGGATTACTTCCGGGCGATGGCTAGTGATTGCTTTGTGGGATTTTCGGAGCTCGGTCGTTAATCGCACATTGCTCACCTTGAAATGAGCCGTAGGCCCATCAGGCAGATGAATCACAAGCAGCCCATCTGGCTCCTTCCGGTTTTCATTAATTACAATAATGTCTGTATAGTTCTCCTTCGCGGCACTTTTCACTATTTTCTTGACGCCTGAGCGGTTGCGATAGAAGGACTTCGAGTTGGGAATCATGCGCGTCAGCTCCCTGCCGAAAATCCTGGTCTTCTTCATGGGGTTGTCGGCGTATGTAATGAGAACTTTAGGCTCGTAGGAGGTTTTGTAGTACTCGCTGAATTCGTCGGACTCGAGGTCGGCCCGTACTGGTGCGTTGTCCTCTGCTGCCAAGTCCCCAACTGTGGTCTCGTCCTTCTCTCGCAAACTGTCTAATGTGTGGGGCACTTGCTTCGGCCCGCCTTCTTGCTGGCGCTCTGCTCTATTTTGCTTCTTGGCCTAAAACTACAATGTAAGGAAAAAAGTTAACTTAGACTTCAGTTATACCTTCTTCTGCTCCCGTTTTATCTTCTGATACCTTTGGTTTCGGACTTGCTTGTTTTTTATGTGGGCGTACTTTGTTTCAACTGGAAAAAGCACCGAGCCATCCTTGGATGGCTTGAAGTCCTTTTCTTCAGTAATTTCATCTACCGAGTCATCCTTGGATAGCTTGATGTCCTTTTCTTCAGTAATTTCATCCACGGAGTCATCCTTGGATAGCTTGAAGTCCTTTTCTTCAGTAATTTCGTCTACCGAGTCATCATTGGATAGCTGGAAGTCCTTTTCTTCGGTAATTTCGTCTACCGCGCCGTTCTTGGATGGCATTAGGTCAATTTCCTCGGGAATTTCTTCAACTTCCATAGTTTCAGTTTTTGAATGTCACACGTGTATAAACACTAACGACCCAACCTCAATTTTTAGCAGCTGTGCGGAGATACCAACATTAGGAACTGAAACGTTCTACAATTACTGTGCCTAGATGTAAGCAGGGCCGTACCTAGATATTAGTAAGGTATGGCAGCAGAGGTAGATTAATATTTGAGGTAATCATATATTTATACTACATATATGGAGGTAATCCTGCTGTTCATGGCTTCCATTTTGAACTACCGTTCTTAGAGCTAAAATTATAGGAGGGATGCTGCAACGCTGTGGGTCTATTATATATCGAGAGATCCAAAAAAAACTGTTCCTCAGCGGGCTGTGGAAATTCAACGTATGAATAATATGTTGGTGACACTGTACGTCAATGTCAAATTCAAGGTTAGCAGGTTAGGATTTGCGTCATTTTGTGTCATAACTGACGGAAAACCTAACCTGATAACCTCGAATTTGACATTGACGTACAGTGTCACCAACATATTATTCACACGTTGAAGTTCCACAGCCCGCTGAGGAACAGTTTTTTTTTGGATCTCTCGATACCTACGTACTACCGTTTAGAAGCAGCTAATTTCGGAAAAAGAAATTGGGAAAACTAGAAAAATGCAAATTAACAAGACAATTATATTACAAATAAATTATTAGCAATAAAACTGTTTCCATTACAATTGAAATTCTATTGTTTTTGTAATTCAGAGTAACTTCTTTAATAATCTTTACAATAAAACTAGCCTGCTACAACTTTTCAATTTCCTCCATTTATTTTTGTTGGCAGTACACTACTAGTTTGCAGTAATATTCTTTAAAAATTGCAATAATATAACCCCTAGTATAATTAAAATAAAATTAAATTTGTCAGAAAATGGATAACAAAGATACAGGGGTGTGTAGAGAACCAGTGAAATATACTGCACTTTTAAGTTTATTGAATATAAAAAAGCAACTACGAAAAAAAAATTAAATTGTTTATAAAAAAGTAAACATATATCTATAAATAATAAAATAAATTATTAATAAAAAAGTGCACATGTATTTATAAAAAGCAACCTAAATTGTTAATAAAAAAGTGTTTGGTTATTTAGAAAATACAACTAATTGTTTATAAAAACGTACAAATGTATTAAAAAAATAAACTAAGCTGTTAATAAAAATATCTTTGGTAAATATGAATGCACTTTTTATACCAAATCTGTTTTTTTTTGTAAATACATGTGTACTCTTACATAAAAAAATAATTTATCTTTGGTAAATTTGTATGCACTTTTTTATTAACAATTCATTTTATTTTTTGTAGTTACATGTGTACTTTTTTACAAACAATTTAATTATTTTTTGTAAATACATATGCACATTTTCATTAACAATTAAAATATTTTTTCTAGATACTGAAATGGATTGCTTTCAAAGCTCCACTTTGTGCTTGCTATATCAATTGAGATCTGGTTTTTAAAATTTAATGTAAGACTGAAACTGATTAAAATAATCTTCCTGATTTGTATTATTAGTTTTACTTAACCAAAAATAAATAGTAGTATGTGTTATATATTAATCCAGTTATAAATATTATTTGTTAGTATAAGTTTTGCTCCCTAATATTAAGGTTTTGCGCATGCTCGTATTGTACAACGGTTTAAGAAAATGTTAAATTATTCATCTGCATTCTGACTGCCGTACGAGAAACACACGTGAAGGTAATGCGCTTGCTTATATTATTGATGGCTTATGTTATTGATGCATATTCAGTATTCATTTATATGTAGTTCATTTATTCATTTATGTTGTATCCACAGGTGTTTTATTACGCAATAAATCAAGATTACATTTGTACGAGTTCCGAGTCTTTTCTTTACCCACGTGGTTATATAAACAAATACACAACACTGGCGACGAGTTCAAAGAAAGGACGCTTCAAAACTAATTGCAAGGGTGAAAAGGCCGCACTGCGTCTCGAAAATGGTAGACAACGGAAATGAGGCAAGTGGAATCTCCATTCCGATGTTCGCGGAATTCAACCCGAAGAAGGAAGATTTTGAAAGCTACACAGAACGTTTTCAATGCTTTGTGGATCTGTACAAATTACCGAAGGATGACCAGGTGAGATATTTTATAAGCTGCATGGGACCTGAAATGTATACAAAATTGAAAGTTATTGCAACCCCTAAGAAACCTATAAATTTAAGTTTTGGTGAAATCATTAAATTACTGCAAGGAAATCTTAACCCAAAACCTTTGCAATGCACACAAAGGCAAAAGTTTCGTTTGCGTAAACAAAAAGATGAGGAATCTTTTGCAGATTTTCTGACTGCTTTGAAAGACATTTCACTACATTGCGGGTTTGAGGGGGATGAAAGGTTAAATGAGGAATTGCGGGACCAAATCATTTTAGGCATAAAAGATGAGGCGACTCAAAATTATTTTCTACGAACAGATGACCTCACGTTAGATAAAGTAATCAAAAAGTGTGTGGCTGATGAACAAGCGAGTCAGGGCGTAACGATTTGCAAAGAATTAGATATGCCGAAAATTCATAAAATTAATCATGCCGATCATAGAAAAAAATTCAATTCAGGAGCAGGGCCTAGTAATAATGCACCACGTAATATGCATATGCAAAACACCTTCACAAATAAAAGTACAGTTTGTTTTCGTTGTGGTTGCAAAAACCACATTGCTCCTAAGTGCAAATTCATAAATGCAAGGTGTAATAAATGCAACAAAATAGGGCATCTCGCAAAAGTCTGCCAGAGGAGCAGAAGTTCTATGTTTGCCGCGGCTAGAAGTGTAACAGACGTGCAACCCTCACCGGAAATTGCTCAAATATTAAGTTTGTCAGCCAGTTGCGATCCTAAAAATAAAATTTTATTAGACATGCTTATAGAGAATCGACCATTGCAAATGGAGTTAGATACGGGTGCCACATACTCATTAATATCTAAATGCGTTCTTGATAAATTGCAAATTAAAACTGAAATACAACCTTGCAATGTTATTTTACAAACATACAACAAACAAACTCTTCCGGTGATGGGAGTTGCCAAGGTTAATGCAAAATTTAGAGATACGACATTTACAGGTAACATTTATGTCATGGATGGCAAATTTGATACCATTTTGGGAAGAGATTGGTTTTTTAAAATTAATGTAAATTTAGCAGATATTAAAACAACATCAGTTACACTGGATTTAAAACTTGGAATAAAAAAGTTAGTTACACTTTACCAAGATATATTCAAGAATGAAATCGGGCTGCTAAAAAATTTTACTGCAGAACTACTTCTTAAAGAAAATGCAAAGCCCATTTTTTGCAAAGCACGTTCGGTACCTTATGCCTTGAAACCTGCGGTGGAAAATGAATTAGATAGGTTAGAATCCTTAGGTATTATTACACCCACCACTTTTTCAGAATGGAGCACTCCGATTGTTCCAATCGTGAAACCGGATAATACGATCCGTATTTGCGGGGACTATAAGGTTACCCTAAATAAATATCTTCAAACCGATCAATACCCAATCCCCAATATTGAAAAAGCTCTTTCTAAAATGGCCCGAGGAACCATATTTTCGAAATTTGATATTCGGGAAGCATATTTACATATGCAAGTTACACCTCAAACTGCAAAATTATTGACAATAAATACCCCAAAAGGTTTATATCAGGTAAATAGATTGATGTATGGGATTACTAATGCCCCTGCAATTTGGCAAAGATGCATGGAATCCTTATTTAATAAAATTGAAGGCATTCAAATTTTTTATGATGACATTAAAATTTCTTCTCCAGATGCTCGTACCCATTTAAATAGGTTAGAATTATTTTTTGAAATCTGTCGTGAAAACGGCGTTCGCCTAAAAGAGGAAAAGTGTCAATTAATAGAAAACCAAATTTCATATCTTGGATTTAATATTAGTGCTTCGGGATTATACAAAAACCAAGAAAAAGTTACGACAATAACTGCTGCACCAACCCCTAAGAATGTTACGAAGACAAAATCTTTCATAGGGTTAATAACTTACTATTCTCGTTTCATTCCAAATTTGGCAGAAATTCTTTCTCCATTGTATAATCTTTTGCAAAAAAATGTTCCTTTTAAATGGACACCGGAATGCCAGTCATCATTTACAAAAGTAAAGAAGGAAATTTCGTCAAATCGTGTTCTTGCTCTTTTTGACCCTTCAAAACCATTAGTTCTTGCAACTGACGCATCAAGCTATGGACTTGGCGCTGTCCTATCACATACCTATCCCGATGGATCTGATAGGCCAATTGCTTTTGTTTCTCGAACCCTTACCAAAAGTGAAAAAAATTATTCGCAAATTGATAAAGAGGCTCTATCTATATATTGGGGTGTAAAAAAGTTTTTCAATTATTTATATGGCCGTCATTTTATTCTTCTAACGGACCATAAACCCCTAGAATCAATTTTTGCTGCAAACGCAAGTGCACCGTGCTTAAGTGCTACCCGATTACTGCATTATGCAATCTTCTTGCAAGGATTTAATTATACAATAAAATATCGACAATCGACTAAACATTCAAATGCAGATTTCTGTTCCCGTTTTCCAGTAGAATCAATTGATAATAATGTTATTGATATGCCAGAGATTTTTCAGTTAGAACAAATTCAGACTGTGTTAGAACCTTCAAAAATTGCTAAAGAAACTGCACAGGATTCCGAAACAATTCAATTGTACAGGGAAATAATGGGCACAGTTAAATCAAACATAAATAATAGTGGTGAATATTCGATACAACAGGGATGTATTATGAAAGGTATTAGAGTATTAATTCCAAAAAAGTTGCAAACAATAGTTCTCAACGAGCTCCATCAGGGCCATTTGGGAATTGTTAAAATGAAAGGCTTAGCCAGAAGCTACGTTTATTGGAAGGGAATTGACTCAGACATAGAAAACATGGTAAAATCTTGTCCTAATTGCATCCAACAAACGAAGCAAATTAGAAATGCTCAAATACACCCCTGGGAGTATCCGTGTGGTCCTTGGCATAGAATCCACATAGACTTTGCAGGGCCATTTAAAAACAAATATTTTTTTATCATAGTCGATGCATTTTCAAAGTGGGTCGAAGTTTTCATTATGAATAACATAACGTCAAACAGCACTATCCAAAATTTACGAGAATGCTTTGCAAGATATGGGTTACCGGTAACATTAGTTTCCGACAATGGTCCTCAGCTAGTGTCGGAGGAGTTTGAACGATTCCTAGCCGTAAATGGAATCAAACACATTAAAACAGCACCATACAGTCCCAGTTCAAATGGTCAGGCTGAACGTTATGTTCAAACAATAAAAACAGCTTTGCATGCAATGAACGACGATCCAGGAGACTTGCAAACAAAATTATGTAATTTTTTCTTACAATATAGAAAAACACCACATGCCACTACAGGGCAATCTCCCGCATCTTTGTTTTGTAAGAGAAACTTACGAAGTAGGTTAGACTTAATGTTGCCTAATGCAACGGCAACTGTTATAGATAAACAAGCTAAAATGATTAGTCAGAACTCGATAAATAAAGAAATTGAATTTAAAGTAAACCAATCGGTTTTGTTTAGAAATTATGATGGTAAAGCAAAATGGAAACTAGGTACGGTATTAAATAAAGTTGGCTCAGTCTTATATGAAATACTACACGGTGGCAAGACCTATACCCGTCATGCCAATCAAATGCGGCAATATAGTGACAATCCTGAAATTCAAAGTAATGTAAAGGTTCAAACAAACGATTGCAATAACAAATTGTCTAGTGTACATTTTGGAGCACCCTTGCCAGTTTATAGGTATCCTCAAGGTCATTCCAACAAAGAAATGACTGCACTTCGAGGTACTCCTACCGCTCTGCAGGAACCGGAAATCTCCAACGAGGTAAATTCAGAAATTCCAAGTACTGCCACCACATAAGAACGAGATGTAGGTGCAGACCATTCGCACAGCAGTGAAGCAGATCAGAACAAAGAAGAAAGTTCTGGCAGTGGAAGGAAAAGGCAAGCTGCAGAAACCAAGTTGACCAATCTAACGAGCTGCTTCACCCCACGACCACCCAGGAAAATCAAACCTCCAATGCGCTACTCTCCTTAAGATGCATTTAAAGAAGGGAGGTGTTATATATTAATCCAGTTATAAATATTATTTGTTAGTATAAGTTTTGCTCCCTAATATTAAGGTTTTGCGCATGCTCGTATTGTACAACGGTTTAAGAAAATGTTAAATTATTCATCTGCATTCTGACTGCCGTACGAGAAACACACGTGAAGGTAATGCGCTTGCTTATATTATTGATGGCTTATGTTATTGATGCATATTCAGTATTCATTTATATGTAGTTCATTTATTCATTTATGTTGTATCCACAGGTGTTTTATTACGCAATAAATCAAGATTACATTTGTACGAGTTCCGAGTCTTTTCTTTACCCACGTGGTTATATAAACAAATACACAACAGTATGCCCTTTTTCATACTTAATTTATCTGCAATTTTATTGTTATAACGCTAGCTTGGTAGAACAATCAATTCTATTCAAAGGGTGAATTCCTAATAATTTGTAACCTTTTTACCTAAACTGGTACGCCACTGTAAGCCCGAATTATTTCCAAATAGGCAGTCGCTAATGTATGCGCTGCTGTCAAATATACACAAAATGGTTCGTATCTGGCAGTAAGCGTTTTTGACTTTAAAAATCAAATTTGTGAACATTGGAAGGGGTATGTATTTAAATAGTAGTGCTTTGGCGCATATTATTCTCTTTTGTTTCAGGAATTAATTTGCCTTACGTCAGAAGGGACGCCGATTGAATTTCTGCAATTGTTTAATCTCCACCTAACCTCACAACTGGACTCTGGCTAATAATTTGAAAAGCACTTTCGCTTGAGGCTTGAAGATGCTTGAATCTTGTTCAGTACGGTATTGTCTCGCATGCACACAAATTTCTTGATGCTCACGCTAATATTTTTAGGGTTAGACAGTACCTTAAGATTTCGTGTTCGCTTCAATCTTCGGAAAGGGGGCCCCAACTCATATCTTCGTCTGAAACGGTTTTCCCCCGGTGTTTGTGCTGCTGGTCGGTGTCCTGCACTCCTGCTTGATGCGTCGCAGTAGAATGCCCTTGCTCTAGACCTTCTTTTCGGCTGGAATCCTTCTTCGTAATCTTGATGTGGGTGGCGAACGTATCCTCCGAGATGCTCTTGGTGAAATAATTTATGTTTGCGGAAATCGCCACAAACGTTTTCATATGAACTATACCACTTGCTTAACACAGTGAAACACTTTTTAGCTTAAAATATTTAATTTTATTATATAAAAACTTGTATTCAAAAGGAGCACAAAATTTCATGTCAATATTATAATGTATTCAATTAAATTAAAGAGCCAACTGACTTCAAACATTTGCGACCTATTAGCATATTGCCTACATTGTCAAAACTACTGGAAAATGTAATTAATGATCAGCTCAGAGGTCACTTATCTTCATATAACATTTTACCGTCATTTCAATCCGGTTTTAGGCCTCAACACAGCTGTACTACTGCGCTGCTCAAGGTTACCGATGATATTTTACAATCAAATGATCAAGGTAGGCTCTCTATTTTGGTTTTGCTAGATTTCACGAAGGCATTTGACACTATCGATCATAAAATACTCTGCTCTATTTTACATTTTATCGGACTAAAACAAAATGCGATTGACCTACTTACAGATTATTTGGCTGATAGGGTTCAGTGTGTTAAATTGCTGGACGAATTATCTAACTTTTCACCTTTGATATCTGGTGTTCCGCAGGGTTCGATACTGGGCCCTCTGCTATTTACTATTTACACATCCAATTTTAACACCTGTATACAATTTTGTAGCTATCATGCTTATGCCGATGACACTCAGTTATATCTCTTCTTCGTTCCGTCTGATTTGGCTAACGCCATTACTGGAATAAATTCGGATCTAGATAATATTTATAACATGTCACTACGGCACTGTCTATTTTTAAACCCATCTAAATCGCAAATAATACTGTTTGGAAATAAACACAACTGCAGTAACCTACAAAATATCGATATTAAAATTAATGGCATCATAGTACCTATGGTTGAGCGTGCAAAAAATTTAGGCTTGCTTTTAGACAATTCTTTTAGGTTTTCACATCATATTTCCAAAAGTATTCAGAGAGCCTATGCAAATTTAAGAATTTTATTTCCCCACAGACATTACTTTTCCACTAAAATTAAAACTTTACTGTGTGAATCTTTGGTTCTCTCTCAGTTTACGTTTTGTAGTCCAGTATATAGTCCTTGCTTAAATTCCATCGATAAAAACCGTATCCAAAAAGTACAAAATTCCTGCCTGCGATACATATTTGGTATTCGTAAATTTGAGCGTATATCCCATAAACTATCTGAAATTGGATGGTTAAATATGCATAATCGCTTCTACTTATGGTCTGCGTGTTTATTTCATAAAATTATTTCCTTTAAAGCTCCTCCTTACCTATTCGATAAAATACGTTTTCGAACTGACGTACATAACATTAACATCAGGAATAAAGAGATCATTACCCCACCGATTCACACAACTGCGCTTTACGAACGTTCATTTTCGTATGGAGTTTCGAAGATATACAATTCATTACCTAATGCATTAAAACATCTAAATGTACAGGCCTTCAAACGTAATTTGTTTAAAATTCTATTGTCAGATCAAACAGGAGATACTATATGAGAAGATGTGGTGTTTTGGATTACACATGTTAAGATAGTTTTTAAGTAATTGATTTAAATTCTCGCTTGAAAACTAATTCTATTTATGAATAATCTACTCCACTGAGCCGAATGGATATTTATTTTTAGTGATTTTTTTAATTTTTTTTAAGAATAATTTTTAGATTTAGGCATTTACTCATTGATGTTTAAACAGATTTATTTCAAGGTTTAAGTGGTAGAGCAGGGTGTATGGAATCTCCCTACACACCTGAACTTCACCTTGTGGTTCTTTTATCTTTTATCTTTTCAAATTTTTACGATGTGTAATTTTTGTTAAATATTGCAAAAGAAAAAGAATAAAGGCTATTATTATTATTATTATTATTATTATCTGATGATGTCCGCTATAAACAAATGCTAATCTAATACTATACAAACGAAACTCAGCCAAGTTCAAATCAGTTACATTTTGAAATAAATTTACTTACAAATTATTGAATTTAAAAATTTCTTATATCTAAAATATTGTCCACATTTTTAATTTAAAATGTCTCTTTGCGCCACCACACGTTTTATTATTTGCTTTGCGCTGTTCACTTGCGTAATTGCACTGATCCTTTTAAAGAGTTCACTTCCTTCATAAATGCTTTCGATGTCCATCTGTCTGCTTTTCACTCGTTTTTTTCCTGTCTTGCTGTTTGCTTTTCCCTTGCTTTATCCTGTCTTGTGTGCTTCTCACAATTGCTATTTTATGTCTTTATGCCTGCCTTCTCAATTGCTCTGTGTAACATTATTATTTTTCTGGTTTCTTCTATCTTTTTAAATTGTTCACAACTTGACCTACTGAGCTATATTGAAATCTACGCTTCATTGACCTGCACATAGCAAACCTTTTTGTGACTATTTATTTCTTTTGGTTTGGCTATTCATTCTGCCCAAACATAATATTTAATTAATTTCGACTTCAACCCTGTGAAAAACAAGCTTTGCCCTTTGCTTTCTTTACTTAATTTATTTATTAATACTGGCATCTCTTTTCCAATGAATTTACTGAATGAAATTTAAGCTTACTATTGCAGCTACATAAAACACCCCAACTCTGTGCTTATTGACTTGTTTTCTAAACTGTACTGTAAGCAGAGTAGAGCCTCAGGCATAAGACCATTACAATACATGTGTACTATTTTATAAACAATTGAATCCATTTTTAGTAAATTTTTACGCACTTCTTTATTAACATTTCAGTTTATGATGGTAAATACATGTGTAATTTTTTATAAACAATTTAATTTATTTTAGGTAAATTTTTATGCACTTGCTTATCAACAATTCTGTTTATTTTTTCTAAATACATGTGTTCTTTTTCATAAACAACTTTTTTTTCTATAGCAAATGTTAAAGTGTGCTTTAATCGACTCAAAACAAGTGTTACTTTAACAGCAAGGGTAAATAAAGTAGCACTTTAACATCAAGGGTAGATAAAGTAATGTAATTTTTTTAACTTTTATTTAAATTAAATATTACAGTTTCGTATTATCCTAGCAACTCCATCTAGCTAGTAAGATTTTAAAATGTGATTGACTTTCCTTATTTTCTTTTGAAATTGTTAAAGTTTTTGCCATAGAAAAAAATTGTATTATACACGACGATAAAGTTATTACTTCCCACTCTTGAATTATCAATTAAACGATTCAATCGTGGATAAAATTTAACTTTATCGTCTTGTATAATAAATTACTATTTTTTAGTTACATGTTTTGCACTTTTTTATATTTAATAAACATAGCACGGTCTGGAAGTATCTTACTTATGCATTTTCCAACAGATTTAATTTTATATCAATTATACTATGTGTTATTACAGCAATTTTTAAATAATTTTACTGCAAATTAGTAGTCTACTGCCATAAAAAATAAATGCAGGATATTCAATAATTGTAGTAGACTTAGTTTTATTGAAAAAAATATTAAAGAAGTTGCTTACAATCACAAAAATTGTAGAATATTAATTGTGATGTAAACAGTTTTATTGCTAATAATTTATTGAGAATGTAATGTAAGTGAATTAAAATTTAATTGCCTTGTTTATTTGAATTTTTCTGGTTTTTGCAATTTCTTTATCGAAATAAGCTGCTTCTAAGGAGTAGTTTAATCGACCCACAGTGTTGCAGCATCCCTCCTATATAACTAGCTCTAGTAGGGGTAGTTTAAATGGGAGCCGTAACAGCAGGATCACTATATTTGAAATATTTATTTTAAAATAAAACTGTATCGTTTGTCAGTAATTAATGCTGCTATTTTCAAAGTGCAATACTTCAGTTTTTCAAAATATGCTGGCCTTGAAAAAAAAAGAATCGAAAAAATTAAGCCGGTACAGTTGTCGCCAATAAAAACGGGTACACCTAAATAGATCATAGTGACAATATATTAACATTTTGGTACCGTTTAAACCCTTTCCATGTTTCTAAACTACAGCTACCTGTATAGCAGGCATTGTTTAAAACGTTTCCATCCTCCTAAATTATGATATGGTTATAATATAAATAACTATTTAATTACTTACTAATTTACAAACAGAGAATGCATTCCAACAAAAAATACATTAATACCTTGTAATATCGCCACGGTTTGCAATTACAGCTTGCAATCTATCTGTCATGGAAGTTAGGGAATTTGTGATATATTCAAGAAATAAGCTGTATTTTTCATATATTAAACTGGTAATCGCTCTCATTGACACTTCTCAAATTACCCTATCGACAATTCATCCTTTTTTGAAATCATTCAAATAACGAGGCATGTTTTCAAATAAATAATTTTCGGCATTCGATGACAGCGAAAAAATGTGACAATTAATTTAAATACACAGGTAACTAAATTATTATTCTAAAACTTGTGTTTACCTGGGGTAAAAATAAGTGAACCCGTTTTTTTTTGGCGACAACCGTACAATTGTAAGAAGCAGAGAATGCAGGGTGATTCACGAATAGTGTCTGATTTAGCGCTTTTATTCCTGCAACAAAAATTTGTCTCCCATAGAATATTTCGCGCTGTTTTTTTCAATTTGAATACAATTTTGTGATCATGATTTCAGAAAAATGAAACAAAAGTGTCAGTCAAATGTGTCAATCAAATTGTGTTGCAGAAAAAAAGGTGCTAAATCGGAGATTATCCGTGAATTACCCTGTATATTAAAATTTTTGTTTTTCAAATAAGGATACAGAAAAAGCTAATGTTCTGGGCAGCTTAGATATAGATGACGGTTATTTGAAGTCTGAAACATCAAATTCAACTACTTTATAGATATTTTAATATTTGTAAGTCAAACATGTACGGTTATTAAATGTAGAGTGTTAAAAAATACCCTATTATAATCTTTATTTTTAAAATACAATATTTCTTCTCTTTTTCAGCGTCAGGAGAAAGGAAGGTTCACACATTTTTTCCATAAAGATTGGCTATGGAAGTTTCCACAGATTTACCTGTGCAAAATTACTTTTTTGTGTTTAAACGGGGTTTACATTTAAGGTACTTATGTATACAGTTTCAGTAATTGTGTAGTTGAAGACATTTTTAATTAAGTACATGAAAAGTCTTACACAGTACTTTAGATTTTAAATATTGATACACGTGTGATCCAGTTATTACCTACTATAACAAATTAACCAGTTGTATAAATAAGTATTTAAAAATAACACGATTCTTTATCAGTTTATTTGTTATACAAAATGTGGGTTGTAACGCTCCAGTTCTTGACACCTTCGCAGTTAATAATCACCCTGGTATTTAACCATTATTCTGCTAGGAGCTAAAACTAAACTGTATTTATTACATTGTAGTAATTACATTGTAACGTATTAACTTGCAACGAATATTATGCGCCTTTGAATAGTAAAATGCAATCCAGCTATTATTAGAACTGCATGCGACGGACTAACATAACGGTTTGGTGCAAATTGTGCGCGAGCGGAAGCCCGGGGGACAGTCGCGTGCCAACAAGCGAGGTGTGCGTGTTGCCCCAAAAAACCAAAAAGACGCTACGCGAAGTATTACAAGTGCGAGCTTAAGGGAAAATCTCCGAGACTCAGCTGCAGTTCATAGCCATAAGCTGCGACTCGTTCTGCCCTTCTAGCTTCAAGGAAACCTGTCGACTTTGTCAACACCCGAAGCTGAACTCCTGGACATCTTGCTACGAAATAAAGGCAAGTTTATTTAATGTAATTACACTTTACAAGTGAATGTACGACCGAGGAAGATTGGGAAAACCCAAAGCCTTAATGAGTAATTAACTGTTGTTACAAGTTACAACGCATTGTGCAATAAATGCAAAGACAAATTATGGGCCAAAAGGTTACGTGCGCGTACTTGCTGCATTCGCAGCACCAGGACAAAGCGCTGCATCATCCGGTTGACAGACCGCTTTAGCTGATTTCCGCATTAAGTGGACTTGTATGCGGCATTTAAACATTGCGTGTAGATTAATCATCAAGCTCTTGGATTATGCCGTGCTAATATTAATAGCGCATATAACCTTTGTCGATTATTCTTTTTATGTGTTTCCATACATGTTGGTTTCTTTGCAGATTACATATCTATTCATGTAAACTGTTTGTTTTTCATTTTGGCAGTGTTTGTAGCATTATAGGTGAACACGAGCAGGCCGACAAGAGCAATAATTGACATTACCCTTGCATTGAGGTAAGAGCGGGTATTGTGCTTCTACGACTGGGCTAACTAGCGTACAAAGGGCAATCTAAATTCGTAGTACAGTAGAGTATAGAGCACAGGAAAAAACCACATTACAGTTTACGGTACCTAACGTAAGAGCTAAATAAAAGTACCGTTACAGGGTGTTTGTGATAAACAGAGATTTTACAGTTATTTATGTGCGTAAAATATTATAAGGCGTAGTTTTACAAGATAGTTAAAAACACTTCATTGATATCACTGTGTACAAGAGAAGCTAACTCTTTATTCTATCCTCCTAATCCTATAAGGATTAATTCTTCTTAGGTATTTGAGCTCCTATTTATGAAATGAAGAAAGGAACGTAGAATTTTGAGGCCAAAAGAGTTTCTTATTCCACCTCCATTAATTAATTTGTCAGAATCATCGTTACCATCACCTTCTGATTCCGTTTCAGATTCTTCCAATAAAATAATAAAAGGCGGATCATTCTCAACCGAGACATTCCTCATATGCTTAGGCTAGTGTTTAACAATGTTTAATTACAATAATTTTGCCACATGTCAGGAGTACATTTTAAAAGAGATTCAAGCCATAAATTCTTTGTCCTATCCTAAGATGCTGGCGAGAATTTATGTTTGTTGTAATAAGCCTTACAATGCTCATAGACTATTTCAGTTGGGTTGTACTGTGTTACGGTTAGAATACGGCGCGCTTTCTTAATTTCAAATTCGAATGGTTTTATCCCGTGCACCGCGTGTCTGGGACATTTGGCCGAGATAACAGCGATGTGCTTTTATCTGGAAAAAGCCGATTGCAGGCTTGACGCGTTCTTCTTCGCTGGCAGCTTAAAACGAACAGTTGAGTGGCGTCGCAATTCACGAGCTTCGGGGATGTTTTAATAGAGTTTTTGGTTAGTTCTATGTGGTGGTGATATGCAAACCCTCACGTTTTCGTGGCTTTGCGACCCCGAGCTCATTAAAGGAAGTTTTTTCCCTACGTTTTCACGGATTTTGTTAATGATTGCATCCACGAGCTGTTTTATGTGCCCAAAACCATCTGGAGTGAGTAGCTAGACGCGTTAGGGCTCCTGTCTTTGCGTATTCTATTCGGACCTCTTTCCCTTTTTACAGCAAGCTGTACCAGGCAAAATTAATGCCGATTTTTTAATTAGCCGCCGTCAGCGAAATTGTCCGGACCGGCCGCCGCTCAGTTGTCCCGTGTTTACGGCGGATGCTGCAGGTACCGCGAGTCGACGGTGTTGAGCCCTCACGGATCCGCTTTCTCTTGCCACCAGCGCCAATTAGGGTACAAGAAGGATCCGTATTGGTGGGGTTGTGTTTGACCTCCGAGTTGTTGCCACCTCAACCCCGCTGCCGCAGCGCCCGTTTCGCGTTGAGAAAACACCACTTATGGCTGCACGAACTTCTCGGCCGAAAGCTCGAGAACCGCGTTCAGTTTCCTCCAAAACTGGGCCCAGGACCTTTTGCTGCTAAGTAGTTTGCAAAGCTGCTTGATTTTAACATATTGTAAATTGCTGTTTGTGTCAGAAACTGTGAGTATATTTAGCGCATGTATTGATTAGTTTAGAGCGTTTCTGCAATTTTGATTTATGCTATTTGTGTGTTAACGATTGTAAACTTGTACTGTGATGTTCAAATGAAATTAAATGATCTTGATTGGCAGTATACATGGTAAGTTAGTTAAGGTTGATTGCATTTATTTGGCGCTATCTTTCAGGAAGTGTACTATAGCCTGGGCTCCAAAACCGCTGAGCTGGCAGCCGGCATTTGCACCTAAGTGTACCTAATTTTGTTTCCTTGGAAGATCGCCCAGAACTTAATTTAAAAAGTCCTAACAACTGGCAAAGGTACGGAGGCACTCTAAGAACTTCATGGCCGTGCTCTTTCAAAATATCAATGAGGTTTCTTTTGCTTTTGTCAGATCGAAGCGGTTTCTTTTTGAAAATTTTGCCCTTAATTCTGACATTGTGATTAATGAATCACTTTTGGACCTACCCACTTTAGACGAAACGGTCGGTAGTTTGTCTACTTGAATCGAATAGTATGGAACGTTATCCATTATTACTACACATTTAGATTTTACACTCGCTTAAGCAGAAATTAATTGATTAACCACACAATTAAAAAAAAATCCCTTTCATAGTTTTATAATACAACCGATTGGAAAATGTAAAAATCTGGTGTGATACACTCACACAACTTCCTTTTACAGTGATCTTATAATTAGTTAAATATTTAATTTTTAAGCATTCGTCAAAAATTTTCAAAAATTACGAATTCTACAAAAACGGTACAAAATAAAGCGTTAGTTGAAGAGACAAATTTTCTCTAAAATCTTAAGCACAATTCAAAAATGTAATAATATACCGGGTGTTCTATTTAAAATAGGAGTTAATAAAAAAAATAGAAAAAAAAACAAAAGAAACCCACTTTAGAAGTATTCAACTGGAAAATCACCTATCTCACGTTAATGCACATTAAAAATGTAATAAAAATGTAAAGTTTGAAAAAAATCGTTAGAGCCGTTTTTGAAAAAATCGAAAAAAACTAAAAAATCACAAGAGTAAACACCTACTTCCGGTTATGCGATTTTTTTAAAAAGCTTGCTGTCTCATCTACATAGTACACAAAACTTATATATGAAGTTTCAACGCCATACCTCTTTTCGTTTTTGAGATATTCTGTTCACAGACAGACAGACAGACAGACAGACAGACACACAGACCAATGAAAAAAAATATGTTTTTTGGGATCAGGGGACTCTAAAACGTGAAGATCTGTTGAAAACTCAATTTCGAATTTTTGGGGTGAATCCAATACTTCCTTTATCGTAAAAGGAAGTAAAAATTATGTTTTTTAAGAGCAAAAGGTATTCATCGGAGTTGATATTTAAAGAAAGTAAATTACTTACTCTGGAACAATTATATATAAAATCAGTAATAAGATTCATGATCAAAACGCCTTATTATAAAAATGACATACAACATCGGCTGAATACCAGAAATGCTGCTCGACAAAATTTTACACTGCCATCTTTAACGTACTCCGCCACACAAAGACATGTGTACTACATTGGCCCAAAGCTTTATAATGGTTTGCCATCAGATCTTAGAAATAAACCATATATCAGGATAAAAAACAAGCTAAATAGTTGGATAATAGAAAATACGATTTCTTTCAATTGGTATTAATATTATTGGAGAGTTTCTATTAAATTTTTTATTTATTGTAAATAATTCCTACATAATGTTAAAAAAGTATATGTCATAATTTTAAGACCTCATTATTAATTTCAAATGGTAGTAGTGTGCACACACAGATTCTTAGTGAATCCATCGTGCATACTAAAATCAATTTAGTGGGTAGTTAATACACAAATGTAAATTTGCAAACTTATATTTTTATTAATGGATTTTTTGTTTTTGTATTTGTAAAACATTTGTTTTCTATGAAATGAAATATATTCTATTCTATTCTAAAAATAATCATGCCGAACATCCCGCGTGCATGTAAACTAGTCGGAATAAATTTTGATGATTTTCTGTCAGAATGTTTTGCTAAGAGATATATCTTGTAAATTTTCTGCCCCAAAATCCGTCGTGCTACGTTCTCGGGATTCTTGTTGAGTGGCAAATTTACTTGACAAATTTCTTAGCAAAACATTCTGACGGAAAACATCAAAATTTAATAGGCTATTTTAATGCATTTGGAATATTAATGTTGATAAAAATCCACATGTCAAAGTTTAACTGCGGTTAAAAATTTGTCAGAATGTAATCGCTTCTGAATAATGTTGACATTATCAAAAGCGCTTCACCAAGTAAATTTTATCTATTTCAGGAAATAATCATGCCGAATGTACTGTGTGCATGTAAACTAGCCGGAATAAATTTTAACAATTTTCTGTCAAACTGTTTTGCTGTGAAGAAGTAAATCCCGTAAATTTTTCACCCAAAAAACCCTCGTGCTACGTACTCAAACTTTTTGGTGTGGCAAATTTGCTTGACATATTTCTTAGCAAACATTTTAGCAGAAAATGTCAAAATGTAATCGGCTATTTTAATGCAATTCGGATATTACTGGTGATTAACTCCTTTTGGAATAGTAATTTGTATACCAGGGCACTGAAATTAACTTTTTATCACAAATGTGGATTTAATCAAGTGAGGGATAAAAAGGAACTTTAGTGCCGAAGGGTAAATATGTTTTTTGTAATTGAGAGATTGTGAAATTTGTATGTAATGGGCCGATTTGTGTCACCCTATATATTTCATAATGTGGGTATTTAGCCCTGTCCTGCTAGTAATCATTATGTATAAATTGAATTGAGGCACATTGTAAGTTTCGCGGGTGCAAGTGAATGTGCGAATACAGCCGATTGCAAGCAGTGTAGTTATAAATAGAACAAAGCCAGCGGGGCGTAAATAACAGTGCAGTCTAAGCAGCCAAGAGTGCGGGTCGTCCAAGCAACAAGGGACGCCACGTGAATCATAAGCGACAATCTGGGGGAGCATTTCCAAGGTCACTGCCTGCAGTTCATAGTCAAAAGCTGCTATTCAGACTGCCGTTCTAGCTTCAAGGAAGCCAGGCAACTTCTTGAACATCCCAGAGCTACACTTCAGGGACCTGTGCAACCAAACAACTGCAAGATTGGTTACTGTAATCACACTTTACGAATGAATGTAGAGCCCAGAAAGATTGGGAAAATCTTAAGTCGTAATAAATAATTAACTGTTGTTACAACGCATTGCGCAACAGTTATAAGCACCTAAAAGCTACATGAGCGTATGTGCTGAATTTGCAGAACCCAAACAAGGAGTCACCACTGAATCAGCGTTTGTAATATGCACTAAAACATATTGCATCAGCAAATAACTACATGCGCGTCCCAGAATTAAATATAAGGCTCACCTATATTTAATAGGTAACAACGTGAGTAGAAACAGCTTTTGCCCGTAGTTATTTACAGTACAGAGCTTATATTGTTGACAACTTAACTTGTATGCATTGGTACTGTTTATTCTTGGTGTGTTTTATGTAAATGTATTTTCCTGTATTTGTGTTTTTCTTACAGATTATATATCTTTTTACGTAAACTGTAGGGTTTTATTGCTGACAGTGTTTGCATACACAATTTCAATATTCTAAGTGACGAGTAGGCCAGTCAGAGCAATATTGACTTCCCTAAGCCATACTGAGATTTAAATCGAGTTTTATGTTTCTACGACTGTTTAAACTAGCAAACCCAGAGAAATATAAATTAATAGTACAGTAGAGTATAGGGTTGAATAAACGTACCATTATAAATTACAACATTTTAACCAACTTTTGTAGGTTATGTTGACGTCGGTTGATGTTTATCTGTCGTCCCACCACATACAAAAAGTAGTAAAACAATGGATTACTTCACTGCTGATTTCTCGTATTTTAATGACAATTTTGACGTTCTTCACAGATTTTTAGTTATGAGTATTGGTTGCTTAGCAACTAAACGAGACAAATTGATAGGCACAAGCTTGTTGTACAAGGATTATTTTCCTAAAAATTTGGTCAAGTTGAATTGCCTTCTAGCAGTCAATACAAATAAAGAAAATAAAAATCTTCCTAGACAAGAGTTTTGTATTGGATTGATTAATTAAACGAATAAATTATAAGGAAACCTCAAGTTACACGTAAAATTTTACATTTGTCAAAATGACAATTAAATAATTTTAAAATATTAAGGATTGCTAAAAACAATGATGAAGTCACAAGAAAAGAATCATGAATTCCTTTATAATTTGTGATTGGTGCATGTGACTGGTTCTTTAAATATGATTGGTCTACAATATACGACGTTAATTATCACTAGCTATTTCTAATAGACAAGTTAGACGGACGTTATTTCGCTAACCACTTTATGAATGATAACAAGTTTTAGGAACTAACATAAGTCATTCTACAGTGCATAGAATTATTATTTGCAACTTCTTTTGTAACTTTAGTTGTAGTAGACATTTATGTCGTCATAATCATCATCATCATTAATCCCCCGCTCCATAGAAGCATAGGGTGTAGTTTTTCGATGATTCTTCAAAATTTCTTGGCATTTCCGCTTATCTGCTAACAAGAGTTGCCAGCTCTGCACCTATTCACTCTAGTTACTTTCACTGTTTTTTATTGACAAGTCTGTCCTCCACTGGTTCACTACACACAGCACCTCGCATCGTTTTCTCCATTCGGTTTTATCCTGTGCCTTTATTTTTATTTCATTGCATTGTAATGCTTTTTCAGTAATTTTATTTTGTGCCTTTTTTCTCCATGTAGATTTTGGTCATCCTCTTTCTTTTTCCCATGACATTGTGCCCCAGTCCTTGTTTTGCTATATCGGTATTCGGTTTTCTCAATGTATGGCCAATCCATTTCCATTTTTTTTTATTGTTGTCTATATCGGCTCTTGTTAAGTTTTTTCCATAATTCTTCATTTCTGCTTGTTTCTGTCAGCATAGTATTCCCAGGATTCTTCTCAGTCATTTGTTTACGAATATCTGTAACCTCTTTATGTGCGTTTCATTTGTTGTCCACAATTCTGAGCTACATAACAATATTGTTACGTTTTTACTTTCGGGCTATTTAAAAATTATACGACGCTACTGGTTTTAAACGTTTATTTACTATGATTAATTATGATTATTTAAAAATACAAGAATTATGAAGGCAGAATTACTTATAAACTACAGGCACTATTTCTAACAACGATACACTTATTTAATAATTATTTATATACAGCTTAACAGTAAGGATTTATATGGTTGTATTTATTTGTTATTTATTTCACACGGTTTGTTTATATCACGCGCGCTTCAAGTCTGATGAGAACTACCGAGAACTCCGGCGGCCGTGTATTTATATTCGGGTAATTTCCTTCGAGATCAATCTAGACTTTGCTCGACCTTTCTGGGAACCGCATGACGCAACCTCGCAGCTGGCTCCAAGGGCGCTGACGTCACGCCTCTGCACCAGGGGTCTAAGGTTGCAAGGTCGTTTCTAGAGGTTCTAGAATAATCGGGGCACTGGGTCATGATTCCGGGGCAATGACCGGCAGCAGGATCGTTACAATATCGTTTTCACATTTGTATTAAACATTCTGCTTGTCAAATTTTCTTGGGTGTGTTAAATGACAGAATAATATATATGAAGTTTAGAGCAAAACCTGTAAATATCCACCTCATCCAAATACATGCACTTACCACCGCTGCAGAAGACAACATTTTAGATGAATTTTATGCCGCACTCGTGGAAGTTGTGGACAAAATACCAAACAGGGAGGTCATGATTATTGCAGGCGATTGGAATGCAAAAATAGGAGAAACGAAAAACAAACAACACCTGAGAAATGTAGTTGGCAAAAACGGAATGGGACATAAGAACGAGCGTGGGGAACAACTACTCCAATTCTGTCTAGACCACCAACTAAAAGTGGTCAACACAATGTTCACGCAACCCATTAGAAGGCTATACACTTGGTCCTCTCCTGGTGATCGAGCGCGTAATCAAATTGATTTTATACTAATCCGGCGACGTTGGAGCACATCTATAAGCGATGCAAGAACACGTCCAAGCGCTGATTGCAGAAGTGATCATCAGCTTCTCGTGGCCACCTTAGAACTAAAATTAAAAAACTACCGCCTATAACAGATAAGCATACTTTCCACAGAGTATTACAAGAAAAAAATAGGACGTATCTTCCACAAGGTGAAACATCAGACGAACTGTGGAAAGGTCTGTCTTGTCATTTTAAAATTTTTAATTAAGAGAAGACATACAGTTTCCAAATCATGGCTAATCCCAAACAGTTTTATTAATGAACACCCATTGATGTATTACAAAGGTAACATAATTTCAGTAAGATCTTCATCATTTTGAATATAATCAATCTACACTATAGACTATTAAGCATCCCCATCAACATGTATATCAATCGAGGAAATCATGCGAAACTGGGCTTTACCAACTAGTGAAGAGAAGTGAGGAGATAATCAACTACCAAGAAATTGCACTGACAGTTTTCATTGACATTGAAAGAGCCTTTGTCCATACCTCCTTCTAGTCGATGATAGCTGCAGTAAGAAACCATAGGGTAAGACACCATCTGCAGGTGGATCAGTAACATGCTTCACGAAAGAATAATCAACCCTATCCGGTGATACAATGGAAGTGGAAGCTACCAAAGGATGCCTGCAGGGGGGAGTTTTGTCACCCCTGTTGTGAAACCTCATAGTGGATGAGCTCCTAGGCAAATTAAATAGGGTGGGTATGCCGATAATCTGGCAATACTCATCTCAGGGAAGTTTGACAACAGTCTCAGAGATCATGCAAAAAGCTCTAAGAATTGTGGAAAAGTGGTGTACCAAAGAGAACCTAAGTGAAATCCGCAGAAAACGGTACTGGTTCCATTTACTAGAAGAAGGAAACTGGACAGGCCCAAACCTCTTCAATGAACAGTTGTAAGTGAGCCAAGAGGCTAAATATCTGGGCATAATCCTGGATGCTAAGCTAACCTGGAACTCATAGATACAAAAAATTGCACACAAAGGCAAAACAGAGCCTGACATGATTCCGACAATATTTCTGAAGGAATGTTCTGGGGTAGTTGGACCACTGCTGTCATCACTGATGACAACTCATTTAACAATGGATTTGTGCCACATATTTGGAGAGAAGCTCATATTTCACCAGTCTACAAGAAAGGAAGTAAAGCTGCAGTAAACAACTATAGACCTATTAGTCTAACATCAACTATATGTAAAATAATGAAACGCATTATCACAAATGCCATTATAAATTTTCTTGTAAGAAACGGCCTAATCATCGACAAACAGCATGGTTTTGTGCCTGGTAGATCAGTAGTTTCAGAATGTGGGACGAAGGTGTGCCATTAGATATAATACCGGGTGCTGACTTGCGCGACGCACCATAGGAATTTGCATAGTAAATTCGTTATGTTCAATTATTTGCTCCCCTAATTATTTTAGAGCTAAAGTGTAAATACATTTTTTGTAGAGAAAAAAATACTGCATCCATTCATACTGTTGCTAACAATTTTTCATTTTCCAGAACCGAAGGAATGCAAAAAATCAAACTAGCATTTTTACAAAAATCAGTGATGCCATGGAATTATTGAAACAAACCAATGCCAACGCAAGTGCGTGCGGGGCGATCATCCAGTCACTGCCGTCAAAAGATTGAACGTATTGTCGTTTTTCTCGTTTTGGTGTAAGTTCTGAACCTCATTATTGCACCTACAATCATTTAATGACGTGCCTGTAGCTTTAAACTTCTGTATCAGTCTATTAATGGTTGTACTGTTTGGAATTTGCCGATACGGATATTTTACAATAAACAAGTTGCTTACTTTAACGAACGTCCACCATACTCTTAAAACCATTTTTGTTATGGACAAGGTCTAGGTACCTTAGAACCATTAAGCAGAACATAATTAATAATGAATTATTATAAACGTCAAACATCAATGACAAACAAACCAACAGCACATATTGTCGCGCCGCCGCCGCGCCGCACGCATTTGCGTTGGCATTGGCTTGTTTCAATAATTCCATGGCATCACTGATTTTTGTGAAAATGCTAGTTTGTTTTTTGAATTCATTCGGTTCCGGAAAATGAAAAATTGTTAGCAACAGTATGAATGGATGCAGTATTTTTTTCTCTACAAAAAATGTATTTACACTTTAACTCTAAAATAATTAGGGGAGCAAATAATTGAAGATAAAGAATTTACTATGCAAATTCCTATGGTGCGTCGCGCAAGTCAGCACCCGGTATACCTGGACTATGAAAAGGCATTTGATAGAGTTCCCATCAGAAGACTTCTCTATAAATTAGAACACATAGGTGTAAGAGGTCAACTACTTAAATGGATTGAATCATTTCTTAATGACAGAATTTTCCGAGTGGTTGTGGGTTCAGCTACTTCATCTTCAAGAAGTGTGCTCAGTGGACTCCAAGTTTGCAAGATAACCTGCACAAAATAGAAGACTGGTCAAAAAAGTGGTTGATTACCTTGAATAACAGCAAGTGCACAGTTACGCACTTAGGGAAGAATAACCCCCACACTTTATATACTATAAAGGACGGAACATTAGAACAGACTATGGCGCAGAAAGATTTGGGAATTACTATTGCTGTTAACTTAAAATGGGATCGCCACATTACATCAATTGTTAAAAAAGCCAACACAACTTTATACCGGGTGGCCATAAATATCTGATATCACATTACCTTTGCAATCAACACCGCTTTATTAAAGTGATGAATCCAACTAAACTAAATGTCATTAATGTCATCACAACTAATATTCCTATCTGTCAAAAATTATTACAGATTGCAATAAGTAATGGAGTTAGAACAGAAGATTTTTATAATAGAGTCTTAGGCTAACCTGCAGAATCCGAGGCACATTCCCCTCCTCTTATTTGCATTTTATTACATTTCATACCAATACTTATTATAATAATTGAAATATAATGGTAACCAACATTTATAAGTAGCTAATTCCATGGCTACCGGGATCTCAGATATTTATGGCCACCAGGTATTTAATAAGAAAAGCATTTGTATCAATTGACACCGAACTGTTTATAGAATGAGTTATAGTGACAGACTTGCACACGTCGTATTAGAGGTGATTTAATAGAAACATTTAAAGTTCTAAATGGATTTTATTCATGTTCATCTCTTCAGTACATATTTGCACCTAATACGAACACTCAGTTATGCGGCCACAGCTTTAAACTTTCCAATGGCCGTTTCCGAAGTAACCCTCGAAAAAACTTTATAAGCAATCGTGTTGTCGACATGTGGAATAACCTACCAGAATGTGTTGTTAGTGCTGAGACTGTTAACCAGTTTAAAAACAGACTAGACCTTCATTTTGAGGAAGTGTCTTTAGAGGATCTATAATTTGACTTAATTCAAGGGAGAATAAATAAATAAATAACAGAAAAATAATTTAATTTATCCAACACCTTCATATAATAACACTATTATTATGTTGATTTTGCATAAATAATGTGATATATTACTCACTAGTGAGAGAATATTCAAAAAGTCACTAGTGAGAGAATGTAGAAAGATACCATGAATAACAAAATTTTATTTAACACTATTTATTTATTGGGTATTCAAATTGATATTGAGAGACGAAGCCCCGAGGGCTCCATTGGAGTGGGGCGGAGCTCTGAGGGCCCCATTGGAGTGGGGCGAGGCCCCGAGGGCCCCCTTGGAGAGGGTGGAGCTCCGAGGGCTCCCTTTGAGTGGGGCGAAGCCCCGAGCGCCCCATTGGAGTGGGGCGGATCCC
Organism: Agriotes lineatus; assembly: GCA_940337035.1. Lineage (NCBI taxonomy): Eukaryota > Metazoa > Arthropoda > Insecta > Coleoptera > Elateridae > Agriotes > Agriotes lineatus. Next base: position 82,505 of record CALNHX010002004.1, on the reverse strand, counting down.
CGAGGGCTCCCTTGGAGTGGGGCGAGGCCCCGAGGGCCCCCTTGGAGAGGGTGGAGCTCCGAGGGCTCCCTTTGAGTGGGGCGAAGCCCCGAGCGCCCCATTGGAGTGGGGCGGATCCCCGAGGGCCTCCTTGGAGTGGGGCGGAGCCCCGAGGGCCCACTTAGAGAGGGGCGGAGCCCCGAGAGCCCCTTGGAGAGGGGCGGAGTCCCGAGGGCCCCCTTCTTTGGTCAGGTGGAAGGCAGGAGCGGGGAGTGTGTAACAGAATGGAATAGCCCAACAAAATAGGCCGAAAAATGGTGGTAAATTGAATAGGGTAGACTGCGCAATAGCGCGCGCAGCCCGGTTTATTTAAAAAAAAAAAATTCAAAATAATTACCTACATGAACAACATATGGAGGTGTTGGATAAAATTTTGTATTAAACTCGTGTGGAAGTACACATTAGTCACTTAAGAAAATTAACCACTCGACCTATCGGTCTCGTGGCTAATATTTCTTGCGTGACTAATGTGTAACATTCCACACTCGTCTAATAAATAACTATTAAGTTGATTTGAGATTTAATTATTTAATTTCGGTTATATTTTGTCTTTAGTTTTCTGAATTTTGGTACCGTTTTTACTTTTATCCTAGTTTTCTATTCTATATACAGGCTGTTTCCTAAAAAACGCCGCAACCCATAACTCCGTTGTTTTAAATTTTAGACCCAACAAACTATATATATTCTTAAATGGCAAGACAAGAGCTACCTTTTGACATCGCCCGTTTGTAAACATCTTTCAACTGTTTTGAGCAACGATGTTCAACTTTTTTATTTTAAATGAAACACCCTGTATATTTTTACATATTTGGATTCAGGATGAAATTCTGCATGCAGCGGTATGCTTCATTTGTTTTTTGGACACTTAGAATGTTTAAAATATTTTTTTAATATTGCATGTAAACAGTCGTACATTACCATAAAATTTTCAAGTGTGCCGTGGAAAACAATCAGAATGTTGAAATATTTTATTGGAAACAAATTTAAACAAAACTACAAAACGTATCTACAAGTATTGCTCAAACTGACCACCACCTTGTTGAACACACAACTGACATCTTCTAGTTACTCCATTGGTCGCATTCAATATCAAATTGGGAGGTATTTCGCGACAAGCATTGATAATCCTCTGTCTCAGAATTTCTTCGGTCACTGGAGGTGTTAGATAAAATATTTTAACATTCTGATTGTTTTCCACGGCACACTTGAAAATTTTATGGTACTGTACGACTGTCTATATGCAATATTAAAAAATTATTTTAAACATTTCTAAGTGTCCAAAAAACAAATGAAGCATACTACTGCATGCAGAATTTCATCCTGAATCCAAATATGTAAAAATATACAGGGTGTTCCATTTAAAATAAAAAAGTTGAACAGCGTTGCTCAAAACAGTTGAAAGATGTTTACAAACGGGCGATGTCAAAAGGTAGCTCTTGTCTTGCCATTTGAGAATATATATAGTTTGTTGGGTCTCAAATTTAAAACAACGGAGTTATGGGTTGCGGCGTTTTTTAGGAAACAGCCAGTATGTATTTAATAATTTTAATTTGATAGTTTATATTTTGTTGTTTATACATAATTCAACCTCAGTTTTGTTAATTATAATTTATTTTTGTTTTCTATCTTATATATCTATAATTATGATAATTTGTAGTCGATATTTAATTTCAGTTATATCCTATTTTTAGTTTTCTTAATTATGGTTAGTATGATTTATTTATTTATTTACTTTTACTTCTTACTGTTTTTTCTACCTATTACTGTTTTTACTTTTATTTTTGTTTTCTATTCGATATAATGTACCAATTTAAAAATTTTAATTTGATAGTTTATATTTTGTTTATACATAATTCAACTTTAATTTTCTTAATCATAATTTATGTTTGTTTTCTATTCTATATATGTATAATTTATGTTAATTTGTAGTTTATATTTTGTTATACTTTATTATTATTTGCTCACAAATTTTGTTCGACATAAACAGCAATGCTGCCTGTCATAATACAGATTGTCCGAAATCCGTTTTGAACATAAGAAATTAATGAGTGCGACAAAGAAGACATAAACAAAATGAGTAGCAGGACAAAGATAGAATGTAGTCATGGCTAGGTAAATTTTAAACTACAATTAAGGCAATGAAACAAACACTTCTGTCAAATATTTTATCTGTCATTAAGAGTATAAAGTGAGGTTTAAATAATTAAAATAATTATGTGAATAGTAAACAATAGTAAATAAATTTCTTATTTAAACCTCACTTTATACTCTTAATGACAGATAAAATATTTGACAGAAGTGTTTATTTGTTTCATTGACTTAATTTTAGTTTAAAAATGTACCTAGCCATGATTACATTCTATCTTTGTCCTACTACTCATTTTGTTTATGTCTTCCTTGTCGCACTCATTAATTTCCTATGTTCAAAGCGGATTTCGGACAATCTGTATATGTAATAATTTAATAAATAATAATAATTATTATTATTATTATGGCAACAAAGTGTGCACTGGGTAAAACCTGAGGACTTAAACCAAGCATGATATATTGGCTGTACACTGTGGTAAGACCAATGGTATCCTACGAATCACTGGTGGCCAAAAGTAGAACAAAAGCAAGCCACGCTGAAACTTTCCAAACTCCAAAGGCTGGCTTGTCTATTGCTATAACCCTGTACGATATTAATTTCCCAGCTTATAACAAATTCCAGTGTTAGATGAATTTATGTAAATTATATGCCCTTTTGTATAGATTACTGATTATTGGTGTTATTAAATATTTCTAGCTCTAGCAGAACTATTACTTTTAAATCAAGTCGGTTCATGCATTATAACAGTATATTATGATAAGAGTTTTATAAGAAGCATTTTGTAGCACGCACGGATTTAGGGTACGACGAGCGAAGCGAGGAGTGCCCTAAAGGAGTAAGTGCTACAAAATGCCTTATAAATGAGGTATCATACAGTATTTTATCTACTTTGCCACTTTTTTAAGCAAAAAAATGAAAATTTTTAGTATTTTTATTATAGCATCGCTTTGTGTCTATTACGATACGCAAACGCCTCAGTACGAACGCAAAGTAGATAAAGATTATTATAACATTTGAAAAATAGTTTTGTTCAATGCATGGAGTAAGAGGGAAGGAGACCGATCGACATGCTACAAAACTTGCAATGATATTTACTGCTCTTTAATAGTACAGTATCTACCACTGGCAGCGCTGGTGTTCCACGCCACGTCCTCGATCCGTCACGTGATCGTGGCATACGACCGCTGCGGCAAATCAAAACGTCAACCAGACGTAAAAAACCCCCACTATGCCGCCAACTGACCAGGCACGGAACATTTGCACCACGAGCGGCCTGCATGGGGATCGGTCTCCTTACCTCTTAACCCATGGTTCAATAAAAGCTTACTTCAAAAATTATATGACAGTTCGATAATTTGCAATGTCAAATGACTATGAAAGTGGAAAATCAGTCAAAAGCATATTTGTTACAATACCTATCATTCAATAAACATAAAAATGTTAGTAGTTCCTTTTTATAATTACTTCACTTCACTTTTAGCTCTTTCAACAAATACCTGCAGTTGTCACCTGTCCAAGCAATTCAATCTGCCTCTTCACTGATCCAAGCGTATTTCATCTGCTTACAGAAGTTTTTCATCTGCGCACTAACCCAAGTATAGATGCAATCAACTACTGGTAACTACAAACGTCCTCCATCCAAATATGACAGGATACTCGTTACTTCTACCAACAAGCTTGACAATACCAATAAATGCAACGCCTGTTATCCAATTCACATGATGTAATTAATTAACAATAAACTCAGAACAGCATCCAATTCCATAAATTATTTTGTAGATTGTAGCAGTTTAACTTATTATTGTACTCCTACCATACAACTCCTTCATAAATCCATTATATAGTTTCCTTTAAAATTAACTTTTTTGTCTCTTTAATTTTATACCATGTATACCCTTTTATATACCAACCAGATTAAAATATCACTTTATAAAAGAGTTTTATTTTCAAATTTTAGTCTTTCACAAAATAGGTTTACATTTTTTTTAATCAAAATTTTATTGTTTATAATAATAAGTTTTCTCCATAGTAATATATTTCATTCATTTTTTTCAAAGTTGAACACTCCTAGATAATATGCTACTACATTTATTTATACCTGACATATTAAATGATTTCTTCAAATAGGTATTCTTCGACATTAACTTTGCACCTTAATTCAAGTAATATTTAAATCATCTGTTTTTTAACCTGAATTGTTCAACTGGATTTGAATTCTAATCTGTTAATTTACTAAATACGCCTTTGAATAATTATGATGTCTTTCGTCTACTTAAATTCATCTTTGTATTTTTATAATTGAATATTTTTATCATTCTATACATGTTATACCTAGGAATACGAATCAATTTTCACACACAAACTATCTACCCTATATGTCTTAATATGCAACCACCACACTATGTATAACAGAGGCGATGAGAAGCACTCCAACTACAGCTATGGAAACCCTGCTAAGATTCTTTGGGTTTTAAAGTGTGAAAATTGCTGTTGCTAGGATAGAAGGTTTAGTAGAGCCTGGTTGTTCCTCTTAACACCATTATTTCTGCAATTCTTTTAACATTCAAAAACTGATAATACACCATACCGCAATGTTGCGTACGGCTCTGATTGATTGTGTAATTTAGCTTAAATAAGGTTAACAATTTAATGTCAATATGATAGATGTAAAAATGTTACCAATACGAAACTTGGAGATTACTAGATTCTAACATTAGTTCCGATTTTCACCGCGTCTCATTCTAGATTTTGTAACCTGGTATCATAATCAAGGCAGAGGCTAAGATGGCTGTGTATAGACTGAACTATAATGGAAACTGGCAAACCAGTTTCGTCTCTGGTCATACCAGAATAACAAGCATTATCACTAACTCATTATTATAAATGAGCAGTGACACAATGCCAATTAGGCATAATCTTGACAAACCTTTCAACATCCAGCTAGCTGGCACAAAGACAAAGTTTGACAGGCGGATCCAATACTGATAACGGCAGTGGAGCTGGAATATATGGAGAATCTCCCCAATTTGAAGCCTGTGCATTTTCGGAGAAATATGCAACAGTATTCCAAGCCGAAACTCATGCCATAGACGTTTGTCTACAGGAAAACAAAGAGGAACTACCAAGGCAACAATATCCTTGTCCTAAGTGACCGCCAGGCTGCTATAAAGGCCCTAATTAACCACCGGATTAACTCAAAACTAGTCTGGAACTGTCTACAAAACCCTTGCAAACCACAACAAAGTAACCCTCATGTGTGTTCCGGGGCATAAAAGGCTATGAAAAAGCAGACGCCCTCACAAAAGAGGGAACACAAATAGCATTTAATGGTCCTGAACCAGTATTTGGAATTACCAAAACATCTGTTCGTAGCTGGTTGGCTGATCGGATAAAAATATCGGAAGCGTTAAGACGCAACAAGACTATGCTAAAAACACCATCTAAAAAACTAACAGATGATATACTGCGATTAAGCAAACACCAAATTAGGCTGGTGACAGGACTGGTAACCGGTCACTGCAACTTATGGAAGCACATGCATACAATGAGTGTCCTAAATGACAAACCCATATGCAGACTATGTAATAAAGAAGACAAAACAACCTCTCATATAATTTTTGACTGTGAAGCCCTCGCCCAATGGAGACATACACTTCCGGTAGGAGTCAATACAAGAGAAACTCTAATTAGAGAAGACATAATGAGAATGTTACTAAACTTAATAAAGACTGCAAAACTTTTCACCGAATAAGTGATATGATGAGTAACGCAATAAGCCTAAGGCTGCAGTGTTTGAGGCACACAACCCTGCCATCAAATCACAATTCAATCAATCAATGCACAAATTAATAATCTATCACTTATTTGTAGTACAATAATTAATGCTTATACTGAGTACAGCAAGGCATAACAATTAATTTCTATTAATTTATTAATTTTAATTTTTCAAAGTTATTTTGGGAAGATTTATTAAGTGCCTAAAATTTGGGATCAAGTTTGCAAAATAATCTATTTTTATGTTGTGGTAATTTGGATTGGATTTTTATATCCGCAATATAAGATCCAGTTTGGACTGGATTTAATTACATTGTCAAACTAACCTCTTTGGGAGAACAAATGAAAACTCAAATACCGGAATTAACTAAGAAGCCGCTCAACAACTTAGTATGTATGAGAACGAGGTTTAGTTGCAGGTTTTCGTAATTCTATTATCCATTTTCAAAGCATTTTTTTTTCATCCACTTGAGCTCGCATTAGTCAGCTCAACCTTCACATTCTACCGATCAATTCGTTTGTGTGGTCTGTTCTATGATCCCTGATTTGTTTGCTACGACAGAATTGTACTACATCTGGCCAATGGAAAAGTTTGGCTAAAAGAAGTTGTAAATCGAAAGGCCAAAGACCTAAGATTTTAATCTACCTTAGCCACGGCAGTATCACAGCCCTTAAGTCCTGCTGTAACGGTTAGGTTCTGCCGAGGGGTCAATCACCAAGGATTTAAGTGTACAGGAGATATCCTTGCATAAAAGATTTCCCGAGATCTCCCTCAGATATCCTCAGACCTCCCTAGACCTCCTAGATTTCCGAGGGATATCCCGAGATATCTCCAGATCTCCCGAGATATCCCTCAGATCTCCCAAGATCTCCCGACATCTTACCAGATCTCCCGAGATCTCCCCAGAACCTCTGAGATTTCCCTCATATCTCCCAAGAGTTCTCACGATTCTCGCAAATATCACACGATTTCCCCGAGGTCTTCTGTAATTTTATCTATTAAAATTTTTAGTAGTGCAAAGAAAAGTTTGTATGCTTAGTAGGCTCTACGACCCTCTGAATTCGCATTTCCTACAATAATTGATTTTTACAAATAGATTTTTTTTATTGCAGAGTCAAAATTTGTTATTGTTTTTTACATGTGTCATCCATAAAAGAAAACATGTAGCAAAGTAAATATCAAAAATACCTAATTAAAACAAACTCTTATCTGGCATATGGTGCAATTAAAACGATACACCATTAAAACACCCAATTGAAAAAATCGTATAAAATTCTTAATAACAGTACAATACATGAATTCTAGTAATCAACAAAAAATCTGTACTATTACTAAGGAGGCCTACCTACATAATAAAGGTAGTAGTAGTAGTAAAAATAACTTAAACATTATACAGGTTGTCCAAAATTGTACGAAACATGGCAATTCCATGAGCTGGAAAAGGTTCACGCAATATTTGCCATAAGAGTAACCGACATAGAAAATGCAATAATTACTTTAGTAGCTAGGCAACAAGTAACTATTGTACCTACTTGTTGCCTAGCTACCAAAGTAATTATTGCGTTTTCCATTTCGGTTGCGAAGTTTATTCGAACTACTTATACAAGTAGTGGTTGTTGCTTTTTTTTTGACCTCTCACGTGAAGCACTCTGTCAATACTGAGTTTTGTATTGCACTCTGTAAAGAGCCAACACGAACACGGTTTCTTCACGATTAAATTCTTGCCATTTTTCAATGTCACTTTCACGAATGGTCCTTTAAAAAAAAATACTTTTTTCTACGATCGTGTCAAAATGACAACTTCTTGCACAGTTTCCAATGTCAGAAGTGACGTTTGTAGCACTCTTAATATTAGCTCCCGAATTACGTCTTTTTTGCAGGGTGCCATTGGTGGCGTGTTTTAATACTATATTAAAACACGCTTTGCCGTAAGTTTGAATGTCAACATAACCTAGAATATCTAACACAATGTGACGGAAAAAGAGTCACTGAACTAAGTTTTTATATTTCCGTTACGATCGTAGAAAAAGTAGCATATCATACACATGTATAAGTGCCATTAAAGCACTAGCGACGTTAAAAGCACTCCGCTCCGTGTCGTGCTCTTAAACTCGTCGCACGATTTAAGTTTGTCAACGGTAATAATGATAGGTCGGGTGTTTCCTCCAACTCGACGTCTGTTTCGTTACACACATTTTCATTGTCGTCATTTTCTTGGAAGTTACCGACATTACTAGGGTTTTCTCTGTTTTTTTCTTCAGATTCACTTTATCTGTAGCACATTTTGTAAGAGTTAAAAGCAATGATTTTTGCGGGCCCAAAATTTTCAAATTTTGGGGATGTTTCTCATATAATGGTCCAAAATAATCTCTATATTCACTCTTAGCCACTGAATTTAATACATCAGTTCGAACAGTTTGTTCTATTTTTGGAAAATCCGCGGCAGTTAAATTACCAATCGTATAAATGTTGGTGTACCCCATTAACGTTAACATATTTTTTTAATGTAACACCTTCTTGTTCGACTTGCCAAAAGAAATCCAACTCAGGCTCATTGACCTCATCTGTCTCCCCAGATCCGTCCAATTCGTTGGTTTGATTTTGCTTTTCCTCCGTATTACCTTTATTATTAAAAGTTCTACAACAATATGATAACATTATTGTATAAAACAAGGTCATAATGGATTAACTATTATCAAGGCTCGACGAAGTTCGTTAAAGAATTAATGAAATGAAAATGAAAATTTTTGTAATGAATCAATAATTCTCGGTGAATCGTGATTCATTTTGTACAAAACATCATACCTATAGAATAATGTACAACACTACATGTCGTGTTAAACGGGCAAAAGTACCATGGTTGCATTCGACGGTTACTATTTTTGGGTTTTTGTAAACAAACTTCCCATTACTTTTAATAGCAATATTAACACAGAAAACAATTACTTATTATGCTTATTGGTTGTGTTTTTTAAAACTACGAACACAAGTGTAATGATAAGGAGGGTTTCCTTACTGAATGAGTCCAAACGATCCGTTTAAACCCACCTTTACCAATCGATGTTCCGAGGTCGCCACCCGATGTAAGTTCGGATGGCATTCATGACAGAAGATCTGCGCGCATCTCATACTAACGCGCGAAACTTTAAATGCGACATACACCGCGGGCTACAGCTAGTTCTTTCAATAATTTTCAAACTGCAAGTCAGCCAAATTTTGCTTGAATAATTATTTTAGTGTTAAAGTTTCAAAATTAGTTTCATTTAATCAAATCTAAAGTAATTTGAAGTTCAGTTTTATCGATAACAGATACTACATGAACAAGTCAGCTCGACATTAATTGATTGTGCAGCCAGCAGTAACTGTTTAATTTATTGTTTCCAATATCGATTTTGCATGGCATACAATTTTGTTTTTTTATACGATTGAACAACGGTGACAATCTATGCCAACAATAGCGCATTTAAAAATAATGTTTCAAGAGTGAATCCTAAATTGTTATCGTGTATCTATATTGTTGTAACAACTGCTAAACATGTAAGTCTTCTTTAGTCGGGCAATTAGACCATTGTTTTTAAATATGGGGGGGCACTGGCCCAGGCTGCTAGAGAACGCAGACATTTGATATTTTGAAGTACCGGTACTTTGTCTTCCGATACTCGATATTTTGTACCGGTATTTAAATAAACGATACAATACGATACGATTTATTTTCAGTCAGTATCGCCCGGACCGATCCAAGGTTTTGCCGTCTGGGTTCCAATAACTAATCTTTTATCCATTAATTTTTTTTTAAATTTCTAACGTAAAAATTAAAACAATCCCAATGATGTTGTTTGATATTTATATTTAGTGTTCCATGGAAGTAAGGGCGAGATGGGTCGAACGTCGATAACTTTCAATAAGTAATTTTCAGCTTCTACAAACTGGAGAATAAAAATCAAAACAAAAATTTTTTGGAGCCGAAATCTTCCCGTTTAACATGTTTACGTACTACACTTCGGTTTCGGTTGGTACAGTAAAATCGTAATTGATAAATTCTAAGGCGAATGACTAATGCTGGCGAACTGGAGCTCTCATGTATTCCAACAAATTTTATGATAATGATTTAATATCCAATAAAAACTTCATTATTCAGCTTAAATATTTATAACATGCTGCTTAATGCAATTGTAGTGTTTATATACGTTTATGACCCTAACTTTGGTGGAAAATATGAATGCGTTTCAGTCATTATTTTCGTGTTACTTTGGAAGTATTTAAGCGTTTATAAAAGTTATTATGCTATTTAATAGATGTATTTATAATACAGATTTTGTAATTATTTTTTGTTGATTTGTTATTGTTATTGCCACTATTATTGCTACAGTTCTATTTGCTGTACTAGGACTCGAAGGTTCGTATAAATAAATCTAGAAAATATCCTGGATTGAATGTGTACTGGTATTTCATGTACCGGTACTTTTGTATACGATACTGCCCTGAACCGATACTACTTATATCGATACGGTCTCAATCACTAAAATGGGGCTGCGCATTATGAATTAACGCTACCCTAGCGTAGCAGCAAACTATAAAATATCATTGAGATTGCCTCAGATGTTCTGAAGATTTCCTCAGATATCCTTGAGATTGCCCAGAGATATCCAAAGATCTCCCGATATCTCCCGAGATTTCCCCAAACCTCCTGAGATTTCCTCAGACCTCCCCTAGATATCCCCAAGATCTCCCGGTATCTCCCGAGATTTCTTCAAACCTCTTGAGATTTCCTCAGACCTCCCCTAGATATCCCCAAGATCTCCCGAGATTTCCTAAGATTTCCCCAAACCTCCTGAGATTTCCTCAGATCTCCCTTAGATATCCCCAAGATCTCCCGATATCTCCCGGCAAGTGTACACAGGATATCCCGTTGTGAGTAACCCCTCGGGTTCTGCCAATTAATAATCTCCGGACTGGATCGTCCATATGCTGGAGATAAGGTTAGGTCTCCTATTATTTTATATGGTCGTGCTTCGAGATATAGCCTACTGAATAGTGATTAATAAAATATGTCAAATTTATATTTTAATAATTGGCTCTCCGAATGGTTATCGTATTTAGGTTTTAGTTTATCTCATTAATTTACCTTGTAAAATCGATTTGCTCACTCCAGGGTTAATTAAATTCTTGTTTGGCTCAAAGGTTTTAGGATATTTAATTGGGCCAACTATTTTGCCTAAAATTATTGCGTAGCTAATAAAGGTCGATACCTAATGCCAATCAAAACTGTTAAATCAACGAATTGCTGCTAATAAGCACTTTGATATAAATAAATTTTGTGAATTTCAATTTTCATTATTGTAACTTGCTGCGAACTGTTGATAGCATTTCACCTTTAAGTCCAATGCGTTCTGATTTAACAAATAAAACATTTTGGTGAGATTAAATATTTGTTTACTTGTTAATAAATATTGAGAGATTTGTGTATAGTTATTTTCTTTATGTAGCAAATATGTTGTTTTTCTTTACATGAATTTAATTAGGTCATCTACTACTCATTACAATTTGGCATTAGTGTTGAGGGTATGATAATAAATTGTTTTGCTGCATTTATTTCTTTAATTTTGGTTCTCTTAGCTTGTGCATTTTGGTAACTGGAGGCTCAAGAATTAAGATTTAGGATCCTAGCGCACAACATTTTCCAATCGGTCAAGAAGAGAAAGACCTACCATAGCCTACAATCCAGGCTGAGCTCACCGAGCTATTTACGTTGCCATCAACGGACCTTTATTAACAACTTTTTTACAAACATCCGTGACAAAGAAGAACAATTCTTCCGTTATGTGAGAACAATCCAGAAGCCAGACGTACTATTAACTAACCTTTTTTCCGCAGTGAAAAAATGCAGCTGCCAAAATGTGTTCGCCTGGTAAATCAGTTTTTAATATGAGATTCCAATCGTTGAGCAAGTGGTCTCGACTGCGATATATTCGTACGCCGCCATTTTCATCAGCTACCAACAACAGGTCTCCAGTAAAATCCCACTGCAGTACCGTAACAGGAACCGAGTTTGAGAGAACTCTGAAAGTACATGACACAGTCCATTAAGAAGCAGATATACAGATAAACTAAATCACCTACTTGTGCACAAACCATGGTGTATTCAAATCCGCAACGTAAACGTGGGAGCCCCAGGAGCGTGAGTTGTTATCATCTATATCAGTTTCTGTGGTAAATGCTACTACGTTTGTGCTGGACACTGAACAGATTAGCGTATGATCGAGGCTACAAATTTAGTGATAAAACATTTTGAATTTAAAAGGCGGGTTATGTACCTGTCTGCAAAAACTTGCCGCAGTGCATTGTTGCTTTTGGAAGGCCTTCTGTTTATTGAAAAAATATGATCCATTATAATACCATGTTTTGAAATTGTGTCTGTTAACCACTTAACAGCACGAAAGTTAGATAAAAATGTTGTTATTGATAACACCACATGTCAATGCCATCATTATCTAAGAATTATTCAAAACCACCACAGTGACACTACTTTTCCAATTTGAGAAATTTAAAAATTATATCACATCCTAAAATTCACCACGTGGTTACTCTTCTACAGTAAACAAAATTTAACAATCTAGGCGGTGCCTTTTGGTCGCATTATAATTAATGAAACTACAAAACCTTTTCGGCGTTAATATGTTGTCACAATGGTGGATATAAAGACTCATAGTAAACTAACCTAAAAATCTAGTTTCTTAATATACCATACAAAGTAACATTTTTGTACTTTTACCATTTTGCTCAAAACCACCATAATGCAACTTCCAGATCCATTATTTTAGTAATTATAGTCTTTATAATTGCAATACACTCTTCTTACTGCTGCTCAATACGAAAATACTTCATTATTTCATTAAAAAAATGTTTATTTAATAATTACAGCTGGAACAGTTTTAGGCACATATTCTATTCCATTGATTATAAAGTGTGTTTAACTTTCATATATTATAGCTTTCTTAAAGCGGTTTAGTTGGAAAAAGAGATTTCTTCAGTGATTTTGAAGGATATAGATACAAACACAAGGTTCATCTAATGATCCAACATATCCAAGACATACTTTTCTGCTATCATCTCTTTCTCAAGCAAAAGAATGTGTATGTATTTATCTTTGTTGCAGTTACTTTACCAACCCTGAAGCAAAAGCACCAAAATTGAAATTGTCAAGATGTTATAGTTGTGACAGATATGTCAAACATACACCAATGAGTCATGTATTTTTCAATTAATTTCAAAATAATGAGCACCCCATATGTACTGCAGAAAGTTTCTATGCGAATAGATTGAAAATTTTACATGACAGAGAGAGGGCAACATTATAGCTACAATTATTCGTAGTGAGGTTATGGGCACTGTTATTGGTTTTATGCAAAGTTTTACGTTATTCTGTTAATTTGAGACTTGTGGAATTTTGTGGAGCAATGTGTGCACAAAAAGGACAAATTCATGAAGACATGGCAAACGTTTTGGGAACATCTTGTCCTCCATACACAATGGTCAAAAAGTGGGCAGCCGAATTGAAACAGGGGAAGAAACGGCATTGAAGATGATTCTCGCAGTGGAGGACCTGCTTCTGCTACCACTGAAGAAAGCATCGATTTGATTCACGATACGGGCATTACAGATCTGCGAATCAAGGTTCGAGAAATAGCAGAGGCTGTGGGCATATCCTATGAACGGGTTCAAAACATTTTAAGTAATGAGTTAGGAAAGTCGAAAGTTGTTGTGAGGTGGGCTTTTTGGCTTCTGATAATTGATTAGAAACGTGTTGCTTTTCAAACGTCGCTGCTCTGTTATGAGGCTGATCCTAATAATTTTATTTAAAGATTTGTTATCTACCACCAATGACACATAGATTCACTATCATCAGCCTAACTCAACGCAGCAGTCGAAACAGTGGAAGCATAAGGGCTCACCACCTCCCAAAAAAGCAATGGTGGTGCCGTCCTTTAGTAAAGTGATGGCTTTGGTTTTAGGGATGGGAAGGGAATATTGCTGGTGGATTCCTTTCTTAAGGATCAAACCATAACAGGACAATACTACTCTAACTTTTTACATCAACTTCGTAAAGAAATTCAAAGAAAGCTAACTGAAATGCTAACGAAACGTATCCTACACCATCAAAATGAAGCTTTGGCGTAAACATCAACAGTTGCGATGGCTGAAATTCATCGGTACGGTTTTGAATTGGTACTTTATGTTCCCTCAGACTTCCATCTATTTCTGAAGCTCAAAAACACCTAGGAGGGCAAAGATTTTTGTCCACGGAAGAAGCTGTAGCAGTCATAACGGGGTATTTTAAAAATCAGGACGAAGCTTTATCAGATTGGGATCACAGCATAAAAAGGGATTAATTGAAAAATAAATAAATAAATAAACTCCTGTGTTAGGCTGTGAAGTTTTCAATCTCTCTTGAATTTTTCAAGTTTTTCCGAGTTGGATTTTATAACGTTTTTCATTGAAAGGTTGTTGTGTCACACTAAAAAATTAAGAATAGTAATATGGCAATGCTTCAAATTAAAATATTTCCCAACGTTGCAATGAAATTAAAGATACTTAAGTAATGCTTATCGTGAATATATTTTGTACATGATACATAATATGTGGATATACATATAATAAAGCACAAAGCTGCTATTTAAATATCAAATTTATTTGAAATGTTTTTGTTTATAAAAATAACAGGGATTTACTACATATACTTACAAACTACATATTCTAATTAAAACAAGTTTTGTATTTTTATAATTGGATAATATCAACTGAAGCATATTAACACAATTTTAAAACAATACCATTATAAAAAATACTATTTAACAAAAATAAGAGGAAGAGCAAAAAATAGTAGTTTATTTATCTAGAACGAAAAGTGACATTTTAAAGGCCGAGGCATCAGCCAAGGACGGAATTACTTGCGAGGACCTTTAAAAACACTTTTCGTTCGTGGTGAATACAACAGTTTATTTCATACTGCTAGTTTAATGAATTTTAAATAAAAAGTTGTAAATCGTTTCAAATTTAATGTTAACAACTGACGTATAATTTTAAAGTACTTGAACGTTAATATTTTACTTTAATGTACTAAGACTTGAATGTTCCATTTTTTGTACCGGAAGTAATCCAAAAAATGCCATTTTTGACATCAGTATGAAATAAAGGGAATTAAGAGTTTTTCGAGTCTTTTTGGAACATTTACAATTTTTTGGCATACTTTGTATGCAATGTGCTATCAACATTTGGGAAAAACTCAAAATTTTCAAATGATATTTTATTAATGGACTTAGTTTTATTTAAACAAAATTATGAAAAGAAATGCTTTTTATAGTGACACAATCCTGAAACATTACCAAAAATGCCATGACTGTTTTTGGAAATATTCATAAAATTGCACCAATATATGCAAATGGTTCAGTTCATTTGTTGAGCAGTATATATTTGCAAACCCACATGGTGGCAGCTTCTATTTAAAAAAAATATATAAATCGGCTTGGTGAAAGTCTCAAAATAGGTGCCGAAAGAAAACTTTTCACATACTAAATATACAGATATGTATACTATCAAAAAAATATAGCAACTGGCGCGGAACCTTAGAATTTTAGCGCAGGTAGGTTCGTATATACCTACTCCCCCCCTGAACACAATTCGGTGGGTCTTGTGAGTTAGGATCAAAGGGCATTGATTCATTTAACCTGCGTATCAACACATGGTTACTATTTAAAATGGAAAACTCCACCTTCAATGCTGCACGAAGATAACTTTTTCTGAAGTTCTGTGCCGGTTGCTATAGAAAACATGTATGTACCAGCGCCTTCATAGTAAACTAAGCGGTGAAAATATCAAGATACCCTAATTTTCGAAAATTTTGGTTGTGCCTTGTTTTCTTCTAATTATTGTTTCAGTATCGCAGATTTTTTTTTCTGAGCAAGACCCATATGCTCATCCCATTCCTCAATCTGGTTCGATTTATTGCTTTATGAGCTTTTTTAAAGGTGCCATCTTAACTTGTCGTTAAAATTGTCAGTGTCATATGACAGGAGCTTGTTTGAATTTGTCACCATAAAGAAAGATATGAATGTGTATGAAGAAGTTAGAAGATTAGAAAATGTGTAAGTTCTAGTAGATCTTTATGTTGAAAGTTCGTAATATAGTTGATTTTTTTACTGTTTACTGTTCTCACTCGAACTATTTTTTCTGTCAAGAATAAGAAAGTATAAAAGAGTTCTATATTGACCTCAAAAATTTAGTTTTCTTAGGAAAAAGTTAGTTTTGTTATTTTTAACCAAACTCCATAGTTGAGCTTTTCTTCAGTTTTGTAACAACTTTGTTAAATAAAATTTTTCATAAAAGTTAAAAATAAGAGTCAGTACTTAGTTCAATATTACATTTAAATTTTTTTTTAATGTTTTGTATACTTTATCATAAGTTTAATCACTGTGACTTCCTAAGACAAGTAAAACTTTTTATCAAGAATGACTTTTTCCTGAAGAATAAAAAATTCGATAGTTTACAAGAGTGTAGTACCTACCCCATCGGGAGACGCACTATATCTTGGTGTGCTATTTTCCTCATTTTCTAATAAATTTTCTTGTATTTTTGGACAAATAAGTGGATCAATTCCCAATTTCTGCTTTTTAGTAACTGGTTGTAGAACTAGATAAGCAACAATACATATGAATTGAATATATAAAATGGAATTATATTCTTGTTTTTGTTAAATTGGAATAATAAAATCCATTAAGTACTTAGTACTGACTATTTTTTATATAAGTACATTCTAACAATGTTGTATAATAATTTACCCAGACAATAAGCAGTCGCAGCAGTTGCAGAAAGTGTTTCTCACTTTCGTTTTTTAATTGTTGGTTGTGCATGTCAATTTGACTTTATACATAGCTTCAAATATGATACACATAAGTGGTTAATTTTTCTTTTCAAAATGTTGACAACAGAACAGAAAACTCAAATTGTTAAATGGTTTTACCGAGGTCATTCCACGAATGAAATCGCGAATCATTTGTTTGTTATGGCATACGATGTGACAGTAAACACCAGTTCGGTCTTCAATGTTAAACATTTGTTTGAGGAAACTGGTTCTGAAAATCCATCATGTAAGTGCTCAAAGGAATGGAAGCCTCAAAATGAAGAAGCTGAAATGCGGGAAATTATGGTTCGCAATATGATGACAGAAAATGACACTTTGTCAACAAGCACCCTTGCAGAAAATCCAGAAATTAATGCCGGAAAATCAGAAGTGCATAGACTACTTAAAAGGAATGGTTTTAAGTCTTTCAAAGTTAAAACGACACAAGAGGTTTTCACAGCTGACCATGGTCGTCGAATGGAATTTTGTGAAGATGTGATGGATAGAGTAAACAATAATTATGAATTTTTTAGAAATATTCTGTTTAGTGACGAATCGACTTTCCTGTTACATGGTAGTCATAATTCTTCGGTAGTGAGATACTGGTCCCAAGAAAACAGTCACCAAAGAATAACTTTAAGAACTCAGTACCCCCAAAAACTTAACGTTTGGGCTGGTATATTGGGGGACACTATTATAGGATCATTTTTTATTGACGAGAACCTCAATGGCCAAAAGTATTTGCAACTGCTTACAAGCAAGTGATACCAGCAGTTCAAGACTTACAAAACATTGATATGGCCCACATCTGGTATCAGCACGACCGATGTCCTGCTCACAATGCGGCTAAGGAATATTTAAATCAATATTTCCTCATCGTATTATTAGCACCACATGAGACATAAAATGGCCACCAAGATCTCCTGATTTGTCCCCAAATATTTTTTTTTTTTTGGGCCACAAAGCAAACAATTTATACCCATCAGCATCAAAGAGATAACAACGTGGATGAACTCAGAATAAAACTTCTTGAAGCCTCTCAAAATATCACTCTTGCGATGTTAAGAGAAATTAGACCAGAATTTTATGATCGTCTGGGATATTGTCTTGCTCAACAAGATGTTTTTGAACATTTAATAAAATAAACTTAGCTATTTGTTATTCATTAGGTTAATATTGTGTTTGTTAGAATTTAAGTATAATTTGTATCGTGTAACTATTTTTGACTTTGATTCCGTATTTTATTACAAAATCAGTAAAAACTAGAAATTACTAATTATTTTCCGTTGCTTAGTGAATTAAAATATTTGGTTCGGCTAAGCAAAAAATGAGAGTAGTAACTAGGCCCAAGTAATGCATTGAAATGCTCGTATTCAAAATTTCTGGGGACAACACGTATATCCCCCGCAGACCTCAGTGGAATATAAACTGCACCCACTATAAGATAAGTTGACTGACAGGAAATTTTTACAAACAAGTGTTTAACATTAGTGTTAGTAACATAAATACGGCTACTGCAGAGATGGTTCCGAACAGCTATCAAAACACCACTACCTCTACTAAAAACACTAGTTTCACTATTCCGATCCTTCCTGAACACAGTGTAGTTCGAGAGTCCCATTTCATTATTAGAAATGTCACTCTGTAACCATGCCTCAGTAAAAATTATTAAATCATAATCACTATTGGTAGTTACTGCAATTTGTAACTGTAATTTGGTCTGAAGGCCACGAGTATTTTGATAGTACACAGTTAGTAGTTTTTTGAGTTACTACGGGAAGTGGCATCCACAATTGTAGGAGCACCATTTAGGTATTTGATTGTTTTATTAGTAACCCCTTCCTTATTAAACCGCTCAATTTTAGCCTTATTTTTTTTAAAGTAATCTGTTTGCGCTAGAGTCTGATCAGATTTAATTTGCACATTAGGCACTGCAATTTTATTCTTGTTTCTTAAAATATTTTTTGCTTCTTCACAAGAATTCAGAATAACTTCTAAACGAAGTAGGTATTATACTATATCAAATTTTTCTAACCTAAAAAGTTTCAAGTTATTAAGTATCCACTTCGATATCTCAAC
The DNA here is from genome assembly GCA_940337035.1 of Agriotes lineatus. NCBI lineage: Eukaryota > Metazoa > Arthropoda > Insecta > Coleoptera > Elateridae > Agriotes > Agriotes lineatus. The sequence continues at coordinate 63,626 of CALNHX010002004.1, read as the reverse complement.
AGTTCTTTGACTGAGTTTTTGTCTACGTGGGCTTTTTCTGAATAGGAGTTACCATGAGGTTGTTGAACGTTGAAAAGTATAACATTTTTAGCTCGCTGTTGACGTTAAAACATTTCTGAGATCAAAGCCTCGTGACCCATATCCAGCTTATTTGCACATTCATGACATATTGTCACCATTGATCAAATTTACTCTCAAGTAGCTGCTGCAGTTTCTTAATTAACTCTGGTACACGAAAAACACCAACCTTACATGGTTCACAAAAGATTAGCAGTTTTCTCTTACGTAACTTTAAGCATCTTATTTCGGTTTCGGATATTTCTCCACACTTTTTGCACAGCTCTCTTTTACAGCCATCACATTGAAATAGTTGATCATCTTCTTTATCGCATTTAAAGCATAATTTAGTCATTCTGAAATTAGTAAACAGCCTACTTTAAGGTTATGTGTTTACACCTAAAATGTGAGTTTGACATTTCTTGTTCATAACAAGGTGCAATAACCAACATACGTTTTTGAAAAACAAAAATAAGCATGCTGTGTTCTATATCTAGGGTGCTGTGCTAGTAACTGCAAGAAAGATAGAGTATATTCATATTCTGTATTACAGAAGAAGATAGCACGAAAAAGGGATGTTACACATCTTGGCACATAAACGTATGTAATTTTAAATGCTATACTTGTATCTATGTCATTCAAAATCACTGGATTTCTTCTTGTTATAAATTACTTTGTTTTCAATATCTTTATCTCTGTCATAGAATATGTCGCATCCCAAGTATTTAATAGCTAGCATATCACGGTCGAGCCCGGCAGGGCGAAACACGTGAACTAGCAAGACCATAATCGCGAATGGCCGTGTGTCGTATATATTTTTACTTCCTTTTACTACTATAAAGGAAGTATTGGATTCACCCCAAAAATTCGAAATTGAGTTTTCAACAGATCTTCACGTTTTAGAGTCCCCTGATCCCAAAAAACATATTTTTTTTCATTGGTCTGTCTGTCTGTCTGTCTGTCTGTGTGTCTGTCTGTGAACAGAATATCTCAAAAACGAAAAGAGGTATGGCATTGAAACTTCATATATAAGTTTTGTGTACTATGTAGATGAGACAACAAGCTTTTGAAGAAAATCGCATAACCGGAAGTAGGTGTTTACTCTTGTGATTTTTCAGTTTTTTTCGATTTTTTCAAAAACGGCTCTAACGATTTTTTTTAAACTTTACATTTTTCTTACATTTTTAATGTGTATTGATGTGAGATAGGTGATTTTCCAGTTGAATACTTCTAAAGTGGGTTTCTTTTGTTTTTTTTTCTATTTTTTTTATTAACTCCTATTTTAAATAAAACACCCGGTATATTATTACATTTTTGAATTCACTTTAAAATTCTAGAGAAAATTTGTCTCTTCAACTAACACTCGGTTTTGTACCGTTTTTGTAGAATTTGTAATTTTTGAAAATTTTTAACAAATGCTTAAAAATTAAAAATGAAATTTTTGACTAATTATAAGATCACTGTAAAAGGAAGTTGTGTGAGTGTATCACACCAGATTTTTTACTTCCTTTTACTATAAAGGAAGTATTGGATTCACCCCAAAAATTCGAAATTGAGTTTTCAACGGATCTTCACGTTTTAGAGTCCCCTGATCCCAAAAAACATATTTTTTTTCATTGGTCTGTCTGTCTGTCTGTCTGTCTGTGTGTCTGTCTGTGAACAGAATATCTCAAAAACGAAAAGAGGTATGGCGTTGAAACTTCATATATAAGTTTTGTGTACTATGTAGATGAGACAGCAAGCTTTTGAAGAAAATCGCATAACCGGAAGTAGGTGTTTACTCTTGTGATTTTTCAGTTTTTTTCGATTTTTTCAAAAACGGCTCTAACGATTTTTTTTAAACTTTACATTTTTACTACATTTTTAATGTGTATTGATGTGAAATAGGTGATTTTTCAGTTGAATACTTCTAAAGTGGGTTTCTTTTGTTTTTTTTTCTATTTTTTTTATTAACTCCTATTTTAAATAAAACACCCGGTATATTATTACATTTTTGAATTCACCTTAAAATTCTAGAGAAAATTTGTCTCTTCAACTAACACTCGATTTTGTACCGTTTTTGTAGAATTTGTAATTTTTGAAAATTTTTAACAATGGTTAAAAATTAAAAATGAAATTTTTGACTAATTATAAGATCACTGTAAAAGGAAGTTGTGTGAGTGTATCACACCAGATTTTTTTGTATTCGCTCCCCAAACTGGTTACTTTGGAAACTGTCTAGGATCCTCAAAATGGCCATTTAGAGGCCTTGTACTTAAAGTCGTCATGGCAACATTTTAGCGGACTCAAACATTAGTTGCCATGACGACTTTAAGTACAAGGCCTCTAAATGGCCATTTTGAGGATCCTAGACAGTTTCCAAAGTAACCAGTTTGGAGAGCGAAAATTACATTTTCGCGCGGCCTCCTAATATAATGCCGCGTTAATGGTAATTGAAACTTCATATTATAATGTTTGGAGAGCTAATACAAAAAAACGTATGCAACACGTCCTCAAATGGCTTTAGAGGACTCATCTTCATATTACGGACTCGTCCCCTAAAGCCTTGCGTTGAGGACTAGTTACATAAAGTACTATTTTTTATTATACCTGCATCATAATCGCCATTTAAAGCACGCCTGGGCGTGCGAATACAGGCGATTAAAGCTCGCCGAGCTTTAAAGGTTGTCAAGGAAACGACTGAATGCAACAACGGACATGGACGCGACAAAAACGTAAATAATTCTCGTAACTATAGTAGCAATATTATTATGCCCTCTCGATTTATCACGACAAAAATTATTTCAAAGTTTTTAGTGCGTAATTTATTTCCAGTATTGCAGGTATAATAAAAAATAGCGTAAAGTATTCGTGGATAACTGGTCTTTAAAACACTTGCTTTATTTCGAGCACTCCGGCTACGCCGTCGTGCTCGAAAATTCGCGCGTGTTTTAAAGACCTTGTTATCCACTCATACTTTAATATACTATTATTATACCTGCATCAGAATCGCCATTTAAAGCACGCCTGAGCGTGCGAATACAGGCGATTAAAGCTCGCCGAGCTTTAAAGGTTGTTAAGGAAACGACTCAATGCAACAACGGACATGGACGCGACAAAAACGTAAATAATTCTCTTTACTATAGTAGCAATATTATTATGCCCTCTCGATATATCACGACAAAAGTTATTTCTAAGTTTTTAGTGCGTAATTTATTTCCAGTATTGCAGGTATAATAAAAAATAGCGTAAAGTATTCGTGGATAACTGGTCTTTAAAACACTTGCTCTATTTCGAGCACTCGCGCGTGTTTTAAAGACCTTGTTATCCACTCATACTTTAATATACTATTTTATTATACCAGCATCAGAATCGCCGTTTAAAGCACGCATGAGCGTGCGAAACCAGGCGATTAAAGCTCGCCGAACTTTAAAGGTTGTCAAGGAAACGACTGAATGCAACACGGGTCGTGGACGCGACAAAAACGTAAACAATTCTCGTAACTATAGTAGCAATATTATTATGCCCTATCGATTTATCACGACAAAAATTATTTCAAAGTTTTTAGTGCGTAATTTATTTCCAGTATTGCAGGTATAATAAAAAATAGCGTAAAGTAATCGTGGATAACTGGTCTTTAAAACACTTGCTCTATTTCGAGCACTCCGGCTACGCCGTCGTGCTCGAAAACTCGCACGTGTTTTAAAGACCTTGTTATCCACTCATACTTTAATATACTATTATTTGAAATCGGCAGAGAAGTACGCCGAAATCGTCATTAAAATACGAGAAATCGGCAGTGAAGTAATCCATTGTTTTACGACTTTTTTGTAGGTGGCGAGGCGACAGATAAACGTCAATCGACCGAACATAACCTACAAAAGTTGGTTAAAATGTTGTAATTTCACGATTCCTCGATTTCAAATAAAACATAGTGTACACCTCGGCACTGAAGTTTCTTTTTATCCCTCATGTGGTTTATTTGCCTTGGCCCTACGGGTCTCGGCAACTAAATCCACATTCGTGATAAAAAGTTATACTTCAGTGCCTTGGTATACAAACTACTATTTTGTATCCTGAAGAAAAACAAGAACAATTTTGATTTTATTAAAAAATGATCCCAAACTATTTGCTTTAAAAATACTGTGATTCTTGTTGTACGTGTGGTAGTACTAAAATATATTATTGATGACACTGTCTATGTCAAATTCGAAAAACCTAACCTGATAACCTCGAGTTTGACATTGACTTACAGTGCCAGCAACGATATACTTCAGTACTGCCAAACGTATAACACAAATCACAGGCGTTGCTAAGTGCTACCGGCCTAGGCCATAAAAACGTACCTACCGGATTCGTTGCTAAGCTGGTAGATAGTTACTACCAGACCAGTATACGAAAAAATTCTCTACTTGTTCGATACGCTGGTCGTCTATTATAGGATTTTCGATCTAATTGAGTAGGTATTGCCTTTGTCTTCTTAATGGAATTCTTCAGTTATATTCTTGTGAAATCAGGTGTAACCCATGTAGGTATTTCTTGTTATAGGTCATTTTCGGAAGCAGATATTACTGTTTGGTCGTCGGCAAAAATCATATAATAGTGTTGATATGCAGATTTCGTTTTATAGAAAGTTATTTTGGTGCTCTTTTTTCACTTTGTAAGCAGGTCATTTATATGTATACAAATTAAAACGTATGGGTGCACCCTTGTCTAAAATACCTTGATTTATTGTTATAGGTACATGTATTCATGTCTTGTTTATACATAGTTAGTTTCTATGCTAAGCTTAAATGTTGCGATCGGAGAAGGTAAAGAGTCTTACCTTCTCCGGTTGCGATAGAGACTTTGTACCATCTTTATAAGGTGCCCTGGTATACCTTTTCTTTTTATTACATCCCATAATGCTGGTTGCATAGCTACATGCTCCAAGGACTGGTCAAACAGTCTCGAGTGTTAATCAACGTCCGCGGCGGTCGACACTCGGAGGAGTGTCCAGCCTATAGTGGTACTAAAATCTCAGCCAGCCGTGCCTCGAAAAGCACGTTAAGCCGTCGGTTCCGGTTGTCATTTCGGTGACAGTCGTTAGGTTACATCAGAGGCGATCGCACAACCTGAAAACTCTGACACCAGGCTTCCTACCACAAGCCATACGACACACGCACACATCCCATAATTAACTTCTTATGACTCAGTCAAATACTTTTATGTAGTCTATAAATGCTACATTTCTGTGTATTTTTCTATAATTAGCTTCAGGTTTAAGACTACGTTTATACATGATTTTCCCTTTCTACAATCGCATTGTTCTTCATTTATTAGCGTCGCTCCTATTGCTTGTATTCTATTTTTTATTATACCAGCGTATATCTTCTAGCCAAATGCGAGCAAACTGACTCAAATGTATTTATTTGTGCCGCTTTTATCTCCTTTTTAAAAAATGGCTTTGCTCTGGATGTTTCATTCATTTGGAATTTGATATTTTGCCAGCATATTATATTCTTACGGTCATTTTGACGTTAGTCTCCATTTTTTCCTTAAATACTAACATTAGCCATAGCATTCTAACTCACCTTAGCGTCCTTCTAAAAGCTACTGGCTATGCAAATTTAAAGGATATAAGTGTTTTTTCTGCCAGAAAGTTACTTTGAGAATTGCATTTTCGCTTTTCATGTTATGTGATATTTCTTGGTTTTGTTAAGCTCCTTCTAATAGAGGCACGTGAGTTAATTAGCTCGGGAAGCTCGCTATTTACCTGACAAATTGAATGAAAGGTGTCTCGTATCGAACAGCTTTTCAGATATGTTCTTTCGAGTTTTGGCGTTCTCTTGTTTTAGAGGCGTTTCTTTTTGAATTATGGAGTTGGATCTCTTTATTTGTATTTGTCGATTTGGTTTTCTAGTTGCTATAATTGGGTTTCTAGATTTGATTTGATGGATTTTCAAGATTTGGGTTTGTGAATTGGATAGATTGGAGTTGCCAGTTACGGTTTTAGCCCTTTGGCTACGTTTCCGTAAGACGCTGAATTCAACAGATAAGTCGCAACCTTGATTTACTCTAAATAAACATGTTACGGCTATTCAAAATTTATTAGCGTGAAAAAGTTTATGGGCTTATGATATTAAATTTTCCTGTTGTTATCGGATTTGCCAGTTATTGATGTATTGTTGATTTACATGCGTATTTCTTAGCTGCCTTGCGTTTTGTTCATTTCTACGTTAAACTTACATTAAAATCAAAAATTACGACATAGGTTACACTGTGGATGCTACGTGTGGACGTCGGGAGTTTATTGTTCGGTTCGCCCCAATTACCTTGTCATAAGATATCATAGAGTCAATATTTTATTTTGGTACAAAATCACGAATTATGTTATTTGTCTGAATTTATTGAAAATAGATATCACTTTAGTTGTGCCACATTTATGTTTTTTTTTCTTTTCTATAACAGGCTATAGCTTATCAAAGACCCTATCTAATAAGTGTATTTTTGAATTTTCCAAATTAGATTCGCGAGTTCGATCATTTTAGTGTTAACTCACTCCCTTCTCCGTGTTAATAAAATCTGGCAGCAATATTTTTCAAAATTGCCGCTTTCGCTCATATGCTATTTTTTGGGGACTTTTAAATTTTCATTGTAGGTATAATGAAAGAACTATCGATTACCGTTCAAAAATCCCCAAAAACTTCATACTTAATATGAAATATGCTTGGCCTTATATGTATTACTTGGCCCAATATAATTTCTTAGGAACTGTCATGAAAAACCATTTTGTTATCACAATTTAAGTGAATGTGTTTGTCTTCTTTTCGTTCTAAACTTACAGTTTTTAGCAAAGTGTTTCTTGGATGAGTTTTTGTTTGAGACTTGATAGAATTGGTGGAAATAGGGCCACAAGTGTCAATCTATAAATAATAATATAATAAACACTTCATGAAAGCGGTATTTTAAATTTATAATTACAGATAGGATAGTTTGGCAAAATAAAGTCTCGAAAAAGGCAGGCAAAAAGGCAAAACAAAAGATTTAAAAAAGCACTAAAAAATCAAAAATAAAGTAAAAAAAGGCAACAATGAAAAAAGAGCAAAATTAAAAGAAACTGCGTTTAACCAAAGAATGTTAGTGTTTATTCTTGGGTTTAACTGAGAAATGTTAACACGTTCGAAAATTGTGACAAACTGGCTGATTCAGTAGAAAACTTTTTTCTGACAATACTGGTCCCCTCATTAAAATTAATCTCAAGAGAATAATCCTTTTGAGAAATTTTCAGCCGGTAACAATAAAGCGCAAAACCTACTAAACCTCTACCTTTAAGTGCTTGGGAATAATACTTGCTACAATTTATTTCAGAAATTTAAAATGTGCATTGTTTTTAAATTGAAAATTTAAGAACTAAATTTCTTAAAATTTTAATTTAATATACCATAAAAGGCACCAAAAGGCAAGAAAAATAGGAAATTCCGCAAAAAAGGCAGAATCCTAAAAAGACGCTAAAAAGGCAAAAAAGGCAAAATAAAATTTGCATTTTTGAATTTCACGCATTCTGAAACGGATTTCAAATTGGGTCTGCCTTTTATCCTTCCATTTATTAAAAAAATGCAATTTTCCTAACTATCCTAGCTCTATTTATAATAAACATTTGAGTAGGTATATTACTAATGCATTAATAAATATTTGCAAAACAAGAAGGTATTTGTACAACGACGCTATTTGTGCAATCAAACAAGTGTTTTAATAATGCATTATATCATATGTGCATTGTATAATAATTTAACTACGCCTGCCCAAAATTAAAAAAAAACTTTGAAAATAGTTCGACATTGCTCAGTATAAAATTGACATTTATCATCAGCAATTTATTTAAAATAATACAATGATTGCATTATTAATATTTACAAAAATAGTTTATGCTGTATGCCTTGCAACTAAAGTTTCAATAAACATTGATATACCATGACTTTATTTTATTATAAAACATAGAAAATATGGAGCTGCGTCGTTTCATAGCAGAACAATTGTTTTTATCTACGACAGTGTGTCAAATTGCCTTTTACTTGGCAGTTTTAAGTTTGTAAAACGACGCTTAATAACATGTTTTCATTAGTTTACGTCGTCAGTAGTTACGTGTTTAAAAGATTTCATTAGGCACGTTCTCAGTAGCAACGTGTTTTAAAATTTTTAAAACACGCAAAATTACGACCGGTTGTTGGTAATCCTAAGTTACATTAAAACATATTTTTTATATTTACCGTATTTCTAGATTCTATCGTAGATAAAATATTGTACGATACACATGCGTAAAGCATTTTTAGTCACTCGCGGGGATTAAAACGCTCGCTCACTTGCGTCTCAACTCTACTCCACTCGTGACTAAAGAGTAGCTTTACGCACTTGTATCGTAAATTACTATTGTATAAGCTGCTAAATGGTTTGATATCCTCTCCACTTCTGGTATCTGCTGTAAATTTCTATGTCCCTGCTTACGCTACTAGAGTTTTAATAACCTATTTACTATGAAAACGAGCTCTAGCAATATGGGTTATTTTTCAATTTTTAACCGCATTATGCGCAACTATAATGCCTGTGCGCAGGATTGAGAAGACATTGATATTTTTAGAAATACTCTGCCTAGATTTAGATCGCTGGTGGTGCAAAGTTTTCGTGGTAGATAATTGCCTCTTATACATTTTTATTTGTTTAATATATTTTTAAATTATTTTTACTATTGGTTTTGTTCTTTGTAACATAGGCTTCCAGTCAGTTAAATTAACTTATCCGGAGCCGGACATTTTGGGCGCGGCCGTTCGGGCGCGGCCGTTTGGGCGCGGCCGTTTGGGCGCGAAGACACTTGGGCGCAGAGCCACTTGGGCGCGAGACATTTGGGCGTGAGGAAATTAATTAACGAATATTAGTATTAGCTAGCTTTACTATTCATAGCTCTGAGAATTTATTTTAAATAACGAAAATTACCTAAAGCACGTCCAAGGAGGTGGCGGGCGGCAAAAATTTAGTATAGAAATATTAATTGTCAAAAATTTGAATATTATTAAAGCAAGTTAAAAATTTTAACTTTCCGGTAAATACTAGCAAATCTTTTGCGGAGATTTATTACATTAAAATAATAAGTAACAAAGAATAAATGAATAGAGATTGGGTACAAACAGAGCTATTGATGAACCATCCGACCATTTGGAGATTCGTCGACAGCCTGAAAACTATTCAACGAAGGAGAGATGTTGCTTATGAACAGTTACTTGCGGGAAATGAGCCCACTGAAAAAAAAACAAAAATGTATCCAGGCTGATAGAAAATAAAAAATTTGGTTAAAGATTATAATAATCAATATAATCATGTAGACGGCGTAAACAATAGGGACATTCTAGAATTTTTAAGAGGCATTTCGTACAATTATGAAATAAATGCGTTGTTGCTTCTTGTTTATATTTTAAAAAATTGTATATATTTACTTTAAGAATAATATGTATTATAATGGTAAAAATGTCAAAAATAAATTTTGATTATTAAAATTAATCTTTTTATATGATTATTTATTATTATTCTTATTTCTGCTTTTATCTTCAGTTAGTCGGTTCATAACATAACGAAAATAATTGATTACTTTAAAATTTAAGGTTTATTGTTAAGTATTATCATTATAAACAAAACTCGAAGTCGACTAGTTTCGGTCCAAACAGAACACATATTAGAAACATATTAAACATTAGAACCATCAATCGATTAAATATAGCACACTATTATTCATTTACCAGCACAATAACTGAATTTTTATTTAAAATTATTTTCAACACCTATATATAATCTATTTCCATCTTTATTTCAATTCAGAATTATTATTTCATATCTAACATAGGTACTGCCTTTTTTATGTATTCAGAATTATTTCAAAACTAATCTAATATTCTACCTTCTTTATTTTTATTCGGATTTATTTAAAAATTTATCTAATATAGGTACATACTACCACCTTATTTAAAATTAATCTCATAACGGTTTCAATAAATAATTGGATTATTCTTTTAATATTGTTTGATTAATTACATTAACTTCTCAGGATAAATAATGATTTAATAAATTTTTGTTTATTTATGCCAAATTGAAATTATTCACACTTAATGTGTTCCTGAATCCCAATGTTGACCCTTTTTCGCGCCCAAGTGTCTCGCGCCCAAGTGTCTCGCGCTCAAGTGTCCCCGCGCCCAAACGGCCGCGCCCAGACGGCCGCGCCCAAACGGCCGCGCCCAAATGTCCTAGACCGAACTTATCTTTTATTTACCTAACTTATCTTTATTTACTCTTATTATTAATCTTTTTTGTTCTTTTTTTCAGTTGAGTGTAACTTTCTCATTGTATTGTTGTATTGGGTTTTCTATAGTGTTTACTTTTAGTTATTAGTATCTCATATTTTAATTTTTATTATTGATTTACATGAGTAATTGATTTTTTTGCGTTATTATAGTGTGGATCTAGTTTATGTTCTGTTTTTTGTTGTGTAGAAACATGTAATTGGGCTATGTGGCCTGTTTGTTTCTTTTCTGTATAAATAAATAAATAAACAACGTTTTAATTAATGCTGCTATAGTAACGATAGGACGAACGGTGTATTTTAGTTGTTATTATTATTAAAGCTCTATAGAAACCCAAGTTGTATGCTCTGTTTTTTAATAAACTTAGGGTATGTTCCTATTATTTAATTAAAAAAATGGTATGTTAGTGAAAAATTAGTTCTAAACTCATTGAAAAGGAGTGGGATAAGTGATGTTTTATCTCTGGAGCGTAAATAAAATAAATAATAATTAATTGCACAATAAAAACTGGCCTCAAACGGCTAAACTGATACTTGCGTATGATAGAAATACCTAACCTTACTCTTACGGTAACATATACACCAACGGCATTAATGCTCATTATTTCTAATAGTCCAGAGAAATTAGACATTGCTCTTCGGAAAAATTCCCGGAAAGCTGGATTTTGGTATGAGCCTTGATATTGTGGTTCTAAACAAAATGTCAAAAGTCCTCATCGATCCGAGTGCCGCTAAAATTTTAAGGGGGGCGGGGGGAGGTCACCAAAAACGGTATTTCGTGAATATCTCGTTAACGGTCACTTTTACAGAAAAAATATTGATTATCAAATTTGATGCTTATGAAATTTCTAACAATAAAGATATGACTTTTATTCGTAAAGGAACCGTTTTGGAGATAATTCTATTTACAGAGTTGTAACGCATAGATGCACTCCTCAATGACATGTATATCTCATTGGAGTTGCGACTTGAAATATTCCAGAATTTCCTTCTTTCAGAGCCCATACAAATAGAAAGAAACATATATATAGTACACTGTAGTCTAGATAGAGAAGGAATGTGCTCCGAAAAGTTTCCATCCGTTGTCATAAAATCTCAAGGGGCATCAGCTTGCTATTCGTGTAGGAGCATAATAGTTTATGAGCAAAAATTATACTTTATTTGGCTTGGCTGGATTGTTTAGCTGCCGAGCTTGCGAGGCAGATAATTACAGCCGAGCCACATAAAGATACTTTTATTCCGAATAACATATAGTATTTTTTTTCAAACTTTTATAACAAATTATTTAAGAAATTTTAAGAAACCTGGAATTTTTTTAATGTAGAAGATTCGGTAGACTGATAAATGTAGGGTGCTTTGAAGAGTCACTATGACTACATTATAAACAACGTTGTGAACAAAATCCGAAAAAAAATACTTTATCTCGTCAGAGTTAAATGTAACACCCGATATAAATGACGTCGATACTTGCAACTCCACTGAAGATGTAGATCCACACGTTTCCTGACTGAATCTATGGAAATAGAGAAGACAGCAGAAGAACAAGAAGAAGAAGAAAAAGATGATGAAGATGAAAGCACACCGATTGAAATAGAGTCTCAAGATGAATATTACTAACTCCTGTTTTGAATCCAAAATTGATTAATGAACAAGTTCACTATATTTTTTAAAATAAACATTTTTCAAACAAAACTAAACGTGGAATATGCCTACTGGGGACACCACATGAAAAAAACGCACCTTGTACTCTACCTCGAAAGTGGTGTGGAAAAGAGTGCACGTTTCAACTCTGTAAATCGAATTTTCTCCAAAACGGTTACTTTTACGAATAAAAGTCATGACATCATTATTATTAAATTTCATAAACTACAAATTTGATAATTAATATTGTTTCTGTAAAAGTGACCGTTAACGAGATATTCACGAAATACCGTCTTTGGTGATTTGCCCCCCCTTAAAATTTTTAGCGGCACTCGGATCGATGAGGACTTTCGACATTTTCTTTAGAACCACAATATCAAGGCTCATACCAAAATTCAGCTTTCCGGGAATTTTCCCGAAGTTTTCTGTACACAAAGTCCAATCTTTCATGTGAAATATGTAGGGTCAGTATTGTTTAGCTTTCCTTGCTTATATACAAAAACGCATTTTTTTATAAATTACTATCCTTCCTGAAATTTATTTTACTTAAATTTTTTATATAGAAACGACACGCAGTCAGACACTTATTTCTTTCCATTTTAAAAATATTTTATCTACGACCACTACTAAAAGTAGGCCTTTTAGCGCTAGCTTGTTTCACTAAAAGTGACGTTTTATAGTTTACCGTGGTTAAAGAAATCAGCTGTTTACTTTTAGTCCATGTGCTAAAAGTGAAGTGAGGTTATAAAACTACAATTTCGAACTGCAAGTGAAGTTGTAAAGCTATTCTAGTTGCTTCTTGCGTTACAGGTAGTGTTTTTGAAATAATTAAAGCGTTATGTAATAAATACAGTCAGATGTGGAGTATTAATAATTACATTTCGTAACTGATCTTGACAGTACTGGCCCCCAAACAATCGCCCGCGCGCCGTGGACTCCTGTTTATTATGACATAAATTAGAAGTGTCGTAGATGCAAACCTTTGTTAAATCGATATTTATGGGTTAATAACAGTAAAATTAAGGTCGTAGATAAAATATTGTATGCAACGCGTGCTAAAAGTCGTTTATGCACGAGACATGTTATGAAACTCAGCCTTCGGCTTCGTTTCATAATTTTCATGTCTCGTGCATAAACGTCGACTTTTAGCACTTGTTGCATAAATAGCTATTTTCTACTCACTGTATAGAAAGTAGGCTTTTGCACCCTCGTTTTAGGAATAAAAACTGTCAATTCCCAACCAGCGGGAGCCAATATTTTTTTGGTCCCGCATTTGTGTTTATGTCACCATGGATATCACACCAAATCTTTACAACGTTATGCTGATTTGGAAATTAGACAAAATGTCACTATAATGATTTCCTAAAGCAAAACTTTTGAAATTTTGCACAATGGAACATGCGTTCGAAGAAAATAGTATATTTTACAACAAGAGATGAAAGTGAGGTTTTTTTGGTGAGGTGAGATTGCTCACGAGCGTAGCGAGACACGTGACTTTTGGCGCGAGAATGGGCACTACCCCTCCTTGTTGCACAAGCAGCGTAATTTCTAGAAGGTTCGAAAATCTTGCGAGCGTTAACACACGGCTATCAAAGCACCAACAAAGGGGTGCCCCAGATGACGAGAAATACTGCGCTTGGAGGCCAAATATGTCCAAAATCATTATTATGGAATTATCCGATGAAGCCAAATAAGTAACTAAAAGGGTTTAACATACGGGCATGTTGCCCTAAAGCCTAAGTGGCTAATTAAATTACGGTTGGGTGCCAAAATGACCTGACAGAACGTGGGGTGTGGGTTTTCATGTTAGGGATAGTCACAAGTAAGGTTTTTTCCAAATCCTGAACATTATTAACTTCTAAATCTCGTAATTCATGGGAACGACAAGCGCCAGCAATGCCAAAAATTAATGCTACCAATAATGAAGAAAATGTATTTCCACATTGGGAACATTAAATGTAATACCAAATTACCTTCGTAACCAAGAATTTATCGTCAGGTGCATCATGGATAAATGCTTGAATTTGTTGTGATGTTAATACGTTAGCTTTTTTGCTTCTGAACCCCGTCGAGTTTCGCTTTAAATATGCTTTGAGTTTAGCGTATTTCGAAATATCCACATTATGCTTGATGTTCACGGTATTGCGTAGCATGAAATATATACTCCAAACGGTAGATGGCTTTACATCGTTAGATATTTTACAGTGCCTTTAAGATATTTTTTAGGATACTGCATTGGTAACTTGCGTTTACATAGTTACAAACGAGTCCGGTAAATAAAATTTACCGGCCTAGACCAGTAGTAGAACTACCGGCCGGTAAATTTTATCTACCGGACTCGTATCCTAAAAAATCTTATACGATACACGACCGGCAGCATTTTTATGGCCTTGCCAAACATACAGGTCTCGCCCTACGGGCTTAACCTGTAAAGTATTGGCGCGGCCATAAAAATGTTGCTACCGGTCTAATAACGTAAATAGCTATTATAGCCCCTCTATTACAAATAGTAGCGACATCATGGGGCAAACCTGATGCAAACATGAAAATACAAAAAGTTACTAAACGGTAAATTTCAGTGTAAACAGTGAAAAAATAACAGATCTGAATACCTGAAATCCTTTTCTGCCACTATTTTTACACTTATCGACACAACACCCTAGCATTTCCACGTCCTCAACTTCAAATTAGCCCCCGAAGAGAAAAATGAATAAAAACACGACAACTGTCAATGTCACAGTTTAATTTAATTAGGTATGCAACTTCCTAGGCGATTTTTAAATATGCTAGGGACTTAAGGGATACCAACATGATTTTGCCCCAGCGGCAACATCAATCGTTGTCGCTACTATATGTAAATAGAGGGGCTATAAGATATTTTTTCAATATAAGCCAGAAGAACGTTTTCCGAAAATGAGTTTATCTGGTTGTCATTTCTCCAATCCATGAACTTTTTATATACAAATTCATACCTACCTTGCTCTGGATTTTTCGGGTAAGATATTATTAGAAGCGGACTTTGCCGCTTCAATAATGCCCGGGGGTGTGCCTGGTACACTTATGTTAGTTTCAGAATCCATATCATTCGATTTGCATCGACTTTAAATTCAATTCGAAGCGAAGTGTCAAGACAAGTTTAGTGGTTTCCATAGTAACTTATTGTTGCCTTTTCATAGAAGATGATACTTTTCAAGTAAAATTGGTCAATATGTCATCATTTTATTTTAGTTTTTTAAACAGTTTCAGGCTCACTTTAGGTTTGTACATAAAATATTTCATTGAAATGTAATTAAATGATAAGAAAGTTCACGCAAAATTTAGTCAGTTTAGTGTTTTAATCAAGAAAATCGTAAATTTGCAATTCTCATTTTCATCTCTAGAGGTAAAGATATTTTCATCTCTAGAATGAAAAAAAGTCACTTTCATGTAAGATAAACCGTGGAAAATTAGCAATTTTCACATATATCAGTAGAAAAAATCATATATATATCACTGGAGCAAAGGTTCATTTCCTCCCTTGTGTGTTTAATGCCCTCCGCTAACGCGTCGGGCATTAAATTCACACGCGGGAGGAAATTAATACCTTTGCTCTCTAGATATATAAATAGCTATTAGGAAATATCTTTGCTTATTCCAGAAATATAATTGTCATTGGATAGTGATAATGCAACAATTTTATTCATCAACTTTTATGTCTGGTTAACCAATTCGAAAATAGATATTGCAGTTGCATCTACTGCTAATAGAGAAATATTAGTTATGCAATCCGTTCAAGAATTTATTTTTCCGTATAAAAGGCACTGGTCTTCGTGCCTTTGAAAAATAATTTAGAATTTGACACGCTCAAATTCTTAAGGTTCTTAAATGTGTTATTCGTGATATGCTTTAACTCGAAATAGCTATAAAGTGCATGCAACAATTAGGTATAGATATAATGAACTGGGCCTTTTCTTTGCCTATGCTTGTTACATCATCATTTTTTGATTATTTGCTTGATAAAATAACATTTTACACGTGCGTAGAAAAGTATTATTTTTTAGTATTTTTCAGGGCGATAATAGTAGATTATGCAATGAGGGAGAGAAATGCGTTATTTTGCTGAGGTACAATTTCTGACTCGAGGGCGAAGCCCGAGAGTCAGAAATTGCACTGAAGCAAAATAGCATTCTCTCCGAGTTGCATATAGGTACTATTTTTTTCACGTTGCAGGAAGATTTAAAACGAAAACCCGTTTTTAAAACGTCATTTATTGACATTTTAGTTACAATTATTTTAAAATTAGTAGCCTTTGCTAAATTTTAAAGTTGGTGGCACTGTAAGTCATTATGACAAGAGCTCACAATTATGTCAAATTCGAGGTTAATAGATGAGGTTTTGCGTCAGTTTATGTCAAAACTGACGCGAAACGTAACCTGTTAACCACGAATTTACCATAGATTACCATAGATACGGTAACATTTTTTACTTTAGTCCCTAGGGGCTAAAGTAATTACTTCTGTCCCTAGAGATAAAATGAGCTACTTTAGTCCCTGAAATAAGTGACTAAAGTGCCAACTTTAGTCCCGCAAGTGCAAAAAATGCTTTCATATAAGATCATTTCCGAAAAATGTATACTGATATAGCTAAAAATTCCGGACAAGCTCAAATTTTACTGGTATCATTATTTACCCACATTTACAAGCAATGTATCTGAATATTTCAATACCTAGTACTGCGCCAACAAAATGTTGATAAACGGCGCACCAACTGTGGCTCTATTTTTACAGGCTGCTCTCAGTGCACTCTTAAATGTCGGATACAGTGACAGTTTGCTGTGTGAAAACGTCGTAATGACAATTGGATAGAAAATTAGAACGAAGGTAGTACTTGAAAAGTAGCACAAATGGCGATTTGATTTCATTTCTCTTTGCTTTAAATTGGAGCTGTATCTATTCATTGTATTGGTTGAAAGGTCGTCGATTGATTTGGTATCCTGTTCTAAACTCGCCTGTACAAATGAGAGGAGGAATTTGACTGATTGTGCAGTTGTCAAGAAAGCGAGAAGGACAACGGCGAAGGTAAGAACTTTATCACTTAGATTGTAATTAATGTCTCCAAAATCAGCTTCGATTGCTTATTCTCAATGACAGTTTTTTCAAAATAAACTTGTTTGTTTGTTACTGGACAAGGTCTAGGCATGCAGAGTACCAGGTACCTTAAACACCGACTGTTTTGGTCATATGGTCAAAGTACCTTTACCTAAACGAAAAATAATAGCAAACGTAAGCGAATTCATATTTAGTGCAAGAAAAATAACAGCGTACATAAATCAAACAAGTAGAAACACATAGGGCCGGTTGCAGAAAGCAATGTTAAGTCTGGTGTTAGCTAACATCGCGTCAAAGTGAACAAAATCGCATCAAATTTTGTTTACTAATGTATTAGTTACCATAAACATTTCAGATTTGATTCGTTTTTGTTCACTTTGACGCGATGTTAGCTAACACCAGACTTAACATTGCTTTCTGCAACCGGCCCTTACTGTCGGTTCCTTTGAAGTCAAAATTCCGGTTTGAGTGACCCACGGCCTTCTAGATCAGCGTGCCTTCCGGCCGGCAGGCACGCTAATCCAGAAGGCCGTGGGCGCCACCACTTTTATCACATATGATTGGTAGCAGAGTTAGTAACTAGAAGTCTACTTCGCGTCATAGATGCGCAGAACGCTAGAAACGTCCGGACGAGTCCATTACGTTCAACAAGGTGATTTCCGCTGTTGTATTCAGTTCATTGCCGTTCGTCGTGTCATTTTGTTTACATGTTTCCATGACTATTAACCCGTTAATAATATCAAAAAGGGGTGAGCACCTTACAGTCTGGTAGCTACATGACGCATTGGGGTTAGTCATTTATTGTCCGTAGCGCCATATTCGAACTTTCTCAGGTCGCACGCGTATTCAAGAGCCTTTGGCCTGCGCCCTCGGCCAGATTCCCAGCTATTGTCTAAAATGCTGCCACGACCAAATGGCGAAGGTCCATGCACAGCTTTGGCAAAAATTCACAGCAAAACGGGCAAATTTAGTAATAATTCCTCGCGGGGAATGGAGCTGGTGACGCACGGCGAGTCCTCCCGCCGCGGAAAGCGTTTAGCGAAGGGCGGCCTCGCGAGCTTCTAGTAGAGCTTGTACTTCTTATGACATGCTAATTTATTTAGCATTTGAAACCAAAAATAAATCAGCATGAAAAGTTTTCCTTTAAAATGGGAATTTTAATGTGCTCTCTTAAAAATACCTATTGCTACGCCACTGATACCGTCTATTGGCGCATAACTGTAGCCACGCGCATGATATTTAAATACAAGGGTATGCTCGAGCGCAGCTTTTCTCAACGACCAATGAGAAAGCGTGAACCAGACTACGTCATCAATAGGTGGCAATTTGAAAGTTACGTTTTAAAAGTCGTATTTTGCATTTGTAGTGGGTCAAGTTAATTGTGAAATGGAGGGAAATCGTACGCAATTGTAATAAATGCTATTTTTCGTGTGAATAATACGCGGTTTTATTGATTCTCGTACATTATAACTCTTTTCCGCACACAGGAGAAAAACGTTACAGTTGTTCTAACGCGATTTAGTTGTTCTAACGCGATTTAGTTGGACATGCAAAAATCCACACAGGAGAGAAACCGTATAAATGAGGTTAGGGTTATTGACGTGCATTGCGTGCAACCATCGTCCAACATGCCGAAGCCCTCCTGATATACCCGAGACCATGATAATCGGGGCCTGGACACAACGCCCACTGGTCACAAACCCCAACTCAGAATTTGGTCATAACGCCCAACTTCGATTCTGGTCACAACGCCCAACTTGGTCACAACACCCAATTTTGATTTTGGTCACAACGCCCAACTTGGTCATAACGCCCAAAATCGATATTGGTCACAACGCCCAACTTGGTCACAACGCCCACCGACGCCTGTTATAGGAGAGAGCTATCGACGCCACTTAAACCACCGTTTTGGTCATAACGCCCAACTTTGATTTTGGTCACAACGCCCAACTTGGTCACAACGCCCAATTTCGATTTTGGTCACAACGCCCAATTTGGTCACAACGCCCAATTTCGATTTTGGTCACAACGCCCAACTTGGTCACAACGCCCAATTTCGATTTTGGTCACAACGCCCAACTTGGTCACAACGCCCAATTTCGATTTTGGTCACAACGCCCAACTTGGTCACAACGCCCAATTTCGATTTTGGTCACAACGCCCAACTTTGATTCTGGTCACAACGCCCACTTTGGATTCTGGTCACAACGCCCACTTTTGATTCTGGTCACAACGCCCAACTTGGTCATAACGCCCAAGTTTGATTTTGGTCACAACGCCCAACTTTGATTTTGGACATATCGCCCAGGCGGCACAGAAAGTAAAATGAATAATAATAAATTAAACTTTTAAGGTGAGGTAATAGGTAGGAACATTTTTCAAGTTCCCGTAAGTAGTATTAATATTATTTATTTTTCATAATAATTGAGTGGCGTAATGCGTTGTCCAAAAAGTTTCTAAATTCGGATTATAACATATAAAGTTGTATTTTTTATATGGAACTCGTAGTTAGCTGTGGCATTATGAGACATATGTCGTATGGGATCGATTTATTAATTTTCACTACTTTATAGCAACAATTCACAATTTTTAATATTTCGTCGTTTTCTAGTTGAAAACTTGTGCCATTTAGAATATACGTGATTAAACAAAGTTTTTGCGTTGTTACAATACCACCGTTTGATTGACAGAATTAATCACGTTTGATTGTTGCTTATAATATTATAGTGTCCTTCATATATCCATTTTATCAGAACATTTTATTGTCCATTAAAACCTCTGCAGTTTCTCAAATTAAAAATGCATTTGCAAAAATGTAAATATTCTACTTCTATACGAAGGAGGTTCGAAAATATGAAAATGATTGAAGAAAAAAGTACTCTTATTTTTAAAAATACACAAAAATGTTAATTGGAAGTATTTGTTATAACATATCTATTAATAGTTATTTAACAAACAAGTATGTTCATGAGAACGATTAATAATCGAGACATTTTAATGCGCGAGCGCTAGCGAGCGAATTAATTGTAGATATTATTAATCGCCGATTAACATACGAGTTAGTTACAATATTTTTCCGTTGATCGTACATTATTAATTTGAAGAGAATCTAATTTTATTCCATGAAAAGAATTTGACACTTAAAGTTTTGACATTAATGGTACCGGGTGACCATAAATGGTTGTGATTTTTTTCTTAGGTTGGCACTGTTTATGTTGGTGACATTGTAAGTCTATGTTAAATATGAGGTTAGCAGGTTAGGTTTTGAGTCAGTTTGTGTCAAAACTGACGCAAAACCTAACCTGTTAACCTCGAATTTGACATACACTTACAGTTCCACCAACATAAACAAATTTTTAAAATCGTTTATTAATAAAAAATCATTCATTAATAAGGGTCATTAATATACGATTCTCTATAGCTCGTTTCACTCTGACTATGCAGTACAGAGAACATACGACAATGTTATTTAAAGGCAAACTTTGCTTGCTGGGTTGCTGCTTGTAGACCGCACTCAGGTATACTGTATGCTGCTCTTTTCAAATTGACGCAGAAGCGACAAAAAGGGTTTACTTCAACAAGGTATTAACAAATAAGCCGATTGCAATACAAAAGGCGGATTTATTATGATTGACATCTTCGTGTTCAGTTTTAAGCAACTTGCTATCCCTGTACACTGCGTAGTCAGAGTGAAACGAATTACTTAAAAATTTGACACAAAAATGAAATTTGTTTGCACTGATTTCGAATCACGTAATATCCTGGTTGCTAAGTGAGGGAAAACTCAGATTTGACAATACTCGTTTATCGTATCCCTTGATAAGTTAACTTTGAAGTATTTCATTTGGTAATACACAGCGTGGTAAGAAAAAAATAGGAGAAACCAGAAAAAACAATGTTTTCGGGGCAAGTAACTGTGACTTTATGTTTGACACTTTCTTTTAACCTCTTTAAATAACATTTTTGTCTATTTTGAAAAATAACGGTACTTTATTCTTGAACCATTTTCATATTTTTGAACCTCCCCTGTAAACGAATATATTTACATTTTGGCAAGTGCATTTTTAGTTTGAGAAGATGTAGAAACTTGTATCAGGAATAAAACACTGTGATAAATGGATGATAAAAAAATCCATGTGTTACAAATTTATGAGGGACAGTATATGTTATATTATACAGATTGGTGGTGGATAGTGTGAACATAGGCAGTCCATTGAGCTAGAATACAGTTTATGGGCTTTGTATGCGTTAGACAGAAGCAGACATATATGATTTAAAATCTAGTATCCTAGAATTCAGTGTTTTCTAAAAACAAAACTTTTTGATTCTGCGAATACTAGATGTTAATCGCATATAGGTCTGTTTATGCCTAACGCATACCAAGTCCGTAAACTGTATTCACACACATTTGATTACTTATGTTCACATTTTCCGCCACCAAAAAAAATCCTCTTACTCATGATACCACCTACAACTATGAATTTCATCTACTGACTACCCACTGCATTCGTATCGAAAAGGTGCCAGAAGAACGTCAAATTACTTTTATCTATTTTTTTCGTTGACCGCTTGTTAATTTCAATTTTAATTAATTATTTTTCCTAAAAAAGGATGGATTAATAGGCGTCATTAATACACTGTTTTTGATTAATACACTCTTTTGCATTAATTAACTGTTTTTTTAAAAAAGGATGGATTAATAGATCTATTAATACACTGTTTTTGATTAATACACTCTTTTTCATTAATTAACTGTTTTTGTGATTTTGGCGTTTTGATGATATTTTGCATGGAGGTTAGTTGTATTAATCAAATTTTTCGCCACAAAAAAAGATGTTGCGGTCAACGAAAAAATTTTGTAATCAACTCGTTTGTTAATGGGCGATTAATAATCTCAACTATTAAAGGCACTCACTCGCTATCGCTCGTTCGTGCTTTAAACAGTTTCGATTACACAGGTCTGCGACCAAATTTTTTTCTTTAAAATAATGGGTGATTCTTATGTATTTTGGTGCGCTGAGTTCGGAAATGCCCTCAGTTTTTTCCCAGCACGTAAGCATTTTCCGCAAAATGCATTTTTCTGCGGGATTGCCTACCTTAAGGCGTATATTTATGAATAGTGTATCTGTCTCCAGGGCAATTAATATCTAAATTAATTCTACCTAAACGGAGAGCATAAGACTCGATAATACCCACGCAAGGTAGAAATTCGTACAGGGACTTACCTTGGAGGGACATACAGGATGGCTCATGTGGGGTGGCACGTCGATTGACCCGTGACTCCAGGAGCACAAAACGATAAACACGAGCGATTACACAAAAACAACAAAAAACGGGATCAGTTGACCGACCGTTCACCAACTCGTCTTAGGTTCATCTCTAGCTATGTGGGCCACTGACCCAACATTTAGGGGTGGCAGGAGAGGGGACAGTAAGCCCCATAACTCGACGTTCCACCAATAGTGGGTAAACTTACCGGTAGGTAGAATTACAAACTACACTAAATTTATGTACAGCTATTTACTTGTATTAAGAATTACTAATGAAATAAACTAAACTAACATGATTAAAAGCTAAATACCAAACAAATAGTTATGCCGAAAAAAGTTGTTTTTCTTATTCGGCTTCATAGTTTTATATTAGAAACTATGAAATATGATAAAAATTAGTATATTTAACAGTATTAGTCAGCGTATGAATCATGGAAAACCATTACCTTAATAGTATGCAATTAAGCTTTATCGCTTTTCTTCGGTGTTTTCAGATTCCAATGTTACTGTAATAAATGTTTTTGTTATTAAAAGTACATAAATAAATAGGAGAAATTCTTTCTGGTAATTAGCGTAATTGTGGTGAACATTATTGACAAATGAAACCTGGATTTTCCCATTGCCCTATATATACCCCTCGTAGTCCTTCGATTTGTTCACTTCAATTTAAATATTCTTAAAGTGTCTTTCAAAAGGTCTTCAAGAGCTTGTGTTAATAATCCTGATAGTTTCTGTTACATTTGTGGCAAACTTGTATTAAAAAAACAATCTCGAAGTATTACGGAGTTTATTAAAAAAGTGTACTTTGCCTATTTTGGTGTGAAGATCGGAGATCAAGAAAAATCTTGGGCCCCTCATGGAGTGTGTTCAGGCTGTGTTGAAGGACTTCGCATGTGGTCTAAAGGAAAGGTGAAATCTTTTCGTTTTGGGGTGCCTATGATTTGGAGAGAGCCGAGAAACCACGGCGATGACTGCTACTTTTGTTCTTGCAACATACAAGGGTACAATGCCAAAAATAAAAAAGATATATGTTACCCAAACATGCAATCTGCACTTCGGCCTGTGCCTCATGGACCCGGTATTCCAGTACCAGTGCCCCCACACAATTTTGACGATTTGCCAGAGTCATCAGAGAGCGAGTCAGAGCAGTTGGATGATGGGTTTCAAGTCGAAGACTGTGGACCCCAACAGCTTTCACAAGAAGAATTAAACGACCTCGTTCGTGATTTAGGGCTTTCTAAAGAGTCTGCTGAATTACTGGGCTCTAGACTTCAAGAAAAGAACTTGTTGAGATCTGGAACTTCATTCTCTTGGTACAGAAGCAGAGAAAAACAATTTGAGTCAAATTTTTCTCAAGATGGCGAACTTGTATATTGTTCTGATGTTCCCAAGTTGATGTCAATGTTTAACATTCAACATGTGTCAGATGAATGGAGGCTTTTTATTGACTCGTCAAAAAGAAGTTTAAAAGCAGTTTTGCTACACAACGGCAATAAATACGCTTCTGTACCCGTGGGGCACTCTGTGCATCTAAAAGAAAAGTATGACAACATGGCTTTTATCCTTGATAAATTGAAATATAAGGAGTTTGGATGGCCTATCTGTGGTGATCTCAAAGTCATCTCTATGGTGCTTGGACAACAAGGTGGCTATACGAAATTCCCCTGTTTCCTATGTGAGTGGGATAGCCGGGCAAAAGCACAGCACTGGAGCCAAAAAGTGTGGCCAACGAGAACTTTGAAGGTTGGAGAAAAAAATGTTCACTTTGAGTCTTTGGTTGATGAAGCAGTTTGTCAAGGCATTGCCAAAAGATGGCGAAACGTTCAAATACCTTGAAAAGAAATTCCCGGGACTGTCTGAGGCAAAGTTAAAGGAGGGTGTTTTTGTTGGCCCGGACATTCGGAAACTAATGAAAGACAATCAGTTTGAAAAGGTGATGAAAAAAGCTGAGAAAGAGGCGTGGATATCATTTAAAGAAGTTGTGACTAAGTTTTTGGGGAACAATAAGGACCCGGATTATGAAGAAATTGTATATAAAATGTTGAAATGTTTTTTTTTTTTTTTTTTTTTTTAATTGAAACTACCAGATCGACAATTGCTGTCATACATGGTTATGGTATGAGATAATTAATAGCTTAGAATAACTAATATGGACTATTACAATAACAAAAAAAAAACAATATTTTAAGTATGATGCCACATACTAACTATACATAACTAGAATCTAACATGGACTATTACAATAACAAGATAATAGCAAAATTTGATGCCGTATACTAACTATGTATAACTAATCATGATAGTATTTATTAGGTTTACTCATCATCACTTGAACTGTCATTATCCAAGTAAATATCTTGAGGTAAACGACGTTTAAGGCGTTTATGTATGTTTTTCATTCCTAGTAAGTAGTTACGGGTGCCCGGGCATTTATGCAAATCAGCGAAAAACTTTTTAGTGGTTTTACTAATAAATTGATCCATTGTTGGGAAGTCGAGCTCTTGGTGTATTTGGGTGTTTCGTACAAACCACGGCGCACTGACAGCCATTCGAAGCACTTTATTTTGGATCACTTGCAACTTGTTTTTATTAGTTTTACTTGTAGCTCCCCAAACTGGACAAGCATACGTCACTATTGGCCGTAAAATACTCTTATAAAGTAATAAAGTGCACTCTAGTTTAAGAGGTGACCTTTTGTTCATGAGCGGGTATAGTTTGGCGAGTCTCACATAACACTGGTTGAGTTTTTTGTTAATATGCACTCCCCACGATAGTCTTCGATCTAGGTGAACGCCAAGATATTTGACCGAAGATTCCTTAGGGTTCCAAGCAATTGTTTCATTATTGATCACTATATTCGGTGGATCAGCAGGTCTTTTTAAAGTAAAAATCTTCGTTACGCATTTTTCCTGATTAATAGTGATACACCACTTACGACACCATTCCAACACGCTGTTTATTGCTTCTTGCAAATGGCTAGCTGATATAAGAATATTTTCATTCTGGGTGACAATCGCAGTATCATCTGCAAACATAGCCAGGCAAGAGTTGATGGGTTCTGGCATATCATAAGTATATAAATTGTAGAGAACTGGGGCTAGTACTGAACCCTGAGGAACTCCTGCTTCGATTTTGTGCGTAGGAGATGACTGATTGTTGATTTTAACTTGAAATGTTCTATTTTTTAAAAACGATGCAATTATGTTTGTTAAATATGGTGAAATTGGTAGATGTAATAACTTATAAATTAAACCATTATGCCACACCCTGTCAAATGCTTGTTTGACGTCTAAAAAAGCTGCCGTGGTGTTCTTCTTGGATTCAAAGCCTAGTTCGATCATCTGGGTGAGTCGTAGCAATTGATGGTTAGGTGAATAATTGCTTCTGAATCCAAACTGGAATGGTGGCAAAATGTCATGAAGACGAATCTCTTTGTATAATCTAAACTTGATGATTTTTTCTAATATTTTTGACAATGATGACAAGAGACTTATTGGCCTGTAACTAGTTAGCAGATGTGGTGGTTTTCCCGATTTATGGAAAAGAAGTATATTTGCCTGTTTCCAATTTTTAGGGAAGTATGCTAATCTTAGACATGCATTAAATGTGGAAGCTAATAATGCATAGGCTTTAGGGGTCAGTTTCTTTAGAATTATATTAGAAATCATGTCGTCCCCTGGAGCTTTTTTTTTAGATTTTAATTCTATAATAAGTTTCCTGATTTCATCTGGGCTAGTAGGTTCGAAATTTTCACTTGGCAAGATAGCATGATTTTGTACTGTTAGGTTAACATCAGCAATGAAATCGTCGTTTCCCTGATCACAGCGCATTGTAAATACGTCTTCAAGGTAGGCAGCGAAGGCGTTAGCTTTCTGGGTATCCGAACAATATTCAGTATTATTAATTTTAATTGTTGGTATTGACGACGATTCCCTTAGTAGGCGTTTTGTCGCCCTCCACATAGACGGATCCCCCGGTTCCAGATCTTTTATATACTTCGAGTATGACTCAATTCTATATTTGTCCAGCTCCAATTGAACTTTTCTAGACAATCTATTCCACTCGGTCTTAATTTGACCATCCCTTGTACGTTGCCAAAGACGTCGTAGCCTATTTTTAGTTTTAATTAGATTTAAAATATTTGATGGAGGCTGTAGGTAGTTGTTTGAGCGTTTCTTAGTTTTTGTAATCGTCGCTTCAATAACGGCTTCTTTTATGTTACTACTGAATGTTTCTATAACTCCGTCAACTTCTTCTTTGGAAAGTAATCTCAACGGGCATTTGATTTTAGAGTTTAATAAAACTGCAAATTCGTCCCAATCGACTGGTCCTTTAATTAAGGATTGCACTGGCATATTAATCACTGGCTTCATAAAAAACGTTATTAGAACTGGGAGATGGTCGGAATCTAGTTCAGGAAGGACTGACTGATATATTGGCCAAGTAATGTTCTTTTTAATTATCAAGTCTAGTAAATCCGGATAATGGTCCGTGCGATATGGCAAGTAAGTAGCCTCACTGGGAGCATCTATTTGGGCCGCACATAGAGCAGTGTAGTTATACAATCGTATCCCATCTGGATTATTTACTCGACATCCCCATACAGTGTTTTTGGAATTTAAATCGCCCACTAGTATTATTGGCCCATTTTTGTTGAAGATTGTAGTAATATCTTCCTGCACCAAACGTTTGTTAGGCTGTTTGTATGCAGATACAATAATTACGTTCGTGTTATTGTTGAAGCTTATAGTTACTGCTACTGCTTCTAAACTAATTAAATTTAAGGAAGGGATAGGAGATACCTTCAAGCGTTTTTTTGTTATAATTGCAACACCACCAGATGCAATCCTTGCATCTCGATCCATTCTATAAATGTTGTAATTGGGAATTTTAAATGCTTCATTTGGAATTAGGTGCGTTTCACTTATGCAGGCCACATCAATGTTATGTCTTGCCAAAAATGCTATAAATAATGTCCTCTGAGATTTAATGCCGTTGGCATTCCAATTCAGCATAGTGATATTGTCGAAAGCATGCATTTTATTATTTACTGACATTATTCAGTATTATAGGAACGAGAGAAGATAACAATAACTTGATTGTGTCCATATGAGGAGCGAGGAATTCAATTATGGCTTTGATGATCGTTTTGATGGATGAGTTTTCTTCAGAAGCACTAGCATTATTTTGTTCCTGGCTTGCAGTAGGCGATTGTTGACCACGTACGGTATTTGCGAAAGACAATCCGCTGTTGACATATGATGTAGTTCTCACGTTCCTAGCTGGCGCTGTCTGTTGGGCTCCTACTGTTTTTGCTCGTATAGTTTGGTAGTAACTACATCCTTTATAGTTGGCTGGATGTTCTTCACCACAGTTAACACATTGTGGTTTAACATCCTTGAGTTTAGGACATTCTTTGTAATAATGATTTCCTGTACATTTGACGCAACGCGGATCGAGTTTACAATAGTTACGTGTATGACCGTAACGCTGGCATCTCAGACACTGAGGGATGCCTTTGCTTTTATTCCTGGGTTCTACAGTAACTATACAGTGGTATAGGGTGGTTAAATTAAAAATGGCTTTGGCTTCACTGGTGTTGGTTAAATTCACTGCACATAAAGGCATAGGTTTTTTGTCTCTGTTAAGCATTCTTGTTACATTAAGTACCGGAAATTGTTTTTGCTTAAGTTCTTGCTTAATTTCTTCGTCAGTTACAGAGCAAGGGACGTGCCGTATTATTACTGATAGGGGTGCGTCTTTCGGATTTCTAAATGAATGATATTTGATATCATTTTTATCGTAAAACTCGGTAAGTGAACGAAAATCTTCAATTGCAGATAAATTAATTTTAAGAAAATCGCCCTTAGTAGAAGTTGTAAATTCGGATTTTGTGTTGTTTTTAATGTCCGTAATAACAGCTTGGTAATTGATAGCATTGTGTAAAAATATGGGTGGTATTTTAATTTTTTCAGATGTCACGGTTTCAGTGGGAATTTCATTATCGCTATTGTTGCTATTTCCAGCGGTGTTAAGATCTGGGAGATAATATTTGTTTTTGCTAAGTAATTCAGCATTGGTAAACAAAAACTGCTTTTTGGGACTAAGCATTGGAGGAGAATTGTTAGACCTTTTCTTGCTAGCGCTATCCATTTCTTTGTCACAGACAGATGGTTCGTGCTCCATATCATCGATAGCACATTGACCACGTACAGCTGTTGCGTTTAACATTTTAAGAGGTGTTTTCGCACGGGAGCTCTCTTTCGAGAGCTCCTTTTTTAAAATTTGTTTCAGAGAGATATTTGGTATGTATTTTTAGCCCTTATTTGTAAAAAGTTATTCACAAAAATGTCCTTACTTGTTTTATGGAAATTAATGATCTCTAACCACTATATACCGGCACTGCGATAAAGCACAACCGCACGGAATAAAGGCAGATTTCGAACTCCTGAAATGTTTTAAAACCTTGGGGTGCTCCATGAGCTTGAAACTTCACTTTTTGAACTCCCATTTGAGTTATTTCCCAGAAAACCTTGGTGCCGTAAGTGAAGAGCAGGGCGAGAGGTTCCACCAAGACATCAAAGAAATGGAACGGAGGTACCAAGGACGATGGGATGTGAATATGGTGGGAGACTACTGTTGGATGCTTTATAGCGAACTTCCAGACATCCCACACAAACGGAAAAGCTCAAAACGGAGTTTTGGGGGAAAAAGATGTAGATATTATAAAGAATTATAAATCCTTATTGTATATACTACATATTATTTTTATCAAATTGTATTTAAAAATGTAAATAAACCACTAGTAATATATTTTTTTTTATTTCAAAATGCATTTTTACCTATATGTACTGCGGGTTTTGCATAACTTTCTTTTTCATTTTGCGGAAAATCCCTACGTGCTGGAGAAAAACTGAGGTCATATTTGGACTCAGCGCACCAAAATACATACGATTCACCCATTACGGTGAAAAAAATAAAAAAATTTCAATTTGCAGGCCTGTGTTATTAATCGCCTTCATTAACACACTTGTTGGTTAAATAACTATTATAAATAAGTGAGATATTGTCAAAAAACAAAAATAGACAAAAATATTATTTAAAGAGGTTAAAAGTAGGTGTCAAACATAAAGTCACAGTTACTTGCTCCGAAAACATTTTTTTCTGGTTTCTCCAATTTTTTTTCTTACCACGCTGTGTATTACCAAATGAAATACTTCAAAGTTAACTTATCAACGGATACGATAAACGAGTATTGTCAAACCTGAGTTTTCCCTCACTTAGCAACCAGGATAAGACGTGATTCGGAATCAGTGCAAACAAATTTAATTTTTGTGTCAAATTTTTAAATAATTTATTAACAAACGGACCAAATAACAATTAGGTAAAAATCAATTATAATTTTTTCCGTTGATCGTCTATTTATGGGTTTCATTAATGTATAGAGAATCGTCTATTAATGACACTTATTAATGAATGATTTTTTATTAATAAACGATTTTAAAAATCTGTTTATGTTGGTGGCACTGTAAGTCTATGTCAAATTCGAGGTTAGCAGGTTAGACTTTGCGTCAGTTTTGACACAAACTGACTCAAAACCTAACCTGCTAACCTCATATTTGACATAGACTTACAATGTCACCAACATAAACAGTGCCAACCTAAGAAAAAAATCACAACCATTTATGGTCACCCGGTACCATTAATGTCAAAACTTTAAGTGTCAAATTCTTTTCATGGAATAAAATTAGATTTTCTTCAAATTAATAATGTACGATCAACAAAAAAATATTGTAACTAACTCGTATGTTAATCGGCGATTAATAATATCTACAATTAACTCGCTCGCTAGCGCTCGCGCATTAACATGGTTCGATTATTAATCGTTCTCATTAACATACTTGTTTGTTAAATAACTATTAATAGATATGTTATAACAAATACTTCCAATTAACATTTTGTGTATTTTGAAAAATAAGAGTACTTTTTTCTTCAATCATTTTCATATTTTCGAACCTCCTTTGTATAGAAGTAGGATATTTACATTTTTGCAAATGCATTTTTAATTTGGGAAACTGCAGAGGTTTTAATGGACAATAAAATGTTCTGATGAATGGATATATGAAGGACACTATAATATTATAAGCAACAATCATACGTGATTAATTCTGTCAATCAAACGTTGTTATTAAAACAACGCAAAAACTTTGTTTAATCACGTATATTCTAAATGGCACAAGTTTTCAACTAGAAAACTACGAAATATTAAAAATTGTGAATTGTTGCTATAAAGTAGTGAAAATTAATAATTCGATCCCATACGACATATGTCACTGAAATGGGAGAAAATCCGTTTTCTCATAATGCCACAGCTAACTATGAGTTCTATATAAAAAATACAACTTTATATATGTTATAATCCGAATTTAGAAACTTTTTGGACAACGCATTACGCCACTGAATTATGAAAAATAAATAATATTAATACTACTTACGGGAACTTGAAAATTTTCCTACCTATTACCACATCTTAAAAGTTTAATTTATTATTATTCATTTTAGATACACATTTTTCTTACTTTCTGTGCCGCCTGGCCGATATGTCCAAAATCAAAGTTGGGCGTTGTGACCAAAATCAAACTTGGACGTTATGACCAAGTTGGGCGTTGTGACCAAAATCAAAAGTGGGCGTTGTGACCAGAATCAAAGTTGGGCGTTGTGACCAAGTTGGGCGTTGTGACCAAAATCGAAATTGGGCGTTGTGACCAAGTTGGGCGTTGTGACCAAAATCTAAATTGGGCTTTGTGACCAAGTTGGGCGTTGTGACCAAAATCGAAATTGGGCGTTGTGACCAAAATGGGCGTTGTGACCAAAATCGAAATTGGGCGTTGTGACCAAGTTGGGCGTTGTGACCAAAATCGAAGTTGGGCGTTATGACCAAAACGGTGCTTTAAGTGGCGTCGATAGCTCTCTCCTATAACAGGCGTCGGTGGGCGTTGTGACCAAGTTGGGCGTTGTGACCAATATCGCTTTTGGGCGTTATGACCAAGTTGGGCGTTGTGACCAAAATCAAAATTGGGCGTTGTGACCAAGTTGGGCGTTGTGACCAGAATCGAAGTTGGGCGTTATGACCAAATTCTGAGTTGGGGTTTGTGACCAGTGGGCGTTGTGTCATAGCCCCCTGTAGCGCCTCTACAAACTATAAAAATCTGGTGTGATACATACTTATAATTAATCAAAAATTTTATTTTTAATTTCTAAGCATTTGTCAAAAATTCTACAAAAACGGTACAAAATAGAGAGTTAGTTGAAGAGACAATTTTTTTCTAGAATTTCAAGCTAAATTCAAAAATGTAATAATATACCGGGTATTTTATTTAAAATAGGAGTTAATAAAAAAAATAGAAAAAAAAACAAAAGAAACCCATTTTAGAAGTATTCAACTGGAAAATCACCTATCTCATATCAATACACATTAAAAATTTAGCAAAAATATAAAGTTTTAAAAAAATCGTTAGAGCCGTTTTTGAAAAAATCGAAAAAAATTGAAAAATCACAAGAGTAAACACCTACTTCCAGTTATGTGATTTTCTTCAAAAGCTTGCTGTCTCATCTACATAGTACACAAAACTTATATATGAAGTTTCAATGCCATACCTCTTTACGTTTTTGAGATATTCTGTTCACAGACAGACAGACAGACAGACCAATGAAGAAAAATATGTTTTTTGGGATCAGGGGACTCTAAAACGTGAAGATCTGTTGAAAATTCAATTTCGAATTTTTGGGGTGAATCCAATACTTCCTTTATCGTAAAAGGAAGTAAAAAATGCTTTGAACTAAAAATGCGGCGGACCGCTTAGAGACGTCAGTCTCGCATTAATCCAGGAGGCCGTGGAACGACATCAAATAGGATTTTTTTTCAACAAAAGAGGCCAGTAGTGCAGCACACATCGAAACAATGATAAAATAGGAAGAATGCGGTGTGTATTTAAAGCAATGGTATCTAGACTCTTTTATAAATTATTTAGTGCCCAGTGAATGTTCTTTCTTCGAATTGCAAAAATACAGAGAGATAAAAAATAAACTTGAACGCGGGAGCCATTGAAAACAATAAAACTTGCCTAATCAGTGAATGCTTTTTGTTTTAGTCAAAAAAGTTAGGGATATAAAAAAAGAGATTGTATAAAGAAATTTATTGTTCTACAAATTCTAATAGGTGTACTACTTGAAAACATCCTTTCTTATCCCACGATCAACCCTATCAATTCGCGCGATTATATAAGGAGACTACCTAAGTAGGTCATCTTATAATCGCGGGGATTAATAGGGTTGATTGCGGGATGAGAAAGCGTTGGGAGACGTTATTTTCAAATAGTACGCATCAACCTCTATCGAGTGGCAGGTTTGTCATAAGGGTCCCGTTAACGATTTGTTTGCTGTTATTATTATTATTATCTCATACATATTTAAGAACAAAAATGAAAAAGTATAATGAGGTATTTTTAACGGGAAATCATGAACTTTCATTTAATATTCGATATGTATTAGGTGTCATTTTTTGCAGTTGGCTGTTCGCTTACTAACCAAGTTTTGACATTTGCTAATAAAGAAGCTAAGTTCGAGAAAGGATAAATTTGTGGTAAATCAAAAACTCAGATTAGATTTCTTTCTTATTATTTAACACCCTATATTGCAACTTTGCCTTAATTTAACTGACTTTGTAATTATTATTATTTGATATAAGAATGATAAACCTCAAAGGCGAATTATCCTGTATGTAGGATTTGAACGCAGAGAAAATATAAGCAAGTCTAGGGAGCAAAAATTAAATAGTGTTTCTATATTCTACATGGTTGTTAACATAGCTTTGATTCAAGAGCCCTGGCTCGTCAGGGGAAAAGTATCTTGGAACTGTGAAAAGTACGAGGGTTGCTCTGTTAATAGTTAGTAGCAGGCCATGGAAGCTCAATTGGCTAGAAACAATTGCAACAGTTGAATGTCGCATTAGTTGACATTCGTTACCCACAATTGTCAAACGTTCCAATTTCCTTGTTGAACGTAGTTAATTTTGTAAGTTAAATGAGCATTCCGCGAACTGCTTTTAGAGCTATGATTTTCTATGACTATAAAAGACAGTTAGGATACCAGCAAAGCCATGAAAATTAGCTAGCAGCTTTTGGCGATGCTGTCCTTTCATTATCCGCTGTTAATCATTGGTTCCGCGAATTTCGACGAGGGCGAGAGCTGCTAGAAGACGAAGCAAGACCTAGAAGACCTGCAGAAGCTGCCTGTTCAGAAAATGTTGATCGTGCGGCAAGCTTGATTCAGTCCAATAGAAATATTACTTATAGGGAGATTCAGGAGGAAGTGAAGATTGGATCCTCGGCAGTGAATACCATTTTGCATAAACATCTTGGGGTAAGAAAGCTAGCAAGCCGTTGGATACCGCATTTGCTCTCAGAAAGTCAAAAACAGGATCGAGTAGACTGGTGTAAATTTATGTTGCTAAAATTTGACGGAGGAGCTTCCAAGCAAGTGGCATACATTGTAACAGGTGACGAATCTTGGGTATACAGCTACGACCCTGAAACTAAACAGCAGTCTAGTGTTTGGGTATTCGAAGATGAAGACTTGCCCACAAAAGTAATTTGTGGCAGAAGCGCAATAAGAAAATGATTGCTGTTTTTTTCCGCCGAAGTGGTCCTGTTGCTGTTATTCCACTTGAAGATCGCAGAACTGTTAATTCTGAATGGTACTGCGAAGTAGCTTTACCACAGATGTTTGGAAAATTACAGACAGGTCGCCAAAGGACCAGTTCGCGTAATATCTTAGTCCATCATGACAACGCATCCTATCACACTGCTGCCAGAACATTGGATTTTTTTAAAGATTCGGGAGTTCAATTGGTAACTCATCTTCCGTATAGCCCAGATCTGGCGCCGTGCAACTTTTTTTTTGTTTCCAACTGCTAGAAAAATGATGTGAGATAAAAGATTTTCCAGCGCAGATGCAGCAGTTACACAATTTCAAAGAATTTTTGGGGACCTTTTAGAAACTGAATTTTCCGAATGTTTTAAAAAGCGGTTTCAAAGAATGCACAAGTGTATTAGTCTGAATGGAGAATATTTTGAAAAACAATAAAGATTTTAATGCAACGGTCTTTTAATAACTAACAATTTTCAGTGCAACCCTCGTAAACTAATATATGTATAATAGAAACCTTGATAATGCGAGATCCTGCATTTTTATCAGAGAAGAACTTTACGCTCTAAAACTGATGAACTTTTGTTGCATGGATCAAGTAGCTATTAAATTAATGACACAAATGAAAGGAAATCGGAAGGAAATAATAATCGTTTCAGCATATCTTCCATTTGACTCTCCCAGTCCACCTCCAACTAAAGACCTACAGCAGCTTGTTGACTACTGCAGGCTATCAAACCTACACTTTATAGCTGGAATTGATGCCAGTGCTCACCATGCACAGAGCTGGGCAAATTACTTTTAAAAAGTAATTAATTACTAATTACCAATTACCGACCAATGTAGTAATTTAATTACCAGAGATTCAATGACTCACAGGAAATAGTAATTCAATTACCAATTACTTAGTAATTGTAATTGTACAACATCAATTACTTTCAATAAAAATTATTGTCATATTTAGTAGAATTTTCTTGCAAGTTGCAACTATCATTAGTGCCTTAATTTTTATGTTTTGTTAACTATAGTAACCTAATGCTTTATCGCTCTTGAAGGTTTTTTGATAATTAAATCTTCTAGCTACATGCACCGTTCATCAAAACCAAAAGTTTTTAGTTTGTTTGATTTAAGATGTAAGTAAATAAATAAATTCAAGGATAACAATTATACAGGGTGTCCCAAAAAATGGGACACCGATTTGGCATAGATTCCTTAGGTTATAATAAACCAATTAAACCTACTACTTTAGTACAAAGTCCCTTCAGTAAGAAGGTATAGGGACTTGGAAGTTCAAATCTATATATTTTTTTATATTAGTTTCCACATAAGTTGAGCTTTTTATCGCGATTGTATTTAGTTACCGAGGCCCGAAGTGCCAAAGCAAATAAACCACACAAGGATTGAAATGGAACTTAGAGTGCCCAGGGGTACATTGTTTTTTTAAATCGAGAAATCGCGAAGTTACAACATTTTAACCAACTTTTATAGGTGACGTTGACGTCCGTTGACGTTTACCTATCGCCCAGCCGCCTACAAAAAGTTGTAAAACAATGGATTACTTCACTGCCGAATTCTCGTATTTTATTTGACGATTTCGACGTTCTTCACTGCCAATTTAAAAAAAAATCGAATATGAAGAAATTAGTGATGGGCATAACCGGACAATTTTCATAACCGAATTATTTGCATTCGAATAAATGTTGGCTCTCGATTCGTTTCGATTTCGCCGGTTTGCCGGTTGGCGGTTCACCGTCAACTGCATCGGCACCGTAACTTGCAGATAGCAGAGGAACTCAGTTAATCGTTAATTATAATAATTGTATAAATTATTTTTATTTGATTTCTAAGGAGTGTAAACCATTGAGAATAGCTATATCAATACTAATCATAAAGAAATTATAAATATGCGAATACAAAGTATCTATTGAATCTAATTTTAGTTCCTAAAATTCTCTAGTAGCCACCCTTCCCTTTTGGCTTGCACATCATACTAGTATATTTTAGAATCCATAATTTATCTACGTTCAGCCTTCCGCGGTTCTAAGGACGCACACTAAAATTTATACATCGAAATCCACTTCTTGTCAGACGTTGATATCATATGACGACGGATGGGCATCGACTGCTCCGTTATTAAAAATTAAATATAAATCTGTTACGATATTGGAAAATCTTATTTCGCTTTCTGTTTATCCCTTATTAGGCATACTCAACCGCGTTCCGAAGCAAAAATTTAGGCCGTTATAAATTAATACCAACACAGCTTCGGCATACTCAGCAGAGCGTTATCTTTAATAGGAACGGCCCCATAAATTTAACTGGTCGACTGAGAGTCTCAAATGTGTTAATAACATCAACAAGCAGCCGCGAGCCTCACTTGGGTCAATCAGTACAATCTACCTTGCTTATGGTTATTAATGACGTATTATTTACAGAATTTTGATCACTCGCAGGTCGCTGAGATACGGCACGTAGTACGTATCAAGATGAGGTTATTTTTCATTTGAATACTTGGAACGAAAACCGAGTTACAGAGGTTATTTCAATAACCGGATAACCGGTTATTTTTCATTCGAATAAGCCCATCACTAGAAGAAATGTCGAATTTAATTTTGGCTAGATTTTGTAATGATATTAGAAAAAATAGCACACTGCATTTGGTATAAAAGTGATTTTTCCATGTTCGTGATAAATTAATCCACTCCCTTTACATCACCCGCTCGTAAATTAATCGTTGAAAAACTTTCACTTTTCTTAACTTGTAGAACAATCTATTATTAAATACGCTTAACATGAGGCTGAATGACGAAAATATGTAACTTACCTAAGTATACAGGGTGGAGCATTGGATTTCTTAAGCGTTTGACAGCAAATTTCTATTTAGATTTTGTAGAAGAACGATCCAATTGGCACAACTTGAGCAGTTTTTGTTGGCTCTGTTCAAAAATACTTTTTTACCCCTTTATACGAAAGTGACATTTTCTGTCGCCTGTTAGGGGTATAGGGAAAATATACGTTTGGGTCCCTGGTTAGTTTCCAGTGGCAGTGGGAGGGAATATAATACATTGACTGCCGTTGCCATTAGAGACGAGAGACAATGTGATTATTATTAATAATAAATCAACTAGCCTCCTGGTATTCATATTTAAATATTTTTGAATGCAGCTGATTACAAGAGATTGTCTCATCATAAAATGTAAAAGTGTTGTATGTATAACTCTGGACTAAAACGTCATTTCATCCCTTGCATGATTACAATAAATTGATTAGGTACTGTTCTCGCAAACTCTGAAGAACTAAACTATATCTGCGGAAGGGAATGATACATTTCCTCTCTAGTAATACAAATAGTTATTAAAAATGTATTAGGTAACTTTTGAAATTTTAAAACAAAATATCAATTTGGTGCTGATCAGGGACCGTTGAAAGTTGACAGATGACTGATAAACCTAGTTGAAAACGGCTGATTGAAATAAGAGTTCGTACTTTAGATACAAAAACAAAAGACATTTGCTCAAGCACGTAACAATGATGTCATTTTTACATTCAAGTGACCTTTATACTATGTGTCCAAAAAGAAATTACGTAAGGGTTGCATATGGCAATTTTTAGAATTTT
This sequence comes from Agriotes lineatus, assembly GCA_940337035.1. Lineage (NCBI taxonomy): Eukaryota > Metazoa > Arthropoda > Insecta > Coleoptera > Elateridae > Agriotes > Agriotes lineatus. The sequence continues at coordinate 25,944 of CALNHX010002004.1, read as the reverse complement.
CAATCTCAATATCCATATACAGTGTGGTCCATTAAGTGTGCAACAAATGGGACATTTTTTTATTAGTTGTAAAACCAAAATTTAAATACCGCCAAAAGTTAGTGCATGTTCGATAACCATAATTATCAGATGCCCTTAGAATGGCTTCAAGTCAAACAATATACAGGGCAGGACAAAAAATATGTAATTCGTTCAAGAATAAAGTTACCTTATTTCAAAAAATATAGCAAAATTTTATTGAGAAAAGTTGTTTAGAATCAAAAGTTATGCTCAAATACAAATTCACGGCCTCCTATTCGAATTTTGATTCTTTTTTTGTAAAATTTTGTATTATCCCCGTATGATACATATTTTTAGTATTCTGATTTTATTAAGAGTTTTTCATATGTAAATTATTATTAGTAAAGCATTTGCCTTGTTAAAAAGATTATTTGCGAAATTCTAAAGTTCTGTTAAATATCGTTGCAACAATCATGAAGTGGACGCTTACCTAAAAAATATAAATCCAAGTAAATTTTACAAATACGCTTCAAGTTGCTAAAAGTTATTTAAAAGGGATGTAGTTGTGGCTACTTTAAATACATATAAAATCAAAATAATAAAAATATGTATCATACGGGGGTAATACAAAATTTTCCAAAAAAGAATCAAAATTCGAATAGGAGGCCGTGGCTTTGTATTTGAGCATAACTTTTAATTTTAAACAACTTTTCTCAATAAAATTTTGCTATATTTTTTTAAATAAGGTAACTTTGTTCTTGAACGAATTTCATATTTTTTGTCCTGCCCTGTATATGGTTTAACTTGAAGCCATTCTAAGGGCATCTGATATGGTTATCGCACATGCACTAACTTTTGGCAATATTTAAATTTCGATTGTACAACTAATAAAAAAATTTCCCATTTGTTGCACACTTAATGGACCACACTGTATATAATAGACTTGTCTGTCTGGGACGCTGTTTTGTCTGGGACGCTGTTTCAGCAGCCAAACCGTAAGAGATAGAGAAAAAAGTTATGAAAGTTATATGTTTGGAATTGTCATGTCAGCTCAGGAACCGAATTTCAGTCACGTGACACTTCCGGTTTTTGAGAAATCACAAAAAAGACCGTTTTTCAAATAGAACGCGTATTAAATAAAAACTGTTTCAGCAGCCGAACGGAGCTGCAACCCTCTGCGCCTTAAAACCTCGATCGGTTAGGCAACCACTTTGACACCTTCTATGTCTGGGTACAGTTTTTATTTAATACGCGTTCTATTTGCAAAACGGTCTTTTTTGTTTTATTAAATGAGACATTTGTCTCACTGGTCTGCTAGTCAGCGTATAATGTAAACTAATGACAGCAACAACAGTGATTATGTTAATGAATTCTAAAGCTTGCTGTTGCCAATACTTTTATAGTCCATTGCCAACCTTTAAGTAATTTCTTTTTGAACACACCGAATAAGAAAATTACTGTGAACGCTCGACAATTAAATTGCTCAGGTTGCTTTCGCACTTTTACTTCAAATTTCAAAATGTTATTAATATCTTTAATAATACCTATTGATTTTAAGTTTAGGGCAATAAAATATCTGAAATTACGTAAATTGGGTCACTATACACTGTTCTTGTAAAAACCTAAATGGAATTTTGTGTAAAATCCTTCTTCTGTTAGTGCTGATCTGTTAACGGATATTAGCGATAATTCTGGCTATTTTTCCATTATGATTATTCTTGGGAATGTAATGAGGTAGTTTCCCGTTGCCTTCCTCATCACAGTGTTACAGCCGAGTAAATCATACTATGATAGCCGCCTGTAAGTATATGATGGTAAGCCTGTCAAGAAGTCATTCTTCTGCAGCCTTGACTCATTAATAACATAGCTGCTTCCCTATGTCATGCTAGTTTTGGTCCGCCTCTGGTATTTCATTTCCTAGGTACCACCCATATCTGGGAGGCCCGATGGGGGACTAGCAACCCCACACGGGGTAAAATCCTTAAGAAGCCAATATTTGAATGTCTCGTAATTAGCAAGGGGTTTTTAAATAATAATTGAAGCTAACATGCTGCAGCAGTCCATAAAAATTATGCACTAGTGCCAGTATACAAAGCAGCATATGAGCATTACAAGGCAAGAAAGCCACAAAGAATGGATAATTTACAAAATGTTCAATGCAAGAATGTAGTAAACTTATGCTGCGGCGTTTTAAAATTACCATACTCCATAATGCGTTTTTGAGTCAATCAGACATGGGATTTTGCAATTAGGTACATTTTATATGTGTTTTCCGCTGTTTAAATGTTGTTATCGGATTTTGTCCGTTTAATTCAATTCCTCACTCAAAAACGTAATTTTCTGGACTTAACGTCTGTTACACTTGCACGGATCGTTTAAAACAAGCAAATTGAAATGAATAAATGATCATTATGAACCAATATCGTCTAATGAAGCTATTTAAAATTATTATTTTACCGTAGGTATTGTAATCTGTAATGTACTTACAGCAAATATTCTTATAGCGTCTTACACTTAGCGTCTCTCACAATAAGTGTCACTATTACAAGCTACAGATACACGCACTAATGCTCGTGGACGCGTCATACAAAATGCAGAAGTTGCTGTTATTTGACTCGTCAGAGGAAATAATAAATTAGGCTTATATTACGCGGGGAATACCCTGAGATTTGCTTAATATGTAACTCAATATGACCTTATCTTATTTATGCGTTGTGAAGATTTAGCACCCTATCCAGGTCAGTAATTCAGTAATTGAAATACCACAAAGTAATTCAATTACCTCGAGTAATTTCAACTAGCACAAGTAATTCAAATACCTATAAAGTAATTTAAATACTTTAGAGTAATTTAATCACACGAAAGTAATTGAGTAATTGAATGCAGTAATTAATTACTTTTAAAAAGTTATTTTCAAGTACTTTCTAACAAAGATGGCAGTTCCCAATTAAAATTACCGCATTTTGAAAAGTAATTCAATTCCAAGGCAAATAAACAAAAAGGAATTTAATTGGTAATTTAATTAAAAAGTAATTAATTACTGCCTAGCTCTGACCATGCAGTATAGGGCAGCAGTAACATAAACAGAAGAGGTGAGTATCTCTTTGATTTTCTTGTATCTAAAGATACTTCGATATACTGAATCAGGGGTAGAAACCAACCTTTAAAATACAAACTCGCAAAGAAATTATCGATATTACTTTGGCAACCTCTTGTATTAGCTTTCTGATAACTCGTTGGCATGTGTCCGAGGAACCGTCACTCTCGGACCATACGAATGGAAATCAATAATTTTGATAAGCCAGTTTCGGGGTATCGTAAACCGAAAAATACGGACTGGGAGAATTACATGCAGGATCTACAAGCCAATCTAAGTAATTTCAAAAATGAGATTAAAAATAGTACTGATATCGAGCTAACCCCTGTTGAACTTCATGAGGCTATTTTAATTCATACCACAACTGCTGGATCACACGTTGAGCCACTAACAGAGATGTTAGTTGGTGAACTCGGATTTAGCAGAACTAAGGAAAAACCCACTCGTCTTCTCAACAAGGCGAAAAGAACAGATGAATGGGATAATTATTATCAATTCCTGACCGAGTACAATAAACAAATACGCAAAGCCAAAAGTAACTCTTGGAGGAATTTCTGCCAAGAAGTTGAAAACACTTCTGAAGCAGCATGACTCCAGAGGAACCCCTTGGCACAATCTTAAAGCCAAATGGGAAATTCATGGAAACAAGTAAACAAAGCTTGGAGATTCTTCTTAAGGCACACTTTCCAGGGTCACATGCGGTTTATCCCACAGACGAGCATCAGCCAGAGCTCATTCACTCGATCATAAGGGCTGAAAAAAGGGACTGGCAAATTTCAAACAAAATTTTTACCCACAAAAGTATTGATTCTTTTAATCCATACCAAGCTTCTGGTCGTGATGGCATAATACCTGTGCTACTACAGCAAGGGAAAGAAATTCTCACACCAAAACTTTGTAGACTACTAAGAGCAAGCCTGGCAACGGGATACATTCCGTCTGCCTGGAAACAATCTAGAATTGTCTTCATACCCAAACCTGGAAGAGACTCTTCTCAGGCGAAGTCATATAGACCTATCAATCTATCTTCCTTTATGTTAAAGCTGATAGAGGAACTGATTGAACAACACATCAGAGAGAGCTTTCCTTTAGGAAGCCTATTTCATCCCCATCAACATGCATATCAAACGGGGAAATCATGCGAAATTGCTCTTCACCAACTAAGTAGTGAGGAGAATTGAGGAGGCAATCAACTACCAAGAAATTGCACCGACAGTTTTTATTGACATTGAGGGAGCCTTTGACTATACTACCTCGTTCGTGTCAATGATAGCAACCTTAACAAACCTTTTTACATCCAGCTAGAATGGAACGCAGGGCTGGCTCAAAAACGTGGTCAGGAAGGAAAACTAGTCTGGTATACAGACAGATTCAAAACTGATAGCGGTACTGGAGCTGGGATATATGGGGAATCTCCCTGATTTGAAGCTTGTGCATCTTTGGGGAAGTGAGCAACAGTATTCCAAGCCGAAACTCATGCCATAGACATTTGTCTACAGTAAAACATAAAGAGGAACTATCAAGGCAAAGATATCGGTGTCCTAACTGATAGCCAGACTGCTTTAAAGGCCCTAGCCAGCCACCGGATTAATTCAAACTAGTCTGGAATTGCCTTCAAAACCTAATAACCCTGGCAAACCACAAATCCTCATGTGGGTTCTGGGGCATAAGGGGATAAAAGGCGATGAAAAAGGTGATGCCCTCGCAAAAGAGGGAACAAAAATTGCATTTAATGCTCCTGAACCAGTATTTGGAATTGCCAAAACCTCTGTTCGTGGCTGGTTGGATAAAAAGATCGCACCATAACCACTGGAACCATGTGGAAGAGCTAAGACACTGCAAGACCATGCTAAAAACACCATCTAAAAATCTGTAAAAGCATTACCCAGAACTTCCCTCGTCGACATTGTGGCAATCAATAATTTTAAATTTCAAATTTCAAATAGTTGAAAAGTCAATTGAATACAACAAGCCCGCATATATATGTTTCGTAGACCTAAAAAGTTCCTTCAATAGGGTAAAACGGAACGACATAAAACTATTACAAAAAAAAATAGAGGATAAGATAATAAAATTAATTAAAGAAATAAACGTGGATAACAAAACAAAGGTCAGAATGCAAGAGGAGAATCGGGATACATAAACATAAAACGGGGAATACGATCAGGGGACTCGTTCAGCCCGACATTGTTCAATATGATAATGGACCAAATAATCTACGAAGTAAAAAAGAGAGACGGCTATAGAATGGGACCCCATAAAATTAATATAGTATGCTATGCAGATGACGCGGTATTGATAGCTAATAATGAAGATGACCTGCAAAGACAACTCCACTTATTTAATATTAAGGCACAAGAATACAACATGCAGATTTCAGTGGAAAAAACAAAGTGCATGATAATTAGCAGAGAACCACGCAGATGTAAATTAGAATTGGAAGGCAAAAACATAGAACAGGTGATGACTTTCAACTACCTGGGAGTTGAAATCACCATTGAGAGAAACTTGAAGACAGAAGCAACAAAGCAAGCGACTAAAGCGACGAGAGTGAGTAGGTAGCTGTTTAAGACAAACCGTATGGAGAAACAAATTTATGACTACAGAAAGCAAAATGAAAGCATATAAAACAACAGTGAGGCCACTATTGACATACGCAGCAGAGACAAGGGCAGACACAAAGGGAACAAAACAGAAAATAAACGTTGAAATGAAAGTATTAAAGTCGATAAAAGGCATAACACTAAGAGATAGACAAACAAACAGTAGCATATGAGAGCAATGTAACATACAAGACGTCAACAAATGGGTGAAAATGAGAAAGAAAAAATGGAACAACCGCGTAGATAGGATGAGACTAGATAAACTAGCAAAACATCTCTAAAAAAATAAGCCATACAGCAGAAGACCAGTAGGAAGACCAAAAAAGCGATGGCAAAATAACATACAATTAACAACAACAAAAACCGAATAGGAGGCAGACAAACAGGAGAAATCCTAGTCGTACGAACAAGAAGAAGAAGAAGAAGAATGACTTTAAAAATCAAATTACGTTAGGAGTAAAAGAATTTTCACGTTTCTAATAAATTAAATACATTTTTAAATAAAAAAAACGTTACCGGTGGTCGAATTCCAACGGCAGGTGGACCGCATGTGCAGCCCGAACATTTTGTGGGATATTGTGAGGGGCTGGGCAATTTCTACCTGCGCCTCGAAGCACCAGCCTTTCCAATTCCAGCGTCGCAGCTATATTTAGCAACACGCTAATTTGTGCCTCCTTTTTGTTACGTAAAACAGTTATTCTCTATCTATTGGCTCACATTTTTGGTAAGAATAACGCTTGCACTATGTACAAATTACTAGTTTGTATCTATTACTAAGTTATATGTAAAATAAACAAATTTTTTTTAAGGTGCTCACCCTGTATATACAGGGTGATTAAATTATTATGTAGCAACCAGGTAGGCAACACACATTACTTGTGCACTTGTTCCATAAGCATCTTGGTTACCTGAAAATTTCTTAAACAAATCGAGATCAAAGGTGTTACGTATTTTTTATTAATAACTCCACACCAGTCAAATAAGAAAGTTTAAGGTTAACAGCGTAATAATAACATATTAATTAAACGGAAAGATACAACAGCAACAGAAATATGAACAATGAAAATTAAATTAAATTAACGCAGATGTTCGAAATGATTTCCCTCTTCTTGTTCACATACTGTAATCCGCTTCCGCATAAAATTTCTGACACGAACAAGCATTTCGGAAGTGATCGACTCGATTATTCTTCCTCGCAAGTCCTCTTCGTTGTCTATGGGTGTTAGGTACACATCGTTCTTTATTTTACCCCATAAAAAGAAGTCCAACGGAGTAAGATCGGGACTACGCGGAGGCTATGGATAAATTGCATCTCTTGCAATTACTTTGTTATTGAAACTTATGTTTAAGTAATTTCGTACATTTATATGAAAATGGGGAGGTGCGCCATTATTTTGGAACCACATCCGTTGCCTTATGTTAAAAGGGATATCTTCCAAAAGTAGAGGCAACTCATTTACTAAAAAATTCAAGTACATATCCCCATTTAAATGGCTGCCAAAAAAATGTGGATCTATGATGAAATCACCACACCACACATTTACACTAAAAACTCTTGGAAAATGGGTTTCTCTATTCCAGTGAGGATTCTCTTGAGCATAATAATGGCAATTATGTCTGTTAATGGATCCATTATTGCTAAATGTTGCTTCATCAGAAAACAACACAGAGTTTAAAAACAGCGGGTCTACAGTCAATTGGTTTCTTAAAATCTGACAATAACGAATTCCAAGTACATAATCATTTTCATTCACATGCTGTACGAGCATTACATGGTAAGGGTGGAAGGTGTTCGCTTTTAAAATATTGTGGACGGACGCTTGGCTAATTCCGACAGCCCTAGCGATTACCCTCTGACTGGTATGGGAATTTTGCTCCACCAGTTCAATCACTTCCAATTCCTTTTCTTCATTAGTGGCTTGTCGTATACGAGTTCTAGGCTTTATAAATTGTCCATGTTGCCTTAAATTGATTTCTAGACGCCTAAAAGTGTTGTACTATGGAGCGATCCTGTCTTGATACCGCACAGCTCACCATATACATTGAAGAGTTGGTTGTCTGTCTCAATTCCTTTGTGACCCCCCAACTCATAGCCGCTAGAAATATAGTTAGTAATATTTTGCTATGGTTTTAAGCCCTATAAATCAACTCTGTTAGCATTACCAAATTAATGGACATTTCATGAAAGCTCAGAGTGAGATATTTTATATAACTGCAACGATAAAATTTGAATTTGCCAGAATGAATACATTTGTAATGAGATGCCAGTAATTGCAGAATAATTAATTAATGAACGCAGTAAGCAAAGCTCAATTCGCATAGGCATCCAAATTGGATGTAAGTTCAGTTAATTGATTAGGTTTGTGCTAAATGTAAAGGCCAAGCCGAATGAAATTTAATAATTACAAGATGTATTGCAAACCAAGGGAATGAAGCTTAGAAATCAGGCATATTTTAATAGTGAAATCCAGTCAGGGTTTTATAAGAAAGGTAATTGGAAGATTGATAAGCTTAAGAACATGCAACGGGCAGATCAGAAGGAAGGCATTAAAGCATTTGAAGAAAACCATAAGAATCAAAAGGCAAGGGTTATAGGAATTGCAGAAAAGCAGACACATATGAATTTAAAAATGTGTGTTAAAAGAAAACAGTGAATTCAAAAGAACCCAGTGCATGATATACGCGAATTAAATACTTGAATCAGTGCAGTGACATGTGGATATTTAAAACGCAAATTAGAGAGACGTGCAGTGAAAAATAGACACGCAAAATTAATATCAATGGAAACAATTATTGTAGATATAGTATTAGTGTACAAAATCATAGTAACTAGCTTTTGTTTATAACAAATTAATGGAGGTAGACAAATGAATAAATTATTTTACGACAGCCAGTTTTTGTGTCTCCAAATAAATTAACTGTTTAAATAGAAACCAATTGAATTTAATAATAAAAAGTACACCAGTGTATTGGCAATTTACCAGGCTACAAGGGGAAGTGTGGGTTTCGATTTCCCTCATATGAAAATAAATTTCCACCGTTGACGTCTCCGAGGGCTTCGCCAGATCCATCCCAGCCTACAATCCTGAGCTACAGGCAGAAAGAGGTTTCCTGGGCCCGGCGTGTCAACTGCTGCACATCCCTCCAGCGTATAGGAGTCCGGCACGTCAATTCCAGCACCCCAGGAGAAGATCTGGGCACTTGAGTTCATCCGAGGAGGTTGCCGCAAACTGCAGAAATCGCAGGTTACTTTTTACAATAAAATATTGGCGTAGGAGCCTGAAACTTACCATAAAGCAAGAGTACGACCTGAGAAAGCCGATCCCAGGCATATTAAACATGCATTAACAGCCAGAGATCCGGAAATTGCAATAATCAGAGTTAAGGTTATGTTTTTCCCAAAACCGACCCTATAAAAACAAATAAAATAGCGTTCCCGCAAGATCTGAAACAGAAGACAAATTAATGCCGGGAAAACAGTCTAATTCAAATAATTACCGAAACACGTTGACCGATTTCACAATATTTATCATTCAATTAAATGCAATCTTGTAAACGGCATCCATCTTGGTTAACAATTGAACTAATTTCAGAGTTTTCGATTGTGCGCGTTAAGCTAAAGCGGAGAACAGATCCGTAGTTAACGAATTTCAATAAATTATGCATTCAGGGGGAACCTAACCGAGACGAGCCTTGCCTTACCGACATTTGAGCTAGCGTTTTTTATTTGATTAGTTGCAGATAAATAAGATATTATAAAGGGCACACAACTATTTATTTTAGCTATCAATTTACAAGTCACTTTTAATCAACCTGAGCTTTGATAAAACGACTACAAAAATATTTGGGTGGTACCCTTATTAAATTATTAACAGATCATAAACACCCAAATTAGAGACGTACCATCCCAATATATATGGTTTTTCAGGTTTTTGACTATCAAAGTCGCCTACATGATGCATGCTTCTGCATAATGGGTTGCCTACCTGGTTGCTACATTATAATTTAATCAACCTGTATACATATTTGCCTGAATTTTTTCCGGTTTCATTCCATATATAATGTGTATGCAAAATATCGTCTTTCTCCAATATTTTTTGAGTTATACCGCCAACAGACAGACGGACGGAAGTGGGAAAACCTATTTTTTGTCATTTAGGGATCCTGAAACGTGAAGATCTAAAGAAATCTCAAAAGGTGATTTTTTTATGATTACGACACTGCAACCTATGCAAGCACATGCGTACAATGGACATCCTAAATGACAAACCCATATGCACCCTCTGATATAATTTTTGACTGTAAAGCCCTCGCCTGATGGCGACACACGCTCCCAGGAGGCCGCCAATACAAGAGAAACTGTAATTAGAGAAAACCTTACTACGTTACTAAACCTAATAGACGGCTAAACTTTTCACTGAATAAGTGATATGATGAATAACACAATAAGCCTATGGCTGCAGTGTTTGAGGCACCCAACCCTGCCATCAAATCACAACTCAATCAATGGTTGTTAATCCTTTCGCTGCAAGGAAAATTTTGAATACTGTGCTGTTCAGACCGGAAACTTTGGGCTTTGTGGAATCGTACGTTTCCCGTATTGAATCTGAACCAAAGATATGTGGATTTTTCTTCTTCCCGTAGTGAATTTGAGCAAAATGGATACGGATTCGTCCGTTTCCTGCCGTTAATGTGAGAAGTAATGCGCCCCTTTTTTACATTTTCCGGTCCTGGTTTACAGTTTATCAATATCATTAGAAACCAACTACCTTAGTGGCGTGGTGGGTAGAGTGCTAGGCTTGCAATAAACAAGTCCTTGGTTGGAATCCACGAATAAGAACTTTTTCTGCAATCACCTAGATCGGTACTGGGTCACGTGACTATTAGACGTTGGAATACAATTAACGTCGTTCTAATTTAAAGAATGGTCTATGAGGTAAAGTAACAAAACTGCACACAATATGCATACATACATGTGACTTGGAGGTAGTAAAAAGGGCCCACCGTGAGGTCTAGGTGAGCGTAAACTTGGTTCACCTTCGTTGACCAAACACTAATTCTTGGTCCAACAAACAGTAACGTTCAATTTTGCTATAGCAGCATTGGAGGAGTTAGTGCAAGGAAAAAGTACATTTTGTTGGGGTCTATATTGGTAAATTTTATTTGCGAGTCTGATTTAGGGTTTAGTTATTGTTTTCATTTAAGCAGTGGTACAAATTTGTTGGCTCCACAATAATCTTACACCCGTATTCATAGTCGTTCGCCAGCGGCTCTCCGGCGACTCGCCGAAGTTTCGTTATGAATAGTATGTTGGCGGCACTGTACTTCTATGTCAAACTCGAGGTTATCAGGTTAGGTTTTCCGTCAGTTTTGACAGAAACTGACACAAAATCTAACCTGCTAACCTCGAATTTGACATAGACGTACAGTGCCGCCAACATACTATTCATAACGAAACTCCGGCGAGTCGCTGGCGAACGACTATGAATACGGGTGTTAATGCCTTGGGAAAACAAATAAACAATCTAAAATTGAAGAATTATTTCACCTAGTGTCTAGTTCACATAACCTAGGTCCAAATAATAGTAATTTATGTATTTAGTGTGTAAAGTCATTTTTTGCCGTCTTCTGATTTACATGACTACTATTAGGTTAAAAATTTTTATCTTTCGGTTCATTAAAAAGTTAGGTCGTAATATGTCTCTCACATATTTGGCAGTTAGTGATTTGCCGAATATTCTGGCCACCATAGTGAAAGGGTTAAACAAAACCAACATAAAAACGATTTGATAATGAATAATTACAATAGAAAGAAGGATTAACTAGGGAATTCATACAGGTATGAGACATTGTGATGAATATGAGATCAAACAATGGTGGAATGTGTTCCGCTTACATAGCCATGAACAAGATCATGTCTTTTTCTTAAGGTCTCGTTATATTCATATCAACTGATTACCTTAAATAGCAATTATGGGGCAGACGTAATTAATAACAGGACAGAATTTTTAGCCTCGTAATACATTACTAGACACTGAAAATTAGACAACTTCATTGGAAATGGTTGTAAGATGATACATTTCCAGTAAAACATGTTAATTTAAATTGTTTCATGAACTTTCGCTTACAGTTCACATATACAAAAATACTCAGATTTTATATAGAAAGGTTTATTGAATGTAGTTTATTAGTACAAATCATTGTAATAAACGGTTTGCAATATTTTGCAAAGATTATCTATTAAATGCTAGCTGCAGTTTCCTGCCTGAATCTCAAAATTAATGATAATAGTTCGAACCTTACTGCTACATGAAAATGAAACTTATTGATTAATAACTAATTTATACTCCAAAAATTGCTTCAGTGCCTTTGTAGTTGAATGGATTCAGTAGAAACATATTGTAGATGGGCACTTCCTTGTGAGATACAGCTTTAATAACTTCTTGAGCAATAACGCCTCCCACAATTGCACAAATAGGTGCAATTTCGCCAAACACTAAGCCGAGCATATCTTCCTTTATTTTATCCTCATCTATTTGAAATCGTTCAAGGATCTCCCTCCGGATTTCCATCAGCGTTTTCAGGTCTTCATTTTTGCTATTGTACGACGGATTTCGTCCAGTTTTATCCCGAAACTCAAGTAACACTGCAATTAAATACATGACGACATTAAATTAAAGTCACTCCTATTGGAATTTTAAGAACTACAACTTACGTTTCACGAAGTAATAGAGTTCATTACGCCGGTTCCTTTTTCTCTCCTTATGCGACTTCAGAGTCTTCTTCTCTGATACTGACAGCACTTGATCAATCGGTGGATAATTCATTTTTCCATGCTTTTTAAATGTGGTTACTTCAGATGTAGTTGGTTTACCTTCATGGGTGCGCTTATTTGGATAGTGAACTTGGTCCCTGCACCATGAAATAATTAAGATTCGAATAATAACCAACATTTTTCTACATACACATAATACTCGTGTTCCTGGAAATCTGCTAATGTAAATCCAAACAGTCCAAACACATCACCACATATAAACTGTACGTTTGATGCTCTACAAATTGCGTTGACATGCAGAAGCTGTTTAGTTGTTAAGCCTGTTGCTACGATGATTGTGAATTCGCTAAAATATTTTTCGCTTTTTTCTGATAAGGACTGAGTGTCTGCTGTAATCTTGACCAGAGGATTTAAGGCCTGAGCTTTAATTAATATTGCTTCAGCTATCTATTAGAAATAAAATAAAATAACTTGAGAATAATACTACTGGAACAACCAAACCTTTTTTCCTAAACTGTCAGGGTTAAGTAGAAAGTTTTTTATTAACTCCTCTTCGGTAACAGTTCCATCATCTAAGATTGTCAAAGAATTTATACCGGAGAGAAGGATATTTTTTGCAATTTCTGAACCCAGGCCACGGGCCCCTATCAGTAGAACATTGGCGTTTCGCAGTCTGTAAAAACATAACCACAAAATTACCAGGACTAAAATATCACGATTCAAATATTTGTTTATGGAATTACTAACGCACACCGTTTACTAATTATAGTAAATAACGGTTGGAATGCTCTAAAACTTACTTTTGCTGTGACTCAAAGCCCCAAAGCCGGATTTGCCGGTCGTACAACTCTGCTTCTGCAGTCGATAGTTCTGTTTCTGCCATTCTTGAAAATGAAATAATGTTTATTCACTTATAACGTGTATTACTGTATAAGGTCTACTTTATGGAATATTTGTAATTATTTTAGTTTGTTTGTAAATGCCAATACTTGAATTCAACACAACCGCAAACTGTATTTTGACAATTGACAGCTAACAACGAAATCCAGCATTTCCAATTTAGGTACTTAGTGGCCACAACTGAAAAGTGAAAGTCCCCAAAGCCGTAACCGTTGATGCTTTTTACCAGCGGTACCCAAACATTTTGTTGTTAAGCACTTCTCAGCAGAGAAATTCGGAGCGCCATTATCGCCCGTATGCCACAAGCACGTAGGTATGTGAATTTTTGACTGTTTTTACCTAACTGTATTTTTCAAGTTCTTAGCTGGTATTTGCACCACATGCCTTTGGCCTAAGTGCTAAGATATCTTCACCTAGCACCTATAGTCGTGGAAATACACCAAGTCACAACTCCTTCTGTATAGTGGGATCAAAAATTATTTTCATCTAACGGGTGTTCATAAACAGTCGTCATCCCAGTAGGTTTTGACTTCAAAAACGTATGTCTATTATAATAGAGAAAAAATGCGCTATGACAGTACTCAATGACGTTTCATTGTGTTGCACGAATTAATCAAAGACATAACATTTTGTTTTTCAAAGCAACTGGGATGACGACTGTTTATGAACACCCGTTAGTATGGCTATGGAATAGTTCCTAATTTATGAATGCGACTATAAGTCACTTAAAAAGTTTGACATTTAAGCATAAACATAGTTGCATTCATAAATTAGGAATTATTCCATAGCCGTAATAGATGGAAATAATGTTTGATTACACTATACAAGGTGTTTCATAATGTACGGAAGAGACTGAATGGGTGCTAGAGGGACGAAAATAAAATTAGTTTCTTAATAAACTTCTGACCAAAAACCAACGCCAAGAAAGTTACAGCAAGTTAAAGTTGAATAAATTAACGAGCATTCTTTACAAACCGAGGTAGTAATTTATGTTTTAAGTTCAAGCAGGGGATATTTGAGAGTTAACTAAACAATGTTGAGTTAAAAAATTAATTAAAAATAAATAACAGAAAATTGCGGCTATTTAAATTTTTCTTTTAAATGCTTAAAAATTGATGTTCACTGAAGGAGAACCGCTGACTATTTAATAATAACTAAAAAACAAGTAGCAGTTGAAATTTGTTTGGGTGTTAATTCATTTAAACGTCAACATTAAGATACATCAGTTATTAACTGTTTAATTCGACTTAAATGGCTAACTACAGTAGGGAAGAGTATGTAGCTATATGATTATTATGTACTTACCTTTCTACTTATCGAATTATTTTCGATTGATATCTCTCATTAATGAAAATTTGACATTTGAAATTATTTCATTTGATTCTTATTTAAAATTTACTTCGGCTAGACAGCTATTAAGCAATGAGACCTTCTCCTCAACTGAATGGGTTAATGTTAAAATTATTAATCTTCTTGTTGTTGAAGACTGAATTATATAAAATATTAACTAATTGACTTCTTTAATCAATTACACTCCCTTGTACATTTAATTAAATCTTCTTATTCAGTTAGTTAGTATAGTAAAGATTGGTTTGACATTACAATAAATGAACTAAATGTTGTAATTTTATTTAATCAAATGTTCTTAGATTTCCAAACTTGATATTAAAATTAATTACAGATACCCTAAACCAAAATATGCCAATTTCTAATTATACTTTCCGAAAACGTCGAGTACCCGAATCAATGTAAATTAGTTTCTAAATATAAATTACAAATATTTCCACTAATTTTGCAGTACTAAACTTCTTATTTATTTCTTAATGAAATATAAAAAATACACACTAACCTTCATGAAGTATCGCTTGTACCTAAGTGTATTTTCTATCAGCTCCTAACTCAATAACAGCCTGTAAACACCTCCTTTGGGTTGCTCACGACCAAAATAGCTCGTTGAAGCTCTCGGATCGCTTAAGATCTGCATATATCGTAGCACAGCATGCCACAAACACAAACACTCTCACCTTTTACTGGTTGAAGTAAAAACGCCACATCAAATGGCTTCAAACAATTTTGAAGTTCTAATCTGAATAATAATTGTGACCTTTAGTCAAATTTGATCGTAAAGAAGGTTATCTTGCTATTACGTATCAAATATACAAATATTATTTTCACAATTAAAGGAAAAATAGTCCTTTAACGTGATTATTTAAAATTAGATTATTATTTTCAAGATACTTTTTACTTCGTGTAAACAACCAACTGGTTGCCCATTACTACTACCACCAGTTATCTACACACAACTGTTATCACATGATACCCATTAGATATCTGGATATTATTATAGAATTAATTAAGCATCCATACAGCATGCTGCATTACAATCGTCAAACGCCTTCCCAAAATACTTTTCTTCGAGTAGTCTAACGAGGAAGAGAGATTGTAAATTTACAACCTAAGATAGGTCATGGTGGCGACAGACCAAATTAACATGAGATGAATGTGTAGAAAGAACTTTTGGAAATGGTTGGTGCTAGGGTTGCCACCTTTCGTTTACGCTAAAACCGGATATTTTTTTTTGTGTTTAGCAAATAATCTACACATACGAAATCAAGGAAACGTATTTAACTATGTAATAATGAAACATACTCTTCCTCTTACTTCACGATGATATTAATTCATGGAATTACTCCAAACCAAATGCCAATACTTAACAATTAGCTAACACATCGAAGTTACGTTGTCACATAAACGCAATGTATTACAGATGCAGTAAGCAGATCAGATGCACCAATACCACTTAAAGATAGGCCTCAGCTCTCTGACGTCACGCCGTCGTAACTTCAGGTAAAAAAGGCCAGTTATGGATGCAGACGTAAACTATAAGTACAGATCGTAACTACATGTTTATTGCAATTATCAATTATAATCGTTTGCCATTTTTTAATAAACAAGTCACTTAGTGTCTTCGTTAGTGTTGGATGGTGTACATGTGAGTAACTTACCATCAGTATTGCACTGTGCGCTTATACGATTTAACCATTTAACGCAAAATTTTACTGATTGGCGGTCTTTCTGTGCTGAGGTCACGCCGGAGAGCTACGGCCTTATTCTTTAGGTGGTGTTGGTTATATAAGGATTGGATGGCTGGCATGCGATCGTTGCCGTTCGCGAGTATTCGTTCTTTGTAGCTGTAACACACACTGTTTACAAGTAGAAGCGTACAACGTGGTATAACACTAGACGGTAACTTAGCTAAAATAAGTCAAAGCGTGATGAAATAGATATATTAGAAAAAAATTGATATGTTCGCCCTTCGTCTAAGGGAGCGGTACAGTATAAACTTCCAAAATCTAGTTTTTTGTACCATTAACATCCATAGTCAGTGTGATAGAAGGTGGAGTCTCAACAACTTCAAGCAATCAGAAGAAAATGTTTAAAGAGTTGCTTTTGGAGCAAATAAAGCAAACGCCAAAAATTCCCACCGGAAGAAAAAGAAAAATTAGACAGGTTTGAAAACAAAGAGAAAGAGAAGAAAAAGGCAAGGAAAACGATACTCTTACTTGAAGATATACAAAGCCTTTCAAGCGATTCTACCATGGATGAAGTGGAAGAGATGAACGAAGAAATTTAAATCCTCAACCAAATGCAACTAGATGTGTTAAAGATAAACGTGGGTGATTGAATTGTTGTTAAATTCAATGAGAGAAAACAGGTTAAAATGTATGTGGGCCAGTTCACAGAGAAAGAACCGTGTCTAGAGGTAACATTTTGAAGGATAACCGGTAAGACATCCCATTTCACTGGCCTGTTGTAGAAGATAGAAGCATAATAAATGAAGATGAGATTTTTATGCATTTACCCTCGCCTACAGTAGATAAAAGAGAGAAAAACATCATTTAACATTGTATTTGACTCATATAATGTGGGATAAGTAAGTGGTGTTTTTTTAGAAATTACATTTTTTGCAGCATACATCAAGGCTAATTATTTACTCTTACACCGGAAAAGTTTCTTACGTTCAAAGTGTAAAAATGTACCTGTTCCCTATTCGGTTTTGTCAACCGTGGGGATCTTTTCCAAAAGGAAAGGGATGTTTCTAACAGCGATGTAGATAAATAGCGACATATAGAATAACTACTATTTTTATATACATGGTGCTCATTTTACATGGTGACCTCTGAAGATTTTAGAATGGATAACCATCAATCAATTCAGAAACAACTTCGTGTTTTATATTTTTTATGTGAATTTAAAGATTACAGTAGCAAGTTAGGTAACTAATTAAAACTGCCACATTTCAGAAGTAGAATGCGTTGCCGATGTTCTAATTTTAAGGCATCACAATTTTAACTGGACACCCTGTACCGTCATAAAGTGTATTAAATTTGAAACTACAGATTTTTCTATGAACAGCAAAATTCAAAATGTGTATACCATATATTGTCATTTGCTGTTGCATGTAGTGAGAATGTGTAGGAGCAATTAATGATTTGGTCGTGTTGTCATAAATTTTACGATTTTTATATTAATCTAATTATGAGAGTCTCCCGCATCGATTATTAACGTCAAATTATTTGTCCTTCAATAATTGTGCCCAGATTTCTTCTGGCATCTTTATTATCATGTTTTGCTAGCCTTTCAGGGTCTCTCCTTCCTCATGGGCAATACGTGTATAGCCACCTTCAGCAGGTCCTGCTAATTTATTTTACTTCAGCACTACCTGTTGGATTTCGACTTCGACCGTTTCTACAAATTTTCAATTTTTGTCGCAGCCACTTCATCAATTGCGACCAAACTAAAATTACATGAAAAGTCTTATGAAACTACATAAGTCTGACGATAAATGAAGGTCGAAAAATAAGGTTTAGTAAAGTATGTTGCGCCGAATTAATGTAATCAGGTCAAATCGAAACCACATAACCAATCAAGATTTTTGCTCTAGATTGTGTAGAATATTAATGCAAATTTCCTCTGTCTAGACCTCGTAATAATTAGTTCGGCTCTCCTTTGCGAAATCTCTTTAGTCGATGGCGTTGCACGTATGACGCGATCATGTATATAAAATAATATGATATCGGCCGCACCACCAGCGTACATAAATCTATGAAAGCACCATTTTAATACGTTACTAAGACTAAATAGGTATGTCTGAAGGAGCGGGTGCTCCAAACAATGTGTAGCAAAAACCGCTCCATGTCAACACTAAATATTTGGATAGATAGGGAAATTTTGCACCATCTCATCTTGTTTTATACAGTTTTCTTAGTTTTTTTTTCACTTTTTAATGTACCGAAGCTACTCACTGTATAGAAAATTGGCTTTTTCGCCCTAGTTTTAGGAAACAAAACTGCCAAATTCCAACTAGGGGGAGCCAATTTTGATTAACTCCCGGCTGGAGCCAATATTTTTTACCTTCCGCATTTGTGTTTATGTCACCATGGATTCCACACCAAAGCTTAGTAACGCTATTTCGACTTGGAAATTTTACAAAATGTCATCACAAAAATCTAAAGTTACTAGACACACATCTAATAAATTCCCAAAGCAAAACTAAAAATTTTGCATTAAAAACTATTATTTTTGGACTCTAGTTTTTTATTTCCAGTTCTGTACTTCAACTTCTCGTAAATCATTTACCACCGCTTTTCGCCATCTATTTCTTAGGCGCCCTCTTTTTCTTCTAAGGCCAAATTGTATGCCCGCACCACATTAGATTTTCACAAAGGCAGACATCTTCTATATCCTTTTTAAATTCGTTTAGCACTTGCGTTGCTTAGCCTACGGTAAGAAATAGCACGTGGGCTCACTTTAGTTAATAAAGCACCGATTTTTGCTTATATCGGAATGAACGTAACAGAATACGTAAGATGGCTATTTTTTACTAAGATACCAAAATCATTTTTATAACTACGCAAAAATATCTCTTATAGTGAATTGTTGTAATGTCACATGCATACATGCATACTGTATCTAATATTATTCTAATATTTCAAATCCAGATAGTTATACAAATAAAACTTATATAACGGGTGGCAGTTGTGAATAGGAACGAGAGGTTACTAAGTGAAATAATAAACAAGAAGTACAAATTTTTATATTTGACTCGATATACGTTAAAAGCTCGAAGCCGGACAACTCGGCGCCGCCATTTCGGCGCCGCCACTTCGGCGCCGCAATCTCGGCGCGGGGCCAGCTCGGCGCCGGGACAACTTGGCGCGCAGCCATCTCGGAGCCAGCCAACTCGGCGCGAGGCCATCTCGGCGCCGAATTCAAATTTGCAAACTACATTGTGCACTACGTAAAAAATTATTATAGAAAAATAATAAATAAAGTGATCGCTAAAAAGCTGTCATCAAATGAAAAAAAAATATTGAGAATTTCTTGGAAAATCAAACACTGGCGATCAGAGGTAGTTGCAAAGTGATTACAAATGAGCCAAACAAAAGTTGTCACATGACTTCCGTTATCAGTAAAATTTTACGTTTTTTTAAAATAATTACGAAGCATGCATTTACTATTCAAGATAGTGACACATTTTACGAAAAAAAGTTTTCTGGCCTTGAGATTGTTCAGTCAGCTAAAACTACCACACAATACAAAATCTCATTGAAATCTTGCTTAAATTCCGAAAAATAGCACTTTTCGGATTTACACAATTTTGAAAAATGCCATTTTCTAAGTAAAGTGCTTTTTATGTGACAAATATTTCTTTAATGTTTATTTTCCAAATCAAAGAATTTTATTTTTAACATTTTTTTTATTATGAAATAAAAAACTTTTTGAAAAATGTTTGTTTTTCCATAGCCGTCTTTGTTAAAAGTAAAATTCTTTAATATGGGACCTAAACATAAAAGATAATGTGAGAGATCAAAGTTGGCAGAGGATTTTGAAATTTGGTATATGAACCTAGATGTTGATTCTAAACAACTTCTCTTAAACTTTTTGTCGTATTTGCTACATAAAAGACACGATAGTCTACACAGTCTACAGTAATAGTTATTTACCTAACAAGTTCGTAATTTTCCCAAATGAACACTGCATGTAGTGCGAATTCGGAAAAATTCTTCCCGAAGGAGTTAGGTACAATGTTTTTTGTAACGAATAACTGAAAATATTTTAAAAAATTAAAAAATTATTATTTAGTGTTTTACTAATTTACTGAGTTGACAGCACAAATCACTAAACTTTTATACCTATCCTACTCACCTGTTAGTTTTTGTCGACGTTTACAGCGCCTCTGGCGTTTGCAGGAGCATTTAAACCAACGAGGGACAATCCTCTATATAATAAAGGAGAACGATCCAGACGTGTGTGTCCCGAGGGCCTCCTTGGAGAGGGGCAATACCCCGAGGGCCACCTTAGAGATGGGCGGAGCCCCGAGGGCCCCCTTGGAGAGGGGCGGGGCCCTGAAGGACCCCTTGGAGAGGGGCGAAGCCCCGAGGGCCGCTTTGGGTCAAGGGCGAAGCCCCTAGGGCTCCCTTGAAGAGGCGCGGATCCCCGAGGGCTCCCTTGGAGAAGAGCGAAACCCTGAAAAACCCCTTGGAGAGGGGTGGAGCCCCGAGGGCCCGCTTGGAGATGAGCGGAGCCCCGAGGGCCCCCTTGGAGATGGGCGGAACCACAAGGGCGCCCTTGGAGATGGGCCAACGTAATAGGCCTAAAAATGGTGGTAAATTGAATAGAATAATCCGCGCAATAGCGCGCGCAGCCCGGTTTATTATATAAATTTACAAAAAACACAATTCCCCTAGTTTTTGTTGAAAAGTAAAAAACACCGCAGTGCGGGAAAAGTAACTTTCGGCGTATCAGGAATGACCGGGAAATATGAATTTTGAAGTATGAGTACAAAAAATAGTTTTTTTGAAAACTTTCAAGGCATACTTGATTTTTCAAAACTGAAATGCTGTTAGAAATTCGCCTTTAACCAAGCAGGGCTGAACCCAAAAAAATAAAAATTTAAATCGAGAATTTGTTACCTTTTACAAGAGTCGTTTCACCTATCCGGGGACACACTGTATATACAGGGTAATTTTTAAGTTGATTCTTTTCCTTTGACAGGATATAAAGCTAAAAAAAGTAAGCCATTTACCACTTTTGTGAAATATCAAAACTAACGGAGGTACAAGGTGTTAAAGTTTCAAAGTATGAACTAAAATTACTTAACGAAAATTAAACTAAACTTAATCTAACTTAAATGATCAAAATTATCAGCATTCGCTTCTACACACACATTCCGCGTATAAGAAAGATGCGGCAACGGCATTTTGACGACACTCCCAGTAAATAATAAGCATATTTACTCATTCATTAATTTCATAAACATGAGCCATTATTGCAGCAATAACATTAAGAAAATTACAATGGAAAACTAGTTGACAGAGCATTGCTTGACAACAGAGATAAACAAAAATAAAATTGTCCAGCCGCCTTTGCGCCAAAGTTTAGTTTTGAATTTGAAACTTTAACACCCTGTACCTCCGTCAGTTTTGATATTTCTCAAAAGTGGCAAATGAAAAAAAAATCTTACTTTATTTAGCTTTATCCTGGTAAAAGGAAAGAATCAACTTAAAAATTACCCTGTATACAGGGTCTCCAGAAAATACGTGTACAACGGAAGACCACAAGTTCCTTTGCCCAAAATATGATAATTTAACTCAACTTACATATATACAAAGTTGCTTAGTTTAGTCGCTAGAGGGCTTTCAAAATTATTAATTTTTTTAAATGCTTCAACCCCCTGAATAATCACTTATAATACCATGAGTAGTCAAAGATATGTCGAATATTTTTGCCGTGGTATCACGAATGTCCATTGCGCTTAATATCGATTAAGATGAGTGCGCTAGCACGAGTACTAATCCTAAGCGCAATGGTCATGAGTAGTGATACCATCGCAAAAATATTCTACTTAGCTTTGACTAAGAATGGTATTCGAGAGACTATTCAATGAACTAAACTACTTTTTCAAATTAGTTTTCAGTAAATCTAGCACGAAACTACGCAATTTCTATAGTAACAGAACACTAATATTGACTTTTTCTAATGAAAATCAAATTTGTTTAAAATATTCACTATACCACTAGTGAAAATTGTCGATTATTTTCACTAGTGAAAATTGTCAATATAGTTCTTTTTTATTGGCTCAAAGACGTCAAATCTTGTATTTTTATTGGTCAGTTTTTGGTAGATGACAAGTGAGTTGAATAGTCACTACACTTTCTTTTTAAATAGTTACTTTAATTTAGAAGCTATTTCCTCTCTTACAATATTTTAGTTAGGTGAACGGTTTAGCCACAAAAAATATTTTCTAAATTCCTAAAGCATAGTGTTAAGTAACAGTTACTGATTCAGGCTTGTAGAAATTTAGAAACTATTTTTGTGGCTAAACCGTTTACCCAACTAAAATTTTGTAAGAGCGGAAATAGCTTCTAAATTAAAGTAGCTATTCACAAAAAAACATTGGTAGTGATTATACAGGTGGTTAAAAAAATATGGATGGATAATTTATTGTGACGTTTTTAAACACCCTGTAATTTTCGAAATTAAGGTTTATTCCACAAAATGCTGTAGTTTACTGGTACAAACGCATGGCCAAAACATGAATAAAATCTATCAAAGATTTTTTGACTTTCTTGAAAAAATTTAAAAAAGGTAATCATTTTTGAAGAACTCTAGCGGCTAAACTAAGCAACTTTGTATACAGGGTGTCAGGAAAGTCAACCGTGGCACTTCTGGAGATACTAGGGGACGCTATATGGAGTCGAAAAGTTCTAATCCATTTTTGGCTTAGAAGCATAATTTCTTTAGAATTTACTGTTGAAATTGGCACCGCAAATTTTGTGAACCGCTGTATGGTACCTACTGCATTTTTGTGTTTTTGATGCTTTTTTGTCAATTAATGTCAATGTAATAAATAATTGCGTGTTTGACTTTTGTAGTAAAAATATACACCGTGCAGGAGTATGCTGATATGTTTTTTGTGTATGGTGTTCTGGTGCTGTTGGGTCTGTGAGTACGTCGATATTTTGTCTTCATTGTTGGATTTAAAATTATCAAACTCCCTTTTAAAAGTGTTCTAAAAGCTAATAAATTATGTATGTAGACGGTATATGTGACAATCGTTTTCCCAGCCTATCTCAAGACACTGCGTCAAGCCTCAAATTTAAGGCAAAGTACAGCAGTTCTCAACTTTTTCATTTCCAACATTTGTTTTTACGAAAACTATGCTTCTAAGCCAAAAATGGATTAGAACTTTTCGACTCCATATAGCGCCCCCTAGTATCTCCAGAAGTGACACGGTTGACTTTCCTGACACGCTGTATAGGTAAGTTGAGTTAAATCATCATACTTTGGGCCAAGGAACTTGTGGTCATTCGTTGTACACGTATTGTCCGGACACCCTGTATACAGTCTGTCCCCGGATAGGTGAAACGGCTCTTGTAAAAAGTAAAAAATTCTCGATTTAAATGTTCGATTTTTGGGATTCAGCCCTGCTTGGTTAAAGGCGAATTTCGAACAGCATTTCAGTTTTGAAAAATCAAGTATGCCTTTGAAGTTGTCAAAAAACCTATTTTACTGTAGAGTAGCATGCCTTTTATGTAGAAAATACGACAAAAAGTTATTAAGAAAAATTGTTTAGAATGAACGTCTAGGCTTCTATACCAAAATTTCAAAATCCTCTGCCAACTTTGACCTCTCACATTTTCTTTTATGTTTAGGTCCCATATCAAAGAATTTTACTTTTAACAAAAACTGCTTTGGAAAAACAAATATTTTTAACAAAGTTTTTTTTATTTCATAATAAATTGCAATGCATGTTTCGTAATTATTTAAAAAAAATGTAATATTTTACTGATAACGGAAGTCATGTGACAACTTTTGTTTGGCCCATTTGTAATCACTTTGCAATTACCTCTGGTCGTTAGTGTTTGATTTTCCAAGAAATTTTAAATAATTTTTTTTCATTTGATGCCAGCTTTTTGGCGATCACTTTATTTATTATTTGTTTATAATAATTTTCTTACGTAGTGCACACTGTAGTTTGCGAATTTAAATTCGGCGCCGAGATGACCTCGCGCCGAGTTGGCTGGCGCCGAGTTGGCTCCGCGCCGAGTTGTCCCGGCGCCGAGCTGGCCCCGCGCCGAGATGGCGGCGCCGAAGTGGCGGCGCCGAGATGGCGGCGCCGAGTTGTCCTAGATCCTTAAAAGCTGTTGTAGGTTCAATTCCATACAATTGGCGAATAATTTATATTTAATTGAAATAATATTACACACGAATGACCTGTCACTGAAGTCTGATATAAAATCAGATAAGTTATAATTATTTGCAAAGAGTCAATATAAATATTGTATTTTGTATTGCTATTGAAATTGTATTGAAAAGCAATTAGTTTCAATCATTAAAGTAGCTTCAGTGCTTCAGTGAAGTGTTGTGGTTTTGTGAAAAGTCTATTTGGAAGAAATATCTACAAGGGGTTTTGTGCAGTCAGAATTTAGCAGAGCTTGGGCTAGTATTGTTACTACTAGAACGAGACATCAACGAAGTGAATTCGGGTATCAAATCAACTGAGAAAGGTCAGTGAACTTTAATTACTATATTTCGAAGATACATTTTGAACAAGTTTAGTGAAAGACAAAATTATATCTAATTACTTTAAGAAATATTGTATTTTTAAATTAATAAGTGATTCGAGTACTCGGCGGTTTTAGGCTATTATAATTTGAAATTACATATTTTGGTTTTAGTTTATATTTATCCGGAATGTAAATTTATCAAAGATGATCAAGTTATTAAACCTCTGATTTTGACTGTTAATTATTTTATATTTGTCAACTAAACTTCAAATCAAAGCTCAGCTTCAAATTGGTTTCATAAGAATGTAAATATACCTGAATACATCTTTATAATATTATAAGTAAATGTAAAAACAACTCATTGAAATTGAGGTTAATAATATTATTCTAAATCATCACCCTTTTACCTGAGAGAAAGGAATCTGCAATGTCTCTGATTGAGCTAATTCGAGGTAATAGAAAGTGACATTATTATAATTACAACGTGACAAAATATAAATGTCATTCAAGTCAAGTTTGACATTGACTTTATAGATGCAGGTAAGTTAGTGTAACTGCAACATATTTATATTGATATATAAAGAAGGATAATTAGTAGAGCAAATTGTAGGCGAATTCCTATTGCTGCTATTATATTTTGGCTCACAAAGGGGGACTTGACATTAATGTAAATAACACTACTAAAAAGAGGAGGAGATATTACATATTGGCACCTAAAGTGTGGCTAGAGCTATTACATTATTTTCGATGAATTTTGGAGAATTTCGTAAAACCTATTTACGGCTTTTGTATGAACTGCACTACATAATAATTATTAAAATTTTACGTAGCCTTAATTATTAAAATAATTTTAATTAAAGTTGATACAATTAAACTATACTTAATAACTTTTTTGGCATTTAACTGTACATAGTATGATAAGGGGAGAATGAAAATATTACAATCAAATATATTGCTATGGTATATAGAGGCTATGTACTACATTAAATATGTCTA